>JAZKJV010007174.1:0-583894 GCA_037367405.1 Ottelia alismoides | reverse complement strand
TTTACCTTTATTCCTTCATTTTTATCCTTTAAACCCTAGATAAATACATGTAAATATAATTAATTTTGTAAAAAAAATAATGTATATTACAATTGTATAAATATTGTATAAAACACTACATTTAAAGTCAAAATAATAGAATAAAGAAAAGAAAAATAAATGAAATAACAAAGGTATTGAATGACCGTAAACCCCGATCAAAATAAAAGGATAGAGAAAATAAAAAGAAATGAAATATCAAAGGTACTGAATGATCCTAAACCCCGAGACCGAGGCATCATGATGATGGGGTCGACAATGAATAAAGTAGGTGGAGATAAGGGCCAAAAATACAATAAAACACTAATTTTCAATTCATCAATAAGTCCTTTTTGGGAAATATTTTATTCTTTATTATTTATAAATCAAATCAATAAAATTTATATATGAAATTATAAAAATATACTAAAAAATACAAAATTTATTTCACACAAAATAATGCATATTGTGCTTTCTATACTTAGAATAAAAATCCAAAATCAAAACTTCACAGACTTGTATCTCCTCCATATGAACTCAAAATTTACCATAATCATATTTAATTGTATACATCTTATTATTAGCTATCTACTGAAGGTAGTTTCATCTAATTTGAAGTTAAGACATAAAAGTTAGATTGTGGATCACTATTGTGCATTATGCTTGAATATAATGAAGGTAGTTTCATTTTATTCATTCTTTATATTCTTCATAATTTTATATTGTTATAATTTTGTAAATATTATTTATAACATATGCACGTAATTAGAATAAAATAAAACCAATAAAAGTATACTAAAATAAATAAGTATACAAAAATACATAGATGAATTATACATACTCATACTTATATAATTAATAAATATAATAAATTAAGTGTACAAATTACTTCATAAAATAAAATAAAAATATATGTGTGTGTGATAAAATAAGTTCTAAATATATAAAATTTGTAGATAAAATAATAAAATAAAAAATAAAAACAAAAAACACATATTTTATAGATAAATATACTTATAATTATACTTGTAAAAAGTAACCTATAATAAATTAACTTGTAAAAAAATAAAAATCATAATAAAATAGTACAAAAATAATAAATATTTTTTGTTTTAACTTAAAATTAATAAAATCATTTATTTTTTAAATTTAAATAATTAAACATTTTTATTTTTGTTTTGTCTTCTTCCTGGCCATGCGGACCATGAGGGCACGGTCAGAGTTGACCTCGGTCAACTCTCCGCCCTCATAGGTCTGCAGCTTACAAGCCTACACCCTTGACTTTCTTGATTTTTTCTCACCAGATTCTTTCACCATTTTGCATCGACTCCTTCACAACTTTTGTACCTCGATCTACGCTCTCTCTCACGCGCATCATTTCTTGATTTGAGGACCTCTGAGACGAGCACCATTCTCGATCCAAGATCCCCTGTACATAACCCCCTCACCGAATACATTTCAAATTTTGATGCTTTCTTCACCCTTGAACCCTCATATCATAGCACCATTTGGACGAGGTGGGTGACAGCAACCTTCATAATCGATTTGCAGTGAGCACAAGGTGAGAAGAGAGTCAATGCACCACCGTCGGAGCTATGATCCGACATGGTTCCACCATCTCCTTATTTCCGGAAGATCGAGCCATAGAATAAGTCAATTAGGTAGATTTTTCATCTAGCATTTAGATTCTCTTTTTAGTTTGCATTTTAATTAACCACAGTAGCATAAAATCGTCGCTCGTAGTTTGATGGAGCTCTACTCCGGCAATCCGTCCACTATCCATTGTTTGTTCTCCGACCCGCCGATAATCTTCAACTTCTTGCCCCACCATTGTTTTTGCCTCACACACCATCATCCACCCTGATCTTCTTGGGATCAGGAGAGTCGCTCCCCCACTCCGTTACTTGTCGGAGAGCGCCGCCACGACCCATCTTCCACTCATTTCACCTAAATAAGACCACTATGACCCTCTTGTTTTTGTGCCTTAGATTTCTGCACAGGTCTTAGAGGCCAAATCCCTCGGAGGAGGAAACTTTAGAAGAAGGTACTAGTTTGTATATCCCTTCCCTTCTTCGACCCACACGGACCTATAAATGATTCTTGGAGCACGAAGGTGTAGATCCTCTCATTAGTGAGATTGACCGTGGAGGAAAGAGATCAAGTCGGCTGAAGCTGGCTTAGGCAAGGAGTAAACCATGTTCCTCTAGATAGTGCCTTCGTTGTTGGATCAAGTTCTGTTCATTTGCAAACTGTCATCGCCTCTCCTCCGACTGACGCATGTCCAAGTGAAAAGATCAGAGCTGTTGGATCTTGCCTAGCGGGGGTATTCCGCATTCCCAACCCCCATGCTTTTTGTACTTTGTTTTTAATATCAAAACATTTTTTTCAGTTCAAAACCTTGTGTAAAAAATGCATTAAGGCCCCCGTATTTCTGTCATTTACATTTTAGTCCCCCGTCACATCACGTGCATGTGTGCGTGAGGGGGTGGGCATTTTGCAAGTGGACCCTTCACATTTCTTGTATTTCTTTTTAGTCATGTAACATTTAATTATAGTATTAAAACTTTTGGAAAAATTGTAGAAAGGACCTACTATTTTTTGTTATTTACATTTATACCCCTACCAACGTGTACTAATTTAAATACTCTAAGTTTTTTTACATTTAGTTCTAAAATTGTTTGAGGGATTCAGAAATCACTGAATATTTTTTGGAAATTGCAATTAGGTCCATTTTGGTGCAATTATATTTATTTTTTATTTACATTATTAAAACTAGCAACTTATATCCGAAAATTATAGGAAAAATATTTTAAGTACCCCATAGTATTACAAATTATATTTTTTATGGGAAATTTAAATTAATTTTCCTATATTTAAAAATATAAAAACATTCCATTCAATCGCTATTGCATTTAAAAATACTTAAAAATTATAAAATCATTTTGAAAAATTCAAAAAAATGGATTCTGTGTATTACTTTATTTTATAACTGCAGACCAAAAATCTTTAAAAATAGAAAATAAAATAAATTAAAATTAAAAATCTCCAAATATTTACAAAAATTATAAAAATTCTAAATATTAGTTTCTATTTCTAATTTTTTTAATATATATACTATATATTATTTTTAAATAGTTATTGCTACTTTATAAATCTCAAAATCTTACATTATTATATATAGCTATAATTACTTATATTATGGTTGTTTTTATTATAATTATAAAAATGCCAAAATATTTTGCAAAAACTTTAACAAATGAAAAGGATTCTACCTTAGGCTTATTTCCATATTTTATCTTTATTTAGTATATTTATTATATTTATTATATCTAAGACTACAAATACTTATATCAGAACTAATTAAAAAGAAAAAGGAAATAAAATATTAGAAAATATAAAAGAAATATAGAAATTATAAATTAAAAATACATAAAAAATATATAAAACTAAAAATTACAAAAAAAATAAATAATTAAAAAACCCAATAAAAATCAGAAACCTTAACAAAAATCCAAAAATAATTGTTGCTTTTTTGCCAATTCTTACTGTCCATTTCCCTAGTTCCATGTGTTCATCACTCTACACTACTTGCCCTATGCACATCTTTTATAAATAAATTTTAACTCCACTTTTTGCTTTTCTTTGCTATATTCATTTATGGGTTAATTGTTGAATAGTTCGGGTTTCGTGAGTTGTCACCTTAGTGACATTGTGTATTCTCTTTGCAAGGATATTTTAGACCCCTGCAGAATCAGACTCTTCAACCTAATGATGTATGGCGACAGATCATGCAGTGGAGGATGGCTAGCAACTGTGGCCTTTGTCAAAATTGGAATGTTGATCGAACGGTTGCTGCTCTTCACCAAGTATAGGAAAGAACAACAAAATGTTTGGGCTTCGATCGGCTCCCCCTTCATCCTCTAGCGGTCTCTGGCACTTATGTTTACTCAAAATAATCCTAACCTTTCCCTCTAGTGGTTGGAAGCTTCAGAAGGGTTCTTGGGGATTGAGCGGACTCCTACAAGGTCAAGGAAGATTGGGAGCTTCAAGACCCTTCACCTCATATAAAATCAACCCAAGAGGTGTCCTTCTCCTCCAAGACCTGCAAGTTTAGTCGAAGAAAACAAAAATCAGGGTCTGAGGGGTTTAATCGGGGTAAAATGGAGGGGAATGGAGTCGCGGACGATCTCTAGTGGATGACGGAGGAGGAGAGAGATCAGATTTCCCGATCTGAAGCAGATAAGGGGAATGAGAGGGTAAGGGGTGTAGAACATGTGATGAGGTACGAAATGGGTGCGAAGATGGGTCAAAAATACAGTGAGGCACGATGAACAAGGTCGCTAGAGTTCAGCTCTGGTGAACTACAATCGAAGGATTTGACAAAATAACAAGCAATTTTAACTAAAACTAAAATCTAAACTACTCTAATCTAAGATCTAAGAATGGGACATGAGATGCAGCTAGGGATCTACCTCAGAAAATGAAGGAACTGGAGGAGCTCCGCCGTTGGTGGCCGGTGATGCCCGGATCTCTGCCTTCACTCCTCTTCCTCTACACCAACGAGTCCAGCGAGACTCTTGTTGTCACCAGGAAGCTACAAGGCATGAGAGTCAGGGAATTCAAGGGGCTAAACAGGAGCAAAAATTCGAATGGGAGGGAGGAGATGTATATGTACAAGAGGAGGTTTGACTAGGATTCTTGATCGTAGCATCGATCCATCGATCGAGGAGGTGCTCCAGCATAAAAGACCAAGGATCAAGGCACAAAAACCATGAAGGATCTGATCCCTAAAAATGTAAGACACGATGGAAATAAATCGAGGAAGTCATCGGCCTAGGCTTGTTAGACGTAGACCTAGGGGAGAGTGGGGAGTTGATCGAAGTCAACTTTGTCTGTGCCCCCATTGGTTCACACAGGATAGAAGAAGACAAAACAGATTGGAAATTAATTAATAATTCATATTAAAATAGTAAATGATTTTGTGATTTTTTAGTCAAAATATAAAAAAAATTATTATTTTATAACATATTTTATATGATTTTTATTTATTTTTACAAGTTAATGTATTATATGTTTATTTTTACAAGTATAAATATGAGTATATTAACCTATGTATTGGGTATTTTATTTATATTTTAATATTTTATATCTTACAATTTTATTTACATGTTTCATATATTTATAACTTAATTAAATATACATAAATGTATTTTTGTTGTATTTTTCTAAGGTCATATGTATACTTAAATAAATATATATGTGTTAATTATATAGGTCCATGTATATATAATCCATCTATGTATTATATAATTGATTTGAAGTATAAATAATGGAGAATAAAATAGGTCCCAAAATAGCTCTATTGAAGAATAAAAGCTAGGGCTCTTATTGTTATTTCTGGCCCTTATCTCCACCTACTTTTTTCTTTGTCGGCCCAATCATCATGATGCGTAGGTTTCGAGGTTTAGGGTCATTCAATAACTATGATATTTCAGTTTTCTTTTCTTTATTCTTTTATCTTGACTTTAAGTATAATATTTTATACAATATTTACACTGTAAATGATATATGTTATTTTATGCAAGATAATGCTATATACATAGATTTAGCTAGAGTTTAAAGATCAAAATGAAAGAATAAAGATGATGAAATTAAGATTCATCAGGATGACTCCTTCGTAAGCTCGTAGTTAGGTTCCATCAAGCTTCAAAGTTGGGTTCTCCATAGACACGTCTCAAAAAAATTATTCATCATTTTATCAAGGTGTTTGTTCATTTTTTGACTGGCGTTATTTCTTTTCATGATGTTCATTGTTCGTTGTTGCCCTTCTTGAGAAAAGCGCATCATGTATCCTCTCTTTATGTTTTTTTCCAAAATATGGATTAACCATTGCGTAAAGAATAGAAACACAACTAAATAGAGTTAATAGCAAAATGGCTCCAATCCTACTTCGATGGGGCATTGTTACGCATGATGTCATCATCTTTATTACTACTTGTATTCATCATTATGAGTGGCTTTCGCACATCTAACATCACATATATTACTTCTAGAATAAGTAGATGACCTCGAGGAGAGGAGTAGCGTTTGTGCAAATTAAAACGAAGGGAAATGGGAGCTGTTGGATTGTGGGGGGGGGGGGGGTTTCCTTTTTATGGAGGGGGGTAAGGAAAGAAGAAGGGGAGGCCTTTAGGAAGAAAAAGTAGTTTTTATTTTTTTAAGATTATTTTTTTATTATTTCTTTGATTGTATCTTTAGGGTTAGTTTTTTTAGGAACAAAAAATGGTAATTAGGATGTTCTCCTATTGATTAAATATTTTCCTATTTCAAAATCATTATTCATTGTCCTTATGCTGCAAGCATTCATCGGAAAATGATGAAAATGATGCTATCATCATTCCAGATTCATACTATTTACCGATGATCCTAAAGACGATGACTCCTATTGCTAATGTGTTATCAAGTTAGGTTCTTCCCACATCAAGGGGGCGAGCTCCAAAATTATGGGAATTGGAGATCAATAACTCTTTTGATCAGACAACCTAAATAACAAACAACCCCTCAAAGACCACATTCGACCAATTTGGGATTGTTTGCTTTCAGGAATGTCTCATTTTCCCATCCATTCCATTATCATGCTTTCTACTAGGCAGAATTGGTTCAAAGCCCTAGCTAGTGAGTCCCAGAGTTTGTGAATTCAGACATCACTTTGGAAAAGTCTGATTCAGAACACCTTAAAAACATTATAATGGACTTTCCCGATACCATTTGCTTCTCTAGGAAAGTGGGAATAATTATTTTAAGAAGAAACTTTATCTTACTATCACCATAGAGGAACAACTATGAAACTTGATGACAAATTCTGGTAGAAAACATTCAACTCCATCTTTTTAAGATTACTTCCATAAATACTTGCTTGCTATGTTTATTTGACAGTGAAGACCTCGCAAGTTTATTTTACAGTACTCCTTTACTAAAAAAGTATTTACCCTACTGAATATTTGTAATTAGCAGTTTAAAGCCAAGCGGGCATCTGTGTGAGGGTTAACCCAGAAGGAGCAATGTTCGAGGTTTTTCCAAGGCATCTCTCATACACCGTCAAAATTTGTGAATTATGCCATGTTTTTCTTTGAGCATTAACATAAAATCTTGTATGATCTTGGATCTGTACTTTTGTGATTTCCTATTTTGTTTTATATTATCTGATTAAATGATAATCTTTTTCTTACAGTTAAGAACTAAGGGTGCGTTTGGTATGCGGATTAGGGTTGCTTAAACTGGTAGATGGTAACTTGTTTTTGTGTTTTCATGTTTGGATAGATGGTTAAAAGGGTGTGTTAGAAGTGGGTTTGTTGTGATATGATTGTATTGAAGTTTGAAAAAGTGTGCAGTTATTGTGATATGATTGTATTGAAGTTTGGAAAAGCAGTAAAGTGAAGTAGTTTATAATTTTTATATGATATAATGATATAATATATTATTTTTTGATGGAATTAATTATAGAAAATTAATTTATTTAATTTTTTAAAAATAAATAAAATGGGCCCACACATGAGAGAGGGGGAGTGGATTAAAGTGGGTAAACTCCCCAAAGAGGAGTTTAACCTGGTTCCGAACGGGGCCTAAAGGATTTACATGGATCTCCATTTTATACTTGACATCATTGTGCCTTACCGAAGTGAAAGAATGCCGCCTTGGACGATGCACCATGAAGGATCTCGTTTTTTTGCTGGTTTTTGCACCTCTCCCAAAATAGTCTATAAAGCCGTTGTCTTTGGAAACATTATTACGATCAGTGTTATTGTGCCTACTGAAAGTATTTATCCAATGGCACTAAATATTATGTTTTCCAAGATATGAGCATTGTTGTTAGCCTTGTTACCTGGAACAGTTGACGCATTTACGCATTTTTAAATGATGATTTTCGATCATTTTCTTTGACAATCATTGAGATGTGATGTTTCCTCTCTTAGATATAGCCGGATATTTATCTTCTCTTTACACTGCCTAGATCACGATACATATCACTTATTCCACAATCTCAAGAATAACAGACAAACAACAAAATCCTTTCTACATTTATTTAGCCAACGCAAAAGAAAAGGAATATACGATAAAATTTATTAATACCTATTTAACCTTCTCTATTCTCCAAAAGAACGGCACTGATGTTGCCATTTGATCGTTATTATCATGCAATTATAAATTTTTTAGGAGCTGTGGTGCAGTAGTAGAAGTTTTAAAGGGTATGGGTGTAGAAATCTCAAAATACAAATTCAATGAATGAGAAGGCATACGTAAGCATGGAAAGGAATCCCCCGACGGGCGGAAGTCCCCTGAAACCGGTGGCCCTCTTGTCCGCGCCCACAGACTCAAGTCCCCATCACAAGAAGATACCGCTATCGACCCTTATCCCAAATTCCTCTGTGTCCCGATCCCCGTATTCATCCCCCCATTTCCACAATACCGGGAGCTTCTGCGGTGAGTTTCCTCTCTTGCCACCATACGAGGACAGCGACCCCTACGCCACGCGCCGCCGGTTTTACTCCCGCTTGACCCCGTCTCCAATCTTCCCCGTTCACGTCCAATCCAACGGCTGACAAGTTTTCTATCGGGGAGAATATCCTCCTTCAAAAACCACATCTTTGCCACTAAACAGCTGGCTGCGATGATCTCTCTTTAAATCCGCTCTCTGTCCAAAGTCCCGGAGGCACTATATAAAGTGAGATACCCTTACTCCTCCCAGCTCGCCATCACCGTCCCTTTATCCCTTCGCATCTCTTCTCTTGCCGACTGTTCGGTTACTTGTGCTGTTGGAGAAGGATATAACTAAGTGACCAAAGAGAGGAAATAGTTAAGATCGGAACAAACAAACATGAGGATGAGCTGCAATGGCTGCAGGGTGCTCCGGAAGGGCTGCAGTGAGGACTGCAGCATCCGGCCTTGTCTCCAGTGGATCAAGAACCCAGAATCCCAAGCCAACGCCACCGTCTTCCTCGCCAAGTTCTATGGCCGCGCCGGGCTCCTCAACCTCATCAACGCCGGCCCCGACCACCTTCGTCCTGGTCAGTACCCTTTAACCCCCACATCCGTCTCACTCTTGCTGCTTTTCTTGCTCCGGCTGGTAATTAACCTTCTTGGTTTAATTGTATGCAGCCATATTCAGATCTCTTCTCTACGAAGCCTGCGGGAGGATCGTGAATCCGGTGTACGGATCGGTGGGTCTCCTTTGGTCTGGTAACTGGGCGCTCTGCCAAGCTGCAGTGGAGGCCGTTCTCAAGGGCGCTCCCATAACCCAGATGACACCCGACGCCGCCGAGTCCGCCAACATGTCCCCCATCAAGTCCTTCGACATCCGCCACGTCGCCAAGGACTTCGGATCTAACGGCCACCAGCAGCGCTCGAAGCGCCCCTGCCCAGCTCCCCTAGAGGACGGCGCCGACCACAAGAGACAGAGGGCTGACAATGAGTCCTCCACGAGTCACCAGTCCGAAAGGACGAGTTCCGGCGGCCCGGCTTCGTCGAGTCACGAGTCAGAGGACACTGCTGACGGGTCGATGGTGACGAGTCACGACGTCAGCGACGTGGAGCTCGACCTCACGCTGGGCCTTACGGGCGGAGCTCCGACACCGGCGACGAGAACGCCGACGAAGGGGTGCGACGTGTCGAGCTTGTCGGAGGGAGATGATACGTGTACGGTAAATCTGACGTTGGATCTCGCATCTTAGCGGGGCCTGCGATTTTCGCAAGTTGTAGAGAAAGTTTTGGACGTGGAGCCTGTGGATCATTTGTATTCTACCCATGGCGAATAAGGAAGCTTATTCTATGGTCCTTTCTTTCCACTTATTTGCTTTCCGGTCCTTGGTGTAATTTTAGATTAGTTTCGGTCAAGCTGTGTATAGATCCATGAGGTGGTAGTGATGTATGGACGTTTAGAATGGATATAGAGAGGATGCTCGGGGAGTAGTAAGTGGTTCGTCGGTGTTAACTATACTGTGACTATCCAAGATCAGATGGTTTGTATTTTACTTGATTGTCATTCTCCGATTCAGGTTGTTCTTGATTAGTCGCAGGAGTAGGTTTTGTAACCAGGCTATTCCAAGTATTATTTTGTGACATGATTAGTACCCAATTTCCATTTTCTTTTAATAGAAAGACTGATTTTTCTTTTACAGGCAAGGAATAATTTTTTTTTGCCTTTCTTTAGATGTTGGAATAACATTTGGTTTTTAGGACAAGAAGCTACAAATAGTCATTATATCATGGGTAAAATGGAGCTGTCATTTTCGGGAGCTAGCTTCTCTTTTCTCATTTTCCTCTTTTTATTATTTTTTTTAAATAATCGATTTTCATAACTATATTAGTATGTTATGTCACTATGTTATGTCTCAAGTTTTGTATGAAACAAATACTCATACGATCTTTCAGATGAGGTTGATTTCAATAGTTCTACGATCTTTAAAAATGATTGTTTAGATGGAGGTCGTACTAGTATTTGTTTCTCATGAAATTCAAATGACATAATATATGAATATAGTGATAAATTTTTTACGGAAGTATTTTTCAAAAAAAAAATAAATGGAGAAAATGAGACAGATAACCCAAATAGCTCCCTCTGGAGATAGCTACATTTTCCCTTATATCATCAATACGTTATTCATTGTGTTTGTTCCTTGCTTATCCTTGTACTAATCAAGCAAGAAACATTAAATTATGAATAAATACAATATAGCTTTTGTTTTTTGGATTCTTTTGATATATTAAAGAAAAATAAATGAGTACTCATATGATATATCCGCATCAATTTCCTAAAGTGAATTGTCTGTTGTGTAGGTGTTGTATTATAGGACATCATCCGATGGAGATCAGACAACCTTCTTAGAAGGTCAGGGATAATCGCCCCCTTATGATGGTCATCCCATCCCTATAGGACGATCCCTTGTAATACAACTGGTGTTGTATTATAGGAGATCGTCCGATGGAGATTGGACGACCTTCTTAGAAGGTCAGGGATAATTGCCCCCTTAAGATGGCCATCCCATCCCTATAGAACGGTCCTATGTAATACAACACCGGGTATATTAAAGTATATGATCTTCTCAAATCTCCGAAGGTGGTAGTTTAGGAGGGGGCAAATCTCCAATTATAATTGGTGGTTAAGAGGGAATAATGGAGCATAAAAAATTCCTAAGCACCTAAAAGAGGATCGATATTGTGATTGGAGATTTCAAGCACATACATAATTAATTACACGCTTTCTAGATTTTTGTTGCAAAATGGTTCCAATAGGCCAGTAGCCAAATTCTATGTATTAGTGGTAACGTTGATTTTTTGCTTGCTTTCCTTGTTATGGGTGATAGATATCATTTAGTCCATGTAAGTTTGCTGAGGGCATTGACATTTTTTAAATCGAATGTTATAATATGGGTCAACCTTAAGACCCTCATAAAACTTATGGCCTGTTTAAGACCTAGAATCCTCAGGCTTTCTAGCTTGCAAGTATACTAAGGGTGCGTTTGATTGGGGAGTTACCCTCCACTTTGGGTGGGTTACCCCCAAAACTCATATTTCCAACCCACTAGTGGGGCCACTCTCTTTCCAACCAAAAAATATATATTATACCATCATATCATCTAAAAATCATAAAATACTCAACTTTTACTCACTATTCCAAACTTCAATACAATCACATCACAACAACCACCCACTTTTTCAAATTTCAATACAATCATACCATAATAACTACCAACTTTTGCAAATTCCAATACAATCACATCACACAAACCCTCCCAACCCTTAACCCACCAACCTAACACACAAACACAAAACCGGGTTATCCACCCCTAGATAACCCACGAACCAAACGCACCCTAAGTTTTCCTCAAGCTTTTTTCAGAGTTGATAATTGTTAGGGATTGAAAGGGTAATACTTAAATTCCTATATTTCTCGTGTTTGTACAACATTAATAGATTATGTCAATCGTCGTTAATTACAAGTACATAAATAATTCCACCACAATATATAGATAATACTATTTGCCATGTACATTAGTAACAGTTGATATAATCACTGATTCTATAATATATCCATTTTGTTGTTGTGATTCCAAATTGTTATTGCAAACTTGCACGTCGACCAAACCTGAATTACACGCTGAAAGTCCGACGCGTTTCTTTGTAATGTACAAGGTACCCATAAGCATAACCCCCAAAGTATCCTGCGTAACTTTATCTGCATTAGACGGAGGTCAATTATTTGATTCAATCCAATGCCGAGGATCAATATTTAAATGAGACCACACGATTTTGAATAAGAATGTTTCAAGGCAAGATCATGAAAACAAATGGATCTTTTACGCGTGTAAACACCCAGTAAATTTATGATATTACATAAATACGTGTAGCTTCATGTCTACAGGAATAACCCTGATTACCTTCGTCGTTTACAGAAATGTTTTTGATCCAGATATTCAACTGTGAAAGTAATTATCAAGCATTATAGATCTATATAGGTTCTATGCTCAATTATATTGAGAAAAAATAATAATTTTATCCAATGATGACAACTTTTAGTCGGACCATATGGATACTCTGTTTAAACCGATTTAGACTGTACCTGTTGTCGAAAATAGACATGAGATTTAAATAACAGATATTCTTATTTGTTCCATTTAAGTCATGATATAGTATCCGATTCATATTATGAAATTCAGAAATATTTGATCACCGGTTACATCCATTCGATTAGGCTCAGACTACACTGTATTACAGAATTTAATCGAAAATTGTTGACCAGCCGATGAACTGGCATCAAATTTTAATTTTGATTTAAAAGCAAGGGAATGAAACAAATTAAGAACGTTCATAACGTAAGAAATAGCACCAGAGCAGAGTTGTGCTCGTGGGGTGATCACCAGGGCATCGAAGGGTATGTGTTGGTTCCTTCGGGAACGTGGAGCCATACCCTAATCTCATTGAAAGCGAAACCAGAATATGAAGCGGAAGCGTACTGCGAGATCAAGTACCGAAGACGAAGCTATGGACTCTGTCCTTTGGTTTGGAGTATTTCCAGCGAAGCACGTTCTGTTTCTTAACTTGTAAAAGACCTAGTCCAGGAACTCAGTGATAACATAAAAAAAATATTGACCAATCGGAGTTTCTATGGAAGCAGGAATCGCGAGGCGATAAGAACGCCGGCAGAAATCCCAAGAACGGAGAAACCAGGTGCTCGCCAACTTGAAGGAAGTAGGGCGGGAGATGGCCCCCCTATGGAACACCAATTGACGCGGATCTGACTCACCCCTACCACACACAGCTTCTCTCAAAACCACCGACAGCTCCGAAGCCCAACCATTGACTTGCATGCAGCCGTAATTTTTTCTTTTGTTACCCTGATATATACGCAGCATTTTATAACAGGACATGCACCGCGAATATGGAAGGACCAGGAGAAGCGATAAGAGGCACCGAAAAGAGATGGGATGAGATGAGATCACCGTGGGTGGGAAGGGGACAGATCTATCAGGCAGCTGAGGGGGTGGAAGAGGAGATGCGTGGGGGGTTTGGCTTCGCATGCAGGAACCACGTACCTACATTATCACGTGCAGTGGGCCTAAATGGTGCAGCTACGTGTTTGAGTGTCATTCCTCGCAGTCGGGAGAAATGGGGAGTGAAGGTGCCGTCACTGTGAAGATTCATGGATAGATCATTATGTGCGTGCCGTCTTCGCTTAGCCTTCCTCCTTATTTAGTAATCTATTCTATTATCTATATATTAAGCAGGGCGCATGGCCCCCGCTTAATAATTTTTGACATGCAAATTCCAATTTTGCCCTTGTCACTTTTCGCATCCACGCCTAATGCAAAGAGAGGAATGCCTCTCCATTGATCCCGCCTTAAGCCTTCCTATCCCTCACGGTACCAATTACCAAACCCTAGATGTCGCTTCATCGCCCCGGCCTTTCCGACATCATAGTCTCTGCCTCAAATACCCTTGCCTCCATCTTTGCCCTGTGCTTGCTCGAAGATGCCGGTGTCTCAGCGTGTGATTCCCTTTTTAACCCCAGGTTCCCTCTTCATCTGTCGAAGAAACGGTAAGCTTCACATCGGCAATCTCGCTTCTCTGGTGAGCTCAATTTCACCATCTTCTAGCCCTCCCCTTTATTAACACCAATGACCCATGTTGCCTACTCTGCACCTCCATCTTCTTCACAGCTGACCTCCCAGATGCAGCCCTCGTGGTCTTTGCAGGTGTGAAAACATGATTCTCTATTAACCTCTTTACGTGAAATATTCGCATCGATTATAACCAAAACCAGAGCAGTTTTCAGAGCATATACTACTGTATCCCTCTTATCGCTCAATTTCAACTCCCTCTAGAAATTCAATTGCCCTCCCATGAGCCTCCTCCTACACGCCTTTTGCCAAAGCTTGGACATTAGTTTTTCAGTCTCCCTCCTTTATGCCAGCTCCCTGCCAACAACAAAACCATGCAGACAAACAAGGAATCAGAAAACCTCATCATTTCCATCATCATAGTTTGCCATGACAATAAGATTGAGACCAATCTGTTTCGTGCAACTAAAGTCATTTCCTCATTCTTGCAATGTAAGTAGGATCTACGAATTTATTTTCCATGAAATTTGATTCCAGCAAGATGCAGATATGAAATATTAGAATCATGGTAATTGCAAGCGTGACAGAGTGTTCTGGATATGGCCAATAATATAAAAGTAATTTGGCAAGTAATTAGATCCGTAAATCCAAAGAAAGTTGTTATATTATCATTTGAATTCAAAAAAAGTTAACTGTTGTCACAATGAGAACATTGTGACCAGTGTGTGACCAATTTTCTCAGCTTTCAACAAAAAAATGGTCTCAAGATATAACAAAGTGACTTCTTGAGAATCTAGACACAAAAGATGGGAAATAAGAAAAGTAACTACTACTATGAAACCTATCAAATAATATTGTATCGTCTTGAGAACTCAGGTATCATAATCACAACACAGATGTATGAGGTTTGACAGCGGTGACAGATCTCTCTATTGTGGTAGTAACATAACAATTAAAATCATAAAGGATGCTCTCAACGACCTCACCATAAGGCTTTGTATAACTCTTGATACATACAGATTTTGTAACAAGGGAATTCAACAAAAACTGAATACAATAACGACCTGATGATCCAATTACAAAAATGAAAAAGCGAGTTGCTGTGAGTATAAGTTTTCCTGCGATAATATTTATTTTGTAATATAATAGCTTCACAGTAGATAACGTGTTAGGATAAATAGCTTTGGGGATGTTCCTAAATGGTCGACATGTTATATAGATGATAATTATTATGATATGATTGTATAATGTTTTTTTATCAGACTCTTCCGTATGCTTGATCTTCCCTTCCTTTGATCCGTCTTTCAATCCATTACAGGTGATTGGTAGTTTGTTATTGTCATCATTGTCTTCATTAATTATACCATCTATAGTTCCCTATATATGAATTATCTATTTACTTCGTTATAGTGGTTATCAATACCATGGTATTCTTTATAATTTGTCTATTTTTAGCATTTGACGAGGTGAGTTTATTGTTTTGTCAGTGTATTTTTATATGTGCATTTTATACTAACAAGCTTTTTAACAAACCAATGTGAGGACGATTATTTCTCTATAGAAACGTTTGATAACAAGGCAACAATAAAAATGGACAATTGTAAACCTATATGGACGTGTAAATGCAAGCTAAACGTGTGAGCACGTCAAACATATCTTTTTTGTAATTCAGATTTTATAGGCATGCCTAACAATAGCCAATTAGCTTCTATGACCATAACAATAAAGTCCCATCCATATACAACTTCAATTTTACAAAGGGAATTAGGATTCATCATTGGACCGATGAATATAAATTCATTATTTTGACTTGCTTTCATTTAATTTTCTATGCAAGTCCTAAAGGATTTTATGATAGGTCAAAGATTATTCAAGCTTTTGTGTTAAAGCACAACATATCATCTATTCTAGGACACATATTTACATATTATCAATATACTTTTACCTACGTACAATCTCGCAACATGTGAAAACAATCAAATATTTATAGTTATATTCATAAGATTACAGAGAAGAGATATCTTAGAATAAAAATTTATTTATTTTATTTATTTGAATTGCTTGCATTCTAATGGATTGGAGATGATCAGACATGTGACTTCGTATAGACTAAAAAACTTATTTTTACCTATTCAATGTAAATGATCCTTAAGCACAATATCCTTACATTTATAATCATATTTTTACCCGTGCTTTTGCACGGGTTCTCCACTAGTGATATGTTATCCATGATCCTCAGCACATTTGTTGTCTTATACCAATTATTGTGAATTCGAGTTGACGTTGCATACATATGTCGCAGTTTTGGGGAGGATGATGTTTCCACTGATGTCTCCTTGGCACTGTATAGTGCACTGCATTTCAGACAGGAATTTGTCGGTATTTTTAGGCGGAGAATGTATTTCTAGCATATATTCAGTTGGAAAATGGTACATACACACTTAAAAAAACACCCCAGATGAGATGACTGGTTGGGAAGTAAGTTGCACCATCCATTACAGGACTATAGAACTTTGCCCACAGATGTGAGGTTTGTGATTATAGAATTGGACTCTGGTCACAACATGTCGTGGTCAGTACCGTAACTGCAAGTCTCGTCGCGAGAGTTCTCTAGCCACGAATATGTCGTGGCCACTAAAAGTGACCACAGAACTTGTCGTAGCCACAATTCTTGTATGAATATCCTCCTTAGATATTTGAAGACTTTGACCACGAAATTGTAGCTACGAGAAACTAGTTGCCACGCAATTATCGTGGATACAAATTCCCGTAACCACATTCCGTGGGCACAACTCATTTTTCTTGTAGTGACCAACCTTATTTCATTCACTGCCATAAGTAATTTTCCTGATACGGTTTAGTGATGTTTTAATCATATTAAGACATCGATGCAAAGTAGTTGTTCAAGTGGGCATAGCATGATACAAATTCTATTGAATCCTAACGTGTACGGGGACTTAGCAAATGGATCACTAAATAAACCTTTTGTTGCTACCAAATGTCTAGCTTTTGACTTCTAGAATTTTCGTCACCAGTAGTTCAATAAATAATGTGGCAAGGAAGACTTTTCTTTTTAAAATTAGTTGAATATAAATTGAATTACCTTGAAATACTTGGTCTACATATTTTCATCCAAGAAGATATATGATTAACTATGGAGGTCCTTACAATACAAGATATCCTCCATCTTGGCCTTTAAAATTTAATAATTTGTGCTTGTCAACTTGATCAGCGTAACTTTGTCATCCTTCCTCATCTCGACAATACGAGCTTTGATACCACTTGTAGGAAAATGGAGATTCTCTTAACATGTCCTGCAAAGGAAGATTGGAAAAGGAACATTCTCAACACGGAAATCAGGCACAATAATCGAGACACGATAATCAAGTAACCATAGAGAGATGAGAAATTTTATGTGAGCAAATGAAAAATGCAGCGATCGAGTCATCTAAAAATAGACAACTATCGTTGTAATGATCGAGTAACCTAAAAAGGGTTGAGGAGGTTGGAGAAATGATGGCGTCGATAGTTGGAAAGATGGAAGTGGGCGGCATTGGAATAGGGAGGAAGACACAGGAAAATGAAGAATCGTAGGTAAGATGAAAGGAAAGCAAGAGAAAGAAGAAAGGGAGGAGAGAGGGAAAATGAAATAAAATTAAATTACATTAATTAATAATTATAATAATTTTAAGGAATAATTAGGGGTTTAATTCAATAATTAAATAAGTAATTAATGATTAAATAATTAGTTATATAAATAATTAATGAAATGATTAAACAACTTAATGAGTTATTAAATGATAATCAATAATTAATTAATTAATTAATAAGTAATTAAATTAATTAATAAATAAGTAAATCATTTTAATTAATTTAAGTTTATAATAAAATAATAATAAATTATATAAATATAAAGAATAACATATATTAAGTAATAATAAATTAAGATACATTGTACATTATACCAATACGGTCCTTAAACCCACATTTTTTCATATTAACTTTGATTTTAACGAAATCAATGTTATTTTGTAGATATTTAAATAATACGAAGAGTGAGTTTGCCCAATTCGGAGTTCGTGTGACCGAGTTATGAGGTCCAAAAAATTTAGGTAGCGACTTCGCGGCTTCGGGTTTTATTGGTATTTTGACTTAGTTATATTTTTATATTTTTATATACATTTTTAAAAGATTTTTAAAAAACAAATTAAGTTAATCGGATTTACTGTTCTTTAATTAAAAATCCGAGAAGTTTCTACATACAGTACATATCTACAACTGGGCCCAAACACAAAAATTCACTCATTTTATTCTAATATTTTTTCGATATTTTTAATAAATAGTATTAAGTATAAAATGATGTTTAAAAAGTGAGTTTGGTCTGTTTGGAGTTTTCTATAAAAAGATATGAACCTCGGAAGTCATCTTTTACGGCTTTTTCGGTTCAATGTAATTTTTTATTTTTATGTTGAATAATTTTTCTGATATTTTTATAAATAATATATATTTTTATGAACAACTTTGTTAAGAAAGTATTTTGGTTTGGAATTTTATTAATGATAAATAAAATAGATGAAATATTTACAATGTGAAAAATATGTTTAATGTATTTTCAGTCTTGATTTTCTTGATATTTTTATATGTTATGATCATTATCTCCTCCTACTTATTTATTTTGTTGACCAAGTTGATATTGACCTAGTCTCGGGGTTAGGATCAGTCTATGATGAGCGCAGAATTGACCACTCGGATAAAGGTGCTAATCGGTCGTTGCGACCCAAGCAGTCAAATGCGAATCAATCAAGAAAAATAGACCACCACGAGAGATAAAATCAATCAAAATGCGATAGCGGTCTCGCTATTAGATTAACCTGGTATAGCGACTAGGGTCGAACACAAGGAGCACGGGTTGGCCTCTCGGCCTACGAAGTAGTCAAAAAGAGAAATAAAATAAAAGAAGCAAATATTTCTGGTGGTTTTATAATTATTTAATATTTTTTTGATTTTTAATGTATTAAGAAAATAATAAAAGCTAATGAATTACACACTTCAACAATTTATTAAAAGCACTAAAAATCAACCAAAAATTCAAACAAAAATATTTTTATATGTTTTATAATTTTTAATGTTTTTGGTGAATTTTTGAGGATTTTCTGATGTTTATTTAATTTTTCTAAAAATCAAAAAGTGACTAAAATGAAAGGTACTGTCCAGCCGAGCTAAAAGGGCCTAGATAAAATATCTAAAGGCCCCAAAATAGCTGGGAGGTAATTTTCTTGTAAAGAGAAGAAAATAAGGAAATTTAGGCACCTATTTTATTGTTTTTGGATTTTTAATTGATTTACTAGAATTTTTATATGATTTTTAGTGTTTTCGATTTTTAGTGGTTTTTAGTAACAAAAAAATAGCCAAAATTGGCTAGAAAATCAAACACATCAAAATAGACAGTAGACAATTTTTTTAGAATTTTTAAATGATATTTAATATTTTTTTGGGGTTTCTAAAGTTAGACAGTAGCAAAAATAGATGTTTTTGATTTTCTAAAAATATCAAACAGTGACGAAAATGTCTCCAAAATTTATAAAAAATTTTACATCATGGCAGGAGCCATGTGTCCAATTTTCATTAAATTTGGAGGTGATTTGCTATTTTATTCAAAAATAAAGAGGGGGCACTGTGCACAGGGACCAAAGTGCAAATACCCGGAAGTCTGTGGGTCTGGTGCAATTAACCCAGCGAAACACATGCTATGCACGTGACTGGGGCACTCAGGGACCCAAATGTGAGAAAAATAAGTTCCGAGGACCTTTTGGTAACAGGTACCAAAAGCTCAAGGGCTTATCTGCAAATAACCCAATATATAACGCACATGCTCAATAAAAGTATGCATAGGGGTATAAATGCAAATAAACAAGAACTTTCATTCAACTATTAACATCCAGAACTACAGGATAGATAATGTAAAAAGCCCAGAAGATCACGTGTCGATGCACGTGTCATACAACGCACAGGGGCATATCAACAAATACACGCAAGCACAAGGGTCTCTATGCAAATATTCCAAAACTAAACAACTAAACTAACTAATTACAGGACTAAATGCTAAATGAAACAAATAGAAGGGCCTAAGGGTAGTTTACCCTTTATTAATGAAGAGGGTGGATGGAAGCCACGTGGAGCATCTGACGGTGGCGAACGACGGGCGCTCCAGATCTCTCCTCCTCGGATCAAACGGTGACTGTTGCTCCTGAGATGGACGGCCCCGATGAAGACTGGAGCTGGAGGATTGATCGAACGACGGCTGAAGGTCGAGGAAGAACAGGTGGCCGGTGAACTTCGCCGGCCCAGTGCGAGCGCTCCTGACCTCCTCGCGGGGCGCTGGTGATCGGAAAAGGTCTGGCGTGGGCCTCCGCGTCGGATGGGGGTCTCCGATGACCCAGCCGAGCTCTGGGGAGCTCCGGCGAGGTCAGCGGAGCTGCACCTCCTGGCCTGATGTCGAAGGACCTCAGATGGCTTCATTCAACCTGCAAAACAATCCAGAAGACTCGCGGGTCGAGGGCAAACTACCTCGACCCGATTAGGGGGGGTGACGGTGAACGATGGGGCGCTGTGGGCGAGCTCCGGCGAAGGGGGGACGGTGGAGCTCGAATCCCAGCTCCTGTGCGAGCTGGGTTGGATGGGGATCTGGAGAAGGTACGCGGGAAGGAGGCGAGGGCGATGGTGCAGCCCGATGATCGATTGGGGGTCGGTCGTGGACGGAATCAGAGAAACGCGGCGGAGCGGCGATTTGGGCGTAAATGAAAATCGAAGGAAAAGAAAGGCCTACAAGGTTACCTGGGTGGACGAGGAGACTGGGGAGGAGCTAAGGAAGCTCTGGGTCTTTGCCTCACGGAGCGCCGACATTCGAGGCTCGATGCTCCTGCTGGTGGCGGAGCAACGGCGGCGAAGCTCGTCGGATCGATGGAATCCGGTCCCTCTCCTCGCTTCAACAGCACGGGCAGTGAGCTGTCACTCTCACACACACACCGGAGCTCACAGAAGGTGGAATCGAATACCCAAAGATAGAGAATTAGGGTGGCGGAGCTCGGCTTATGTATGGGTGCAGGTCCGGGAAAGATGGCTCGGGTCCGGCTCCATGGAGCACGGATCCCTAGGATCTATGTCGGGCGAGATTCCCGGATACTTGGGGAGTGATTAGGACCCTGGGTTAGGCTAAATGGTGATCAGGTCTGGCGGTAATAAATGGAGGAAATCGGGTTCTCGAACCAGACCCGTGGGAGGTGGTCCACAGGGGGGAGTTGACCGGGCGGTCAACAATCCCCGTGGACCAATGAGAAGAGGCCGTTTGGAAATGATTTGTAAAATCATTTAAAAATAGTAAATGGCCGATTTATTAAAAAGTCAAAACATAAAATATTTTTGTTTTAATTTTTTCTATTTTTTAGTGATTTTTAATTAATTTTTCAAAATAAAAATAGGGTATGTACATAGTAGGTTCATATATAGGTATATATACAATATATAAGATTTTAATTTTTGATTTTTAATTGTTATTTTTATACAATTTTATTCTCATTTTATATTTTATTTATTTTCATTATAAAATGAGGAATAAAAAGACATTTTTATTTGGTTTTTATTATTTATATTCATAGGTAAAATAAATACATATATACATTTATATACATGGTATATTTACAATATATTTTTGTGTTTTTAATTTTGTTATTTTTATTTTGTTTTTGATTTAATTGTTTTTATTTTATTTATTTACACTATATATATAGGATATTTACAAGAATTTTAGAAATTAATTTTATTTATTTATAAGGCTAAATAAATATAAAGGTGGTTCTATATACATGATGACTATACAAGAGGTGTTTTTGTTTTCTTTTTAATTTTTAAGTCCCTTAGCAAACACTTATTTGAAAAAGAAGTGAAAAAGAAAGAAAAGAAAAAGAAAAAGAGAATGTACATGGATCAAGGCTGATTATTAAACTTGCCTTCATTAAATTAAGGTATGGAGCTCGATCAGATCTTTGGATCATTAGTTTGTCGGAACCTTATTTGGACTTAAGTCTAAAACTCAACAGCCTCTAAGTTCCACTATTCTATAACCAAGACTCCTCAATGCTCCAGGTCAGAACAAGTCATCAATCACAAACCCTGAAGACCATGAATCTTTTCTTGTCCTGTGAAAGTGAGGTCTAAGCTCTCCACCTCAGAAATGGCAACTTGACAACCCTCCCCAACAAGGTAACTCTATGACCTCAATCTGGACACTCTTTCCTCGAGGAGCAGGGTATTCCCTTCTAAGTTCAAGTTCAACCGGCTCAAGAAGAGGAGGAAGAAGAGAATGGGTCAAGGCCAGTGTAGCCAAGTACCCTTGGGAGCTTGACCAGTGTAGCCAAGTCTCCCTGCTGCAAGCTACATCAGGTGGATCATGAAACCAAGCTTTGCTTATTGCACTCTATATACATACTCCGGAGGGATTATCATTTTCTCTCAGACCCACCACTTTTTTGGAGTTATTTTCTTTTTGCACATTTTTTTTCAAGTGCATCTATACAACATATACATGTGCAGCATATATACAAGGAGTTTTTCCTCTTGAGCAGTAGACTATCCCTCTTTTGAAGCTTTATTGCAACCCACAACTCCCGTCGTTAGACCTCATGGCAACTAGACCAAGTTGAGACGCACTTCCTTCACTAAAAGAAGAAGAGAGGTTCCTCCTAGAAGTACTACCCTCATATGCTACCCCAAGTCAAGGAAGACTGCCTCCTCACCATCTCATCCGTAGAGAGCTCGGTGCATAGTGCTGGTGTCCAAGTAAAGCCATTGTCTATATGAGTCATGTGTTGTTGTTAAGTGCTCTACTTAGGCTCATTGAGATGACATGTGATCATAGCCTAGTGGACTCAAAGAATTAAGTCACCATGGACCTGAAAAGCCTTAAACCTAAGCCCTATAAGGTTCCTCTTAGAAGTTAGGTGGATTAAGATCTAAATCAAGCTCCATTTCTCAATTTGATTCCAGGCTAGTTTAAATGTCAACTATCATCCAGAAAAACTATATACATATGTACAAAAGATGCTATTTACACAAATTTTACAATCATGCAAAATTTTTGCAAAATGTTTTGAAATCATGTATGAATGATGCATGAAGTGCAAGTTTTGCAAAAAGTATTTACACACATTTACACGAGATGTTTTTGCAAACTTTTGATTTCCAAAACATTTTGGAAAATTTTGTACTATATACATAATTTTGATACAAAAATATTTACACAAGCTTTACATAAAAGATTTTTGAAATCATTTTTACAAAAATAATTTGTACACTAGCTATTTATGTGCAAATAAAAGAAGTTTATGAATATGAAAATTTTTTAATTTTTGTGATTTTTTAGCCATTTTATTTATTAACACACTCACACAAAGTACGAGTTATGGCTAAAGTATATATGAAATATATACACACCCCCCTACACTTAGCTCGAACGATGTCATCAGAGTCAAGAGCGATGAAGAAGACATAACTCGTGCTAGGTATTGGGAAGTGAAAAGAAAGGTTATATACAAAGAAGAATGACTGAAATAGAAAAGTCAAGAGGGTCTCTGGTCTTCCCCCTATACTTAGGATCAAGTGATCCTAAGTATAGCAGGCTATCTACTAAGGGAAAACCGAGTGGAGAATGTACAGGGTCTACCCCCCCTATACTTAGGGTAAAATATCCCTAAGTATAGGCAGCAAAAACAGGGGGTAGACAGAAACAAAAGAAATACCCAAAGGTCTCACATCCCCCCTATACTTAGGGTAAAGTGCACCCTAAGTATAGCATAATCACAAGATGAAGAAAGGGATGTGGGACTAAAGAATGTAGTGATATAGACATCTGGATCTATACAAGGCGGAGGAATAGTGAAACTCAGGCGTGAGATGCATTAGATGTGAGTCAAAGACCACATCTCACGTAAAATGAATAGGGGCAAGATCAGCGACCCGCAACTCATGATCTAGAAATGGCTTGAGCCGTTGGCCGTTCACTCGAAAGGTACTCTCAGAAAACAACTCAGATATGTCAATGCTACCGTTGTCGTGTACCTTTCTGACCAAGTAGGGTCCCTTCCATTTGCTCTGTAGCTTCCCTGGAAACAAACGAAGCCTCGCATCAAACAGCCATACTCTCTGTCCAATCTCAAAATGCTTGTGGCTGATATGAGAATCATGCCACTCCTTCACTCTCTCCTTATACTGTAGGCTGTTTGAGAAAGTTGTATCTCTAAGCTCCTCCAGGGCGGCTAACTCTGCCCTCCTCTGGTCTCCCATACCATCTGGATCCATAAGAATATCTGTAACTGCCCAAAGTGACTTGTGCCTCAGCTCCACAGGTAAATGGCACGGCTTGCCATATACGAGGCGAAAGGGAGATGTGCCCAATGGAGTCTTGAAAGACGTCCTATATGCCCATAAGATCGAGTCCAAAAGCTGTGACCAATCCTTTCGGTCAGGGCGGACGACTTTCTGCAATATAGTCTTGATCTCCCTATTCGACACCTTGGCTAGACCATTCGTCTATGGATGGTAAGGTGTAGCAACACGATGGTCTATACCGAACTCGCTAGCAAGGGCCTTCACCTGGTCATTGATGAAATAAGACCCCCATCAGAAATCAGAACTCGTGGAACCCCGAACCGCATGATGATGTGCTTCCTCAAAAATATGCAAACTGTCCTCGCATCAGCGGCTCGGGCGGGGATAGCCTCAACCCAACGACTAACATAATCCACGGCCAACAGAATGTACTCAAATCCCTGACTCTTAGGGAATGGACCCATGAAATCGATGTCCCATGCGTCAAAAACCTCACAGAAGTGAATGGGCTGCATCGGCATCATATCACGCTGTCCACAAGTGCCCATCCTCTGACAGTCAGTACACCTCTTCACGAACTCATCTGAGTCCTTGAAGAGGGTAGGCCACCACAAGCCGGATTGGAGCACTTTCTGTGCCGTTCTCCTCCCAGAATGATGTCCTCCTGCCTCAAGCTTGTGGAAGTAAGTGAGGACGCTATGGTGTTTGATTGTCGAAAATTCAAGAGAGAAACCGAGGTGGAAAATAAATCACAATGTCGTTGTCCTCAGTCACTCAGAACGTGTCAATCCAGAAAAATAACCACTCAAATAAGATAAAATCAAGCAAGCACAAGAAAGAATAGAGCGGTCTAGCTATAGGTTTAACCTGGTATAGCTCCCAGGGTCGAACTCAAGGAGCACAGATTGGCCTTGCGGCCTACGATGTAGTCAAGGATCCAAAAGAGTCTTTTTTTTGGTTTTTTATTTGTTTTTCAATTTTTTTTAGATTTTTTAAAAGGTGAGAAAATGAAAGAATGCAAATACAAGGGGACTTCAACAATTTATACAACACACAAAAATGATGCAAAAATTCCAGAAAATTGGTTTTTAGGTTTTAAATGTTTTTTACTGTTTTTGGTGAATTTTTGGGATTTTTCTAATGGATAAAATATTTATTAAAAATCAAACAAGGCAACAAAGAAGGGGGACTGTCCAGCAAGGTTAGAAACTCAAAAATAAAATATTTAAGAGCTTCAAACAACCCTGGAGGTAATTTTCCTATAATCTATGAAGAACAAGGAAAATTTAGGCACCCTAATTATTGTTTTTGGATTTTTAATTTATTTACTACAATTTTTATGAGTTTTTAGGGGTTTTTCAATTTTTATGGGTTTTAAGTGATGGACAGTAGCCAAAATTGGCTTGAAAATCAAACAACATGCGAACAACAAGTCCTAATTTTTTTAGAATTTTTGGTGGAGTTTTTATATTTTTTTGGTATTTTTAAATTCAAACAGTAGCAAAATTAAGGGTTTTTGAATTTTTAAAAATAATAAATGAAATCAGAAATGTCCCCAAAAATCATAGAAATTCCTACACCATGGCAGGAGCCATGTGTCAAAATTTCATTGGATTTGGAGGTCGTTTGATATTTTATTCAAAAATAAAGGTGGGGCACTGTGCACAGGGACCTAAGTGCAAATACCCAAAAGTTCTGGGGTCCTGGTGCAATTTTCCCAAGAAGTCACGTGCCAAGCACGTGTCTGGGGCACACAGGGACCTAAATGTAATAAAAATAAGTTCCGAGGGCTTATTGGTAACAAGTACCAAAAGTCCAGGGGCTTATATGCAATTTACCCAAAATAAATTCGCACATGCGCATATAAAGTGTTCACAGGGGTATATATGCAAATAAACAAAACATTTCATTCAATAAATAACATCCAGAACATACAGGGCATATATTGCAAATAACCCAACAAAACACGTGCCCAAGCACGTGGGTCTTTACTGGCAGGGGTATAATTGCAATTAAAATAAAGTGCGAGGTCCTTGATGCAAATAACCCAGAAAATAAACAACGTGAATTAAAAATTACAGGACTGAAATGAAATAAGATAAACAGAGGGGGCCCTATGATATTTACCCCTTTATTAATAGCGACGGCCCGATGTGCGCCACGTGTTTGATCGAACGGTCTGGATGTGCGGGCGCTTTACTCCTTCGGCCTTTGGCTCTGATCGACGGTGGGGAGAGGCCCACGTGGATGATCGGACGGTGCGGGGCTCGAGTGCCTCTCTCCTCGGATGCAACGGTCCAGATGTCTCCTCAGATAGATCAACGGCTGCTGCTCCTTCAAGGATGGACGGTCACGATCAGATCTGGAGCAGAGGATGCATCGGACGGCTCTGGGAGGTCCTCGAAGAACTGATGGCCGGCGAACTTCGCCGGCCTCGTGCGTGGACTCCGGTTCTCCTCAGCTGCGCCTGAAGGTCGGAGAAGCTCCGGCGTGGGGTTGCGCGGCTGTTGCGGGTCTCCAATCCCTCGGCCGAGCCCTGGAAGGCTCCGGCGAGATCGGGGAAGAAGAAGCTCCTGGCTGAACTGTGAAGGAGGCTCAGACACCCCCTTTGGACCTGCAAAATGGTCAAGAAGCTTCGCGGGTCGAGGGCAAAGTGCCTCGACCCGGTTAGATGGCGTGAAGGTGGACGGTGCGGCGTAGCGAACGAGCTCCGGCGAAGCGACGGCGAGGGAGCTCGACTCCCAGATCCTGTGCGATCTGGGTTGTGTGGAGGGGTGAAGAAGGTGCGTGAGGGTACGGCGGAGGTGATGAGATGGTCGGATGATCGAGATGATAAGCGAGGTGGCCGGAATCGAAGATGTGCGTCGGAGATGGAATTTGGGCGTAATCGGAAATTAAGCTAAATTAAAAAGAACTACGGCTACCTGGTGGATGCTGGAGACTGTGGTGGAGATGGGCTATCTCCGGGTCGTAGCTTCGAAGGGCGTCAAGGCCTGAAGCTCGATGCTCAACGCGGCGGCGGAGCAAGGACGGCGAAGATCGCCGGATCGATGGATACGCTTCCTCGCCTCACTGCAACAAGGGCTGGCGCTCGCTGTCACTCAGGCGGAGCCAATGGAGGTCACGGGGAAGGAAGAGAAGGGCCAAAGATGCGGCGCGAGGGCGGCGGAGGTGAGGGTTATATAGCGT
Source organism: Ottelia alismoides (assembly GCA_037367405.1). Lineage (NCBI taxonomy): Eukaryota > Viridiplantae > Streptophyta > Magnoliopsida > Alismatales > Hydrocharitaceae > Ottelia > Ottelia alismoides. Next base: position 556,190 of record JAZKJV010007174.1, on the reverse strand, counting down.
GACCGGGCGATTAGGGTTGCGTGAGGACAGCAAAGGAAAGCATGGATTCGATGGCGGAGGATCCGGCGAGGGAGAGGGATGTGCGGCGAAGAATCTGGGCGCGGGGGTTGAGTGGGTGACAGCCTGGAGCGCGTGGGAAAAATCGGGGAAGGAGGCGCGGCGCGCATGGTCCAGAATAGGAAAGGGGTCGCGGGGGAGTTGACTGGGGTCAACATTCCCCCGTGGACCAACCAGCGTCTGCCACGTGTGTGCATTTTTTGTTTTATTTTTTTAGGGTAGAAATAGGTCGAATTAGATAAAACTCAAAACATGAAATATTTTTCTTTTATTTTTTTCTATTTTTTGGTGGTTTTTATTTAATTTTTGGAAATAAAAATAGGTTAGCTCTATATATAGGTATATGTACACTATATGGATTTTTATTTTTGATTTTTTATTTGTTATTTTTTTGTATTTTTATGCTCATTTTGTATTTTATTTATTTACAAGATAAAATATGGAATAAAAGAATATTTTTATTTTATTTTTATCACTTATATACAAGGGTTAAATAAATGGTTGAATACATTTATACACATGGTATTTATACAATGTATTTTTGTATTTTTCATTTTGTGATTTTTATTTGATTTTTGTTTTGTGTCTTTTTATTTATTTTATTCACAATATGTAACAAAGAATATTTACAAAAATTTTAGAAAATAAATGAATTTATTTACAAGGTTAAATAAATACAAGGGTGTGGTTTATACACATGGTGAAGGAGGGATGTTTTTGATCTTTTTGATTTTTTTTTATCTTTTTATTTTGTTTTTAATAGAATATACACACAATATGTACAAGTATATTTTTGGGTGAGGAAAATATATAGTTTTATGTATTTACAAATATATACACATGAGCTCCTATCTCCCTCTACTTTGGCTTTTATGCGGTCAGGCCCATGCTGAGCCCTCCCTTGGGTTAGGTTGCTCAATATTTATTCTAAATATTTCCCTCTTTTTCTTTTTGCTCTTTATTCTTTTATTTTGTGCACAAAAACATGCTAATTATAGGTTTTTACACAATGCATGCTTTTGGTAAATATTTGTATTTACACATATCTACATGTATTTGCAAAGGGTTTTTGTAGCTAAAATAGAAGAATAAAGAGTGATGAATGGGTATTCATCACCCCCCTATGCTTAACTTTGCTAGTCCCTTAGCAAACACTTATTTGAAAAAGAAGTGAAAAAGAAAGAAAAAGAAAAAGAAAAAGAGGATGTACATGGATCAAGGTTGACTTATTAAATTTTCCTTCATTAATTTGAAATATGGAGCTCGATCAGATCTTTGGATTATTAATGTGTCGGAACCTTATTTGGACTTAAGCCTAAAACTCAACAGCCTCCAAGTTCCACCAATCTATGGGCAAGACTCCTCAATAAACCAGATCAGAACAAGTCTACATACACAAACTCTAATGACCATGAATCTTTTCCTTGCGGTGTAAGTGATATGTGGCTCCCCACCTCAGAAGTGACAAAGAAACAACCTCCCTCAACCTGGTAACTCTAATGCCTCAGTCTAGCAACTCTTTCCTCGAGAAGCGGGGTATTCCCTTCTAAGTTCAAGTGCAACCAGCTCAAGAAGAGGGGGTAGAAGTATAGAGTTTTGGAAGCCTAGCCAGTGTAGCTAAGTCTCCCGCTGCAAGCTTCATGAGATCTTTACACTCCGGTGGGGTTATTAAATTTTCAATCCGACCCACCACTTTTTTGGAGTTCTTTTTGCATTTTTGCAATTTTTTTTTTTTTCAACAACTTCTGTACAACATATCTACATGGTGCAGCATATATAAGAAATTTCCCCTTGAGCCAGTAGACTATCCCTCTTTTGAAGCTTTATTGCAACCCACAGCTTCTGTCTTTAGCTTTCAACACCACTAGACCAAGTTGAGGTGCACTTCCTTCACTATAAGAAGAAGAGAGGTTCCGCCTAGAAGTACTACCCTCATATGCTATCCCAAGCCAAAGGAAACTGCCTCCTCACCACCTCATCCATGGAGAGCCATGTGTAAAGTGCAGGTGCAAGTTAAGCCATTGTCTCTGAGAGTCATGCGTGTGTTGTTAAGTGTTCTACTTAAGCTCATCAAGATGACATATGCTCATAGCCTAGTGGACTCAAAGAATTAAGTCCTTATGGACCTGAAAAGCCTTAAACCTAAATCCTACAAGGTTCCTCTTGAAGTTAAGTGAATTAAGATCTTATTCAAGCTCCATTTCTCAATTTAATTCCAGGCTTAATTTAAATGTCAGCTCTCATCCAGGAAAAACTATATACATATATGTACACAAGATGCTATTTACAAATATTTTACACTCATGCAAAAAATTTTTGAAAAATGTTTTGAAATCATGAATGAATGATGCATGAAGTGCAAGTTTTGCAAAAAGATATTTACAAACATTTACACAAGATTTTTGCAAACTTTTGATTTTCAAAACATTTTGGAAAAAATTTTGTACTATATACATAATTTTGATACAAAATATTTACACAAGCTTTACACAAAAGATTTTTGAAATCATTTTTACAAAAATACTTTGTACACTAGCTATGTATGTGCAAGAATAAAAGAGGTTTATGTACATGTAAAATTTTTTAATTTTTTTGTGATTTTTAGCCATTTTATTTATTAACACACTCACACAAAGTACGAGTTATGGCTAAAGTATATATGAAATATATACACACCCCCCTATACTTAGCTCGAACGATGTCCTCAGAGTGATCAAGAGCGATGAAGAAGACATAACTCGTGCTTAGTAAAAGGGAAGTGAAAAGCAATGGTATACTACAACGACGAATAAATGAATAGAATGAGAGGAACTCGGTGGTTTCCCCCTATACTTAGGATTAACTAATCCTAAGTATAGAAAGCTGTACATGAAGGGAAAGCCGAGTGAAGAATATACAGAATCTGCCCCCCCTATACTTAGGGTAAAATATCCCTAAGTATAGGCAGCAAAAACAAGAGCAGAACGAACGAAAAGAATACTCGCAGGTCCTACATCCCCCCTATACTTAGGGTAAAGTACACCCTAAGTATAGCATAATCATAAGATGAGAACTGGGATGTGGGACTAAAGAATAGAATGATATGGACAACTGGATCTATACAGGCGGAGGAACAGTGAAAATCAGGCGTGAGATGCAAATGATGTGAGTCAAGAGACCACATCTCACGCAAAATGAATAGCAGCAATAATAACGTCCCGCGGCTCATGATCTAGAAATGGTTTGAGCCGCTGGCCGTTCACTCGGAAGGTACTCTCAGAAGATAACTCAGATATATCAATGCTACCGTTATCGTGTACCTTTCTGACCAAATAGGGTCCTTTCCATTTGCTCTGTAGCTTCCCTGGAAATAATCTGAGCCTTGCATCAAACAGCCATACTTTCTGTCCAATCTCAAAATGCTTGTGGCTGATATGAGAATCATGCCACTCTTTGACTTTCTCCTTATAATGTAGGCTATTTGAGAAAGCTGCATCTCTAAGCTCTTCCAAGGCGGCTAACTCTGCCCTCCTTTGGTCTCCTATACCATTTGGATCCATTAATATGTCTGTAACTGCCCAGAGTGACTTGTGCCTCAGCTCAACTGGTAGGTGACAAGGCTTGCCATACACAAGGCGAAAGGGAGATGTACCCAATGGAGTCTTGAAAGACGTCCGATATGCCCACAAGACCGAGTCCAAAAGCTGTGACCAATTCTTTCGGTCAGGGCGGACGACTTTCTGCAAAATATTCTTGATCTCCCTATTCGACACTTCAGCTAGACCATTTGTCTGTGGATGATACGGTGTAGCAACACGATGGTCTATGCCGAACTCTCTAGCAAGTGCCTTCACCTGGTCGTTGATGAAATGAGACCCCCCATCAGAAATCAGAACTCGTGGAATCCCGAACCGCGTAATGATGTTCCTCTTCAAAAATTTGCAAACTGTCTTTGCATCTGCGGCTCGGGCGGGGATAGCCTCAACCCAACGACTAACATAATCTACGGCCAACAGAATGTACTCAAATCCCTGACTCTTAGGGAATGGACCCATGAAATCGATGCCCCATGCGTCAAAAACCTCACAGAAGTGAATGGGCTACATCGGCATCATATCACGTTGTCCACAAGTGCCCATCCTCTGACAGTCAGTACACCTCTTCACGAACTCATCAGAGTCCTTGAAGAGTGTAGGCCACCACAAGCCGGATTGGAGCACTTTCTGTGCCGTTCTCCTCCCAGAATGATGTCCTCCTGCCTCAAGCTTGTGGCAGTAAGTGAGGACACTATGATGCTCCTCCTGAGGAATACACCGACGCCAGATGCTATCCCCTCCTTCGTGGTAAAGGATGGGATCCTCCCAGTGGTAGGACTTTGCCTTCGCAAGGAAGGTCTCAATCTTCTGCTTGGGCCAATCTTGTGGGACTTTCCCAGCAACGAGAAAGTTCACAATATCGGCATACCACGGGAGTGAGGCGATAGCAAGGATCGCCTCATCTGGGAAGGTATCACAAATGGGATCAATCTGCTCTGAATCCTCAGGCTGCTCTAGTCGGGATAAATGGTCCGCCACCACATTCTTGACTCCAGGCTTATCCTTGATCTCAATGTCGAACTCCTGGAGTAGAAGGATCCATCTAGTAAGTCTGGCCTTGGCATCCTTTTTTGACATGAGGTACCTGATGGCGGTGTGGTCTGTGTACAAGGTCACTCGGGATCCAATGATATATGATCTGAATTTATCTAGGGCAAACACTACTGCTAGCATCTCCTTCTCTGTGACTGTATAATTCCGCTGGGCGGAATCCAATGTGCGGCTAGCATAGTGTATGGCAAATGGTACTCCATCCCTCCTCTGTCCTAGCACAGCCCCTACGGCAAAATCGGAGGCGTCCGTCATGATCTCGAATGGGAGAGACCAATCAGGCGGCTGAAGGACAGGAGCCTCAATAACGCACTGCTGGAGAGTCTCAAAGGACGAAAGACACTTGTCATCAACAAGGAACTCGGTGTCTTTCGTCAAGAGGTCAGTTAACGGTCGGGCAATCTTGCTGAAATCATGAATGAATCTCCTATAAAAACCAACGTGCCCCAGAAATGACCGTAACTGCTTCAGATTGGACGGCGGTGTGAGTTTCCTAATGACATCGACCTTGGCCGGATCAACCTCCATGCCTCTGTTGGAGATGATGTGGCCAAGCACCGTCCCTTGAGTCACCATGAAGTGACTCTTCTCCCAAGACAGAACCAAGCGAGTATCAATACATCGCTGAAGCACTCGGTCTAGGCATTCAAGACAGGAATCGAAATCGTCGCCGTAAACCGAGAAGTCGTCCATGAAGACCTCCAAACACTCCCCTACCATGTCCGAAAAGATCGACAGCATGCATCTCTGAAAAGTCGCAGGGGCGTTACATAGCCCGAATGGCATGCGTCGAAAGGCGTAAGTACCGAAGGGACAGGTAAAGGTGGTCTTCTCCTGATCCTCAGGAGCGATGGCCACCTGGTTGTAGCCCGAGTACCCATCTAGGAAGCAATAATGGCTCTTCCCTGCCAGTCTCTCTATGATCTGGTCAATAAAAGGCAGGGGGAAATGGTCCTTCTTGGTGGCCTGGTTGAGTCTCCTGTAGTCAACACAGACCCGCCAAGAGGTGGGTACTCGTGTAGCAATCTCCTCTCCCGACTCACTGATCACAGTAGTGATGCCCGTCTTCTTGGGCACCACATGCAAGGGGCTGACCCACTTGGAGTCGGAAATGGGATAAATAAAATCTGCACTCCACCATTTTGATATTTCCTTCATAACAACCTCTCTTAGGTTGGGGTTCAGTCGCCGCTGGAACTCACGCGACGGCTTTGCCCCTTCCTCGAGATAGATATGGTGGGAGCACAACGAGGGGCTAATCCCATGGAGATCTGCTACGCTCCATCCGATTGCCTTGCGGTTCCTTTCAAGAACCTCCATCAGACGGGATTCTTGTTCTCCAGTCAGATCGGCAGATATGATGACTGGGTACATCTCAGACTCTCCCGCAAGGAATCGATACTTCAGCGAAGTAGGGAGCGGCTTTAGCTCTGGACAGCTGGGTGCTGGCAAATCTGGCTTCTGAAGAAGATGTGTGTATGCGGACAATTCTGCCAAATTTGCCTGGGAAAATGATAACGAACTCTCACAAACTGGATCTGGAGAAGGCGGGTCCTCTACATTGTCTCTGATCTGCTTTGCCTCTACCTCCTCCTCATCTATAGGCTCAGGTGGATCCAGATCTGGCATTTGATCACTACAATCTGCCCAATCAGAATCTGAATCCGAGGGATCTATATCAGACTCAGTGGCATCAGTACCACTGGAGAACAAGGTGGCATCAGCACCACCATAGAGCAGGGTGGCCTCAGTACCACCATCACTGAAAATCGTGTCGCGATCAAGGTCCGTCTCTGCTGACTCAATAGTATCCTGAACCAGGGCCGTGCTCTCCAGACTATCCTCTTCTATCATCTCTGCATCAGCTGTATCTGAATATGAGAGGATGGTCTGTGCTGCAGGATCTGCCCAAGCTGCCTCATCATCTGTGATCACAAAATCACAGTCCTGGTGGATGTCTGGCTCTACGTCTGTCAGCTGCTCTGAATCTGTACTGCCATGTGAGCGGGATCTGGATCTGGCTCTGTGGTCCTTAACCGTCTCTATTTGTATACTCTCGCCCTGGACGCGAAAGTACACCTTCCCGCTATCATGATCAGTCACCGCCTTGGCTGTGGCCAAGAATGGGCGACCGAGGATGATGGGGGAATCGGTCAACGAGTCAGGGGTCTCCATGTCCAGTACGACAAAGTCCACGGGGAATTGCAAACCCTGAATCGTGACGACAACGTCTCGCAACAACCCCTTTGGCCTCTTGACAGACCGATCAGCAAACTGAAGGTATGTCCTGCTCTGTACAAGAGTGCCCAACTCTAAGTGGTCGAGAAGGGCTGCCGGAAGAAGGTTGATCGACGATCCGCTATCTAATAGAGTGCGGTCGAACTTTTGCTCACTAATCTGACATCTGACATACGGGGCCCCTAAATCTGGCCTCTTAGTCGGCAGATGGTTCTGGATCGCGTAACACGTGGCCTTGGTTAGCACATGAATTTCTGCGGTCTTGTTCCTCTTCGTCCTCCTGACTGTGGTCCTGTCTCTCAAGGACCGCTGAAGAAGAGGGATGTGCTTCAAAGCCTCATTGAGGGTCAGCTGTATGTGAAATCGGTCTATCATGCTCTGGCTGAACTCCTCCTGCTCTCTCTTTTTTGGGTCTTTTTCTTTTTTCTTCCCTTTCCCTAACTCAAGGGCTCTAGGAAAGGGGATCACAGGGTCCTTCTCAGATGAAGGACTAGGAATAGGTCTAGATGATTCAATGACTGGATCCTCACAAACATCATTCACAAAAGTGGGATCAGAGTAAACTAAACCTTTTCCTTTATTCAAATTTGAGTTCTGAGATACATTTATTCGAGGAAAGACAACATCTCTATCAAAATGAATACTGGTGGCCTCAGTACCACCTCTGGCTGGCTCTGCAACTAAACGTCTTGCGGCCTCAGTATCGCTGGCTGGCTCGGCTCTCCTGGTGGCGTCAGTACCACCTCCTCTATGTGGTGAAATGGCGGCCTCAGTACCGCCGGGTGAATCAGCATCTCGGGTGGCATCAGTACCACCCTCATCATGATTTGCGGCTTCAGTACCGCTCTCCTCTTCCTCATCTGGCGCTCTAGATGGATCCTCGTGATGTTGCTCAGATGAGGCGCCGCCTGCTGATCTTCTACCGCTCCTAAGTGTGACAAAATCAGCATCAAATAAATCCGACGAGATAACATCAAATGAGTCACTAGAAGTGGTAGGCTCAGTGTGAACTACCTGCTCAGATTTCCTCTTCAAATTATTCGGATTAGGCTCGATCTGTGCAGGAATGGCGGCCTTCCCTCTCATCAGGTCCCGCATCTCCTGGCGGAACTCGTCCATCTCCCGTCTAAATGTAGCCTGCTGCTCTGTGAAGAGGCGGGCTATATCATCCATGGCGGGGCTCTCATGGGAGCCCGACGGGTTGCCTCTCTGGTACTGAGGCTGCTGGACCTGCTGCTGCAGGTGAGAGGGGTAAGAGGATGCATGCTGCTGCTGGTGAGCCTGCTGCTCACGTCTCCAATACTGTCCCTGCTGCTGATAGGGACGAGATACGAATGATGATGGCTGGTGTGCTGGGTGCTGCTGGTGATCCCTCTGCTGGGAGTACTGCCCTCCCTGACCGGCTGGCTGCTGTTGGGGTTGGTTACCCCCATTCCCCCACCTGAATCCGGGATGGTCTCGTCGGATTCCAGGTTGAGGCCGGTCATACCAAATACCGTTGACATCCATCAACGGTTCCGCATCATAAGGGGCGGGTGGGAGTACATCCAGAGGCTGATCCGGCTGATATACCACCATCTGCAAGTCTGGAGATGGTGGTGCCTGGTAAGAAGGCTGCTGCTGCTGGTATGGCTCCGCCTGTACAAGGTGAACTTGCCTAGGCTGCTGCAAGGAGCTGGAGCGCTGGGACGAGCTGCGGCTGCCGCCGGAATCGCCTCGCGACAGAAGACGGGGCTGAGGAGCCGTCTGTGCCTCCTGAAGACACAAGAGCTGGGTCTTCATGTCGCTCAGAGTTTGTGCCATTTCCTCCATCTGAGTTATGCCCTGGCACTGCTTCTTCTCGATGATTTCCATGCGGTCCAACTTCTCGCTGATTATCCCCATGTCCGCAGCGGCAGACTCTGCCTGTGCGGCTGCAACTGTGGACGAACTGGAAGGACCTGCATCAACCCGTGCTATCCTCTGGTACTGCACGGGTCCTGGCGGCTGAACTCTCTGTGTGTACAACCGAGTCTGGGACATCACCATGTAATTCTCGGACATCTCCTCAAAGATGGCCCAGACTTGGTTGTGGTCCTTAGCAAAGTAGGACCCGCCGCAAGAAGCATTCACCAGACCCTGAAGTTCTGGTGTCAGCCCACTAAAGAAGCTCTGAACTAGGTTCGGCTTCGAAATGTCGTGGTGTGGGCATCTATCCAGAAGCTCTCTGAACCTCTCCCATGCCTCATGAAATTGCTCGTTAGGGAGCATGGAGAAGTTGTTGATCAGGGCCCTCGCTGCATTCGTCCGCCCGAGTGGATAGTACTTGTTCAAGTACTCGGTGCGGAGTTGATCCCAGGTGTACACAAACTTCCCTAGATGTTTCAGCCAGGAGGCTGCTCTATCTGCCAGTGAAAAAGGGAAGGCCATCATTCGAATCGTATCTTGGTCCACACGACGGTCGTGGACAGTGCTGCAGATCATCAGAAACTCCTGGAGATGGAGGTGGGGTTCCTCAGTGGCGAGTCCGTGAAAATGAGGAAGCATCTGCAGGGTGTTCGGAGGGAACTTGAAATCCCCCACTATAGCAGGAATCACCACCCACTGGTGCATCAGTGTAGATCCGGGGTTGTGAAGCTCCCGCATCGGTCGTGCTGCGGCGGCGGCTGCCGCTGCTGCGGCGGCTGCTGCTGCGGCTGCTGCCTCTGCATCAGCATCAGGGATGTCCTCCGGCTCGCTCGGCTCTTCTCGCTCTCTTCGGAGTCTCTCCAACTCCCTCCTCATCTCGATCATGAAAGCTCCCTGATCGCGTAACTGGTTCTGGACTGTCTCTAAGGACGCGATCAGGGTGGAGTTAATCGCCCCCTGGTCTAAGACAAAGTGTTCGGGCTGGCGATCGTCTGAACTACCGGCTCCAGCCATAGGGATGTCTGCAAAATCAGAAGAGCCCAACTCAGGTTCAGTCAAATGAATTCGTCTCTCCTCGGGCTCATGTCTCTCAGGAACAGAAGAAAGGGGATCGAGGGGGAACAGGGTGGATTCGAACTCGGGCCCGGAGAGCTGGTCTCGACTCTCACGGGCCAACCTAGATAATGTAGTAGACTCGCCTGAAAGCGGTGCAGCCAAAGGCTGCCTAAGAGATCGTCTACCCATCATCTTGATCTTGGCGAGTTGGGCGGATGGGATCTGGAGAAAATATGATCACAAGCAAACCCCCGGTTCACCAACGCAACACACTGTGAAGACCGTGAAAGATCGGTCAATTTATCTTGTCAATTTTATTTGGTGAACATACAAAATATCAGAGCGCTTAATCGTGACCTGTTAGGATACCCGATACTCTCTCAACCGACTGTCCCGCACAGAAGAGTCGGTAATCAGTCGAGATGAGCACCGGAGGGCTTTACCTAGTGTTCGGGTCACTCTCTCGCACAATCAAACCAAACAATGAGGGGGTTGCTCTCCCCAAGACAAATTTTTAATTGTGAGTGTCTTTTAGGGTCAATAATGTTATCCAGTCCCAATTTTTTTGTTTTTCTTTTTAAATATTTTTCAAAAAAATAAATACAAGCGGCCTAACGGTTTTTCCGATTCTCCTGATGATTATTAATCCAAAAACAGAGGGAGAAGGCGAAAAAGCCGATGCGCGAAGAAATCAATGATGCATGCAGAGAAAGAAATGCGTACCTTGTCTCCAGCACTCTACATGCAAGTGATCCGCGCAGAATTTAAAGACAGAAATAAACTACCTAAATGGTGCAGCGGGAAAAACCGGATCCTAGATGAGCAACTTCTATTGATCGTGAAGAACAATAGTCAGCTAAACGAATTGAGTCCGGAGTCCGATCTTGGGAGTCACTCGGTGCCCGCCACAACGGGTCCTGCCAGCGCTGTATGTGACTCCTCACGGCACGTGGTCTCAAATTCAATTAAACTAACTTTTTCAGTGAATTTTATTAAGGTCCAATTACGTTCTATAGGAACAGATATTCTATTAAGTGTTGGGCCTTAAAAATCTACGTCACAATCAACAGAAATTCCTATGTCTAGGGGCTAAAAACCGCGAGAAACACCGGAAAAGGCAGCTAGCTATGAAAACCACGATAAAAGCCGCGAAAATCCGAATGGGTCCCCCGAGCACACCGGTGCCCGGCGAAACAGACCCGCTAAGTTACAAATGTCCACAGTTCAAGGTTCAAGTCTAAGTTATTACAACAAGAAATGTTCTCTCTCTCTCTCTGAAATGAAACTTTCTTCTTCTCTCTCTCTCTTCCTGCTCTTCTTCCCGTGCGGGTCCTCAAAATAGTAACTCCAAGTTCTCCACGTAGTACCTCGCACAAAAAATGAGAAAGAGAAAGTGTCAGAAAACAACAGTAATATAGAGAGAGACAAAATGGAAAACTGACTACAAAGCCGTGCTCCCCGGCAACGGCGCCATTCTGATTGTCGAAAATTCAAGAGAGAAACCGAGGTGGAAAATAAATCACAATGTCGTTGTCCTCAGTCACTCAGAACGTGTCAATCCAGAAAAATAACCACTCAAATAAGATAAAATCAAGCAAGCACAAGAAAGAATAGAGCGGTCTAGCTATAGGTTTAACCTGGTATAGCTCCCAGGGTCGAACTCAAGGAGCACAGATTGGCCTTGCGGCCTACGATGTAGTCAAGGATCCAAAAGAGTCTTTTTTTTGGTTTTTTATTTGTTTTTCAATTTTTTTTAGATTTTTTAAAAGGTGAGAAAATGAAAGAATGCAAATACAAGGGGACTTCAACAATTTATACAACACACAAAAATGATGCAAAAATTCCAGAAAATTGGTTTTTAGGTTTTAAATGTTTTTTACTGTTTTTGGTGAATTTTTGGGATTTTTCTAATGGATAAAATATTTATTAAAAATCAAACAAGGCAACAAAGAAGGGGGACTGTCCAGCAAGGTTAGAAACTCAAAAATAAAATATTTAAGAGCTTCAAACAACCCTGGAGGTAATTTTCCTATAATCTATGAAGAACAAGGAAAATTTAGGCACCCTAATTATTGTTTTTGGATTTTTAATTTATTTACTACAATTTTTATGAGTTTTTAGGGGTTTTTCAATTTTTATGGGTTTTAAGTGATGGACAGTAGCCAAAATTGGCTTGAAAATCAAACAACATGCAAACAACAAGTCCTAATTTTTTTAGAATTTTTGGTGGAGTTTTTATATTTTTTTGGTATTTTTAAAGTCAAACAGTAGCAAAATTAAGGGTTTTTGAATTTTTAAAAATAATAAATGAAATCAGAAATGTCCCCAAAAATCATAGAAATTCCTACACCATGGCAGGAGCCATGTGTCAAAATTTCATTGGATTTGGAGGTCGTTTGATATTTTATTCAAAAATAAAGGTGGGGCACTGTGCACAGGGACCTAAGTGCAAATACCCAAAAGTTCTGGGGTCCTGGTGCAATTTTCCCAAGAAGTCACGTGCCAAGCACGTGTCTGGGGCACACAGGGACCTAAATGTAATAAAAATAAGTTCCGAGGGCTTATTGGTAACAAGTACCAAAAGTCCAGGGGCTTATATGCAATTTACCCAAAATAAATTCGCACATGCGCATATAAAGTGTTCACAGGGGTATATATGCAAATAAACAAAACATTTCATTCAATAAATAACATCCAGAACATACAGGGCATATATTGCAAATAACCCAACAAAACACGTGCCCAAGCACGTGGGTCTTTACTGGCAGGGGTATAATTGCAATTAAAATAAAGTGCGAGGTCCTTGATGCAAATAACCCAGAAAATAAACAACGTGAATTAAAAATTACAGGACTGAAATGAAATAAGATAAACAGAGGGGGCCCTATGATATTTACCCCTTTATTAATAGCGACGGCCCGATGTGCGCCACGTGTTTGATCGAACGGTCTGGATGTGCGGGCGCTTTACTCCTTCGGCCTTTGGCTCTGATCGACGGTGGGGAGAGGCCCACGTGGATGATCGGACGGTGCGGGGCTCGAGTGCCTCTCTCCTCGGATGCAACGGTCCAGATGTCTCCTCAGATAGATCAACGGCTGCTGCTCCTTCAAGGATGGACGGTCACGATCAGATCTGGAGCAGAGGATGCATCGGACGGCTCTGGGAGGTCCTCGAAGAACTGATGGCCGGCGAACTTCGCCGGCCTCGTGCGTGGACTCCGGTTCTCCTCAGCTGCGCCTGAAGGTCGGAGAAGCTCCGGCGTGGGGTTGCGCGGCTGCTGCGGGTCTCCAATCCCTCGGCCGAGCCCTGGAAGGCTCCGGCGAGATCGGGGAAGAAGAAGCTCCTGGCTGAACTGTGAAGGAGGCTCAGACACCCCCTTTGGACCTGCAAAATGGTCAAGAAGCTTCGCGGGTCGAGGGCAAAGTGCCTCGACCCGGTTAGATGGCGTGAAGGTGGACGGTGCGGCGTAGCGAACGAGCTCCGGCGAAGCGACGGCGAGGGAGCTCGACTCCCAGATCCTGTGCGATCTGGGTTGTGTGGAGGGGTGAAGAAGGTGCGTGAGGGTACGGCGGAGGTGATGAGATGGTCGGATGATCGAGATGATAAGCGAGGTGGCCGGAATCGAAGATGTGCGTCGGAGATGGAATTTGGGCGTAATCGGAAATTAAGCTAAATTAAAAAGAACTACGGCTACCTGGTGGATGCTGGAGACTGTGGTGGAGATGGGCTATCTCCGGGTCGTAGCTTCGAAGGGCGTCAAGGCCTGAAGCTCGATGCTCAACGCGGCGGCGGAGCAAGGACGGCGAAGATCGCCGGATCGATGGATACGCTTCCTCGCCTCACTGCAACAAGGGCTGGCGCTCGCTGTCACTCAGGCGGAGCCAATGGAGGTCACGGGGAAGGAAGAGAAGGGCCAAAGATGCGGCGCGAGGGCGGCGGAGGTGAGGGTTATATAGCGTGACCGGGCGATTAGGGTTGCGTGAGGACAGCAAAGGAAAGCATGGATTCGATGGCGGAGGATCCGGCGAGGGAGAGGGATGTGCGGCGAAGAATCTGGGCGCGGGGGTTGAGTGGGTGACAGCCTGGAGCGCGTGGGAAAAATCGGGGAAGGAGGCGCGGCGCGCATGGTCCAGAATAGGAAAGGGGTCGCGGGGGAGTTGACTGGGGTCAACATTCCCCCGTGGACCAACCAGCGTCTGCCACGTGTGTGCATTTTTTGTTTTATTTTTTTAGGGTAGAAATAGGTCGAATTAGATAAAACTCAAAACATGAAATATTTTTCTTTTATTTTTTTCTATTTTTTGGTGGTTTTTATTTAATTTTTGGAAATAAAAATAGGTTAGCTCTATATATAGGTATATGTACACTATATGGATTTTTATTTTTGATTTTTTATTTGTTATTTTTTTGTATTTTTATGCTCATTTTGTATTTTATTTATTTACAAGATAAAATATGGAATAAAAGAATATTTTTATTTTATTTTTATCACTTATATACAAGGGTTAAATAAATGGTTGAATACATTTATACACATGGTATTTATACAATGTATTTTTGTATTTTTCATTTTGTGATTTTTATTTGATTTTTGTTTTGTGTCTTTTTATTTATTTTATTCACAATATGTAACAAAGAATATTTACAAAAATTTTAGAAAATAAATGAATTTATTTACAAGGTTAAATAAATACAAGGGTGTGGTTTATACACATGGTGAAGGAGGGATGTTTTTGATCTTTTTGATTTTTTTTTATCTTTTTATTTTGTTTTTAATAGAATATACACACAATATGTACAAGTATATTTTTGGGGTGAGGAAAATATATAGTTTTATGTATTTACAAATATATACACATGAGCTCCTATCTCCCTCTACTTTGGCTTTTATGCGGTCAGGCCCATGCTGAGCCCTCCCTTGGGTTAGGTTGCTCAATATTTATTCTAAATATTTCCCTCTTTTTCTTTTTGCTCTTTATTCTTTTATTTTGTGCACAAAAACATGCTAATTATAGGTTTTTACACAATGCATGCTTTTGGTAAATATTTGTATTTACACATATCTACATGTATTTGCAAAGGGTTTTTGTAGCTAAAATAGAAGAATAAAGAGTGATGAATGGGTATTCATCAGTGTTCCTCCTGAGGAATACACCGACGCCAGACGCTATCCCCTCCTTCGTGGTAAAGGATGGGATCCTCCCAGTGGTAGGACTTGGCCTTCACAAGGAAGGTCTCAAGCCGCAGCATGGGCCAATCTTGTGGGACTTTCCCAGCAGTGAGAAAGTTCACAATATCGGCATACCATGGGAGTGAGGAGATAGCAAGGATCGCCTCATCTAGGAAGGTATCTCGAATGGGATCAATCTGCTCAGACTCCTCAGGCTGCTCTAAACGGGAGAGATGATCTGCCACCACATTCTTGACTCCAGGCTTGTCCTTGATCTCAATGTCGAATTCCTGGAGTAGAAGGATCCATCTAGTATGTCTGGCCTTGGCATCCTTCTTTGCCATGAGGTACCTGATGGCGGTGTGATCTGTGTACAAAGTCACTCTAGATCCAATGATATAAGATCGAAACTTATCTAGGGCGAACACTACGGCTAGCATCTCCTTCTCTGTGACCGTATAATTCCGCTGGGCGTAATCCAATGTGCGGCTAGTGTAGTGGATAGAAAATGGAACTCCATCCCTTCTCTGTCCCAGCACTGCCCCTACGGCAAAATCGGAGGCATCCGTCATGATCTCGAATGGGAGAGACCAATCCGGCGGCTGGAGGACAGGAGCCTCAATCACACACTGCTGGAGAGTCGCAAAGGACGAAAGACACTTGTCATCGACAAGGAACTCGGTGTCTTTCGTCAAGAGGTCAGTCAACGGCCGGGCAATCCTGCTGAAATCCTGAATAAATCTCCTATAAAATCCAACGTGCCCCAGGAATGACCGTAGCTGCCTCAAATTGGACGGTGGTGTGAGTTTTCTAATGACATCAACCTTGGCCGGATCAACCTCCATGCCCCTGTTGGAGATGATGTGGCCAAGCACCGTCCCTTGAGTCACCATGAAGTGACTCTTCTCCCAAGATAGAACCAAATGGTACTCAATACATCGCTGGATCACTCGGTCTAAGCAGTCAAGACAGGAGTTGAATCTGTCGCCGTAGACCGAGAAATCGTCCATGAAGACCTCTAAACATTCCCCTACCATGTCCGAAAAGATCGACAGCATGCACCTCTGAAAAGTCGCAGGGGCATTGCATAGCCCAAATGGCATGCGTCGAAAGGCATATGTACCGAAGGGACAGGTAAAGGTAGTCTTCTCCTGATCCTCAGGAGCGATGGGCACCTGGTTGTAGCCCGAGTACCCATCAAGGAAGCAATAGTGGCTCTTCCCTGCCAGTCACTCAATGATCTGGTCAATAAAAGGCAGGGGGAAATGGTCCTTCTTGGTGGCATGGTTGAGTCTCCTGTAGTCAACACAGACCCTCCAAGAGGTAGGTACTCGTGTAGCAATCTCCTCTCCCGACTCACTGATCACAGTCGTGATGCCCGTCTTCTTGGGCACCACATGCAAGGGGCTAACCCACTTGGAGTCGGAAATGGGATAAATGAAATCTGCACTCCACCATTTTGATATTTCCTTCATCACGACCTCTCTCAGGTTGGGGTTCAGTCGCCGCTGGAACTCACGCGACGGCTTCGCCCCCTCCTCGAGATAGATATGGTGGGAGCAAACTGATGGACTAATCCCATGGAGATCTGCTATGCTCCATCCGATTGCCTTGTGGTTCTTTTCAAGAACCCCCATCAAACGAGATTCTTGCTCTCCAGTCAGATCGGCGGAGATGATGACTGGGTACATCTCAGGTTCGTCCACAAGGAACCGATACTTCAGCGAAGTAGGGAGCGGCTTCAGCTCTGGACAGCTGGGTGCTGGCAAATCTGGCCTCGGAAGAAGGTGCGTGAATGCTGCTAAGTCTGCCAAATCTGCCTGGGAGAAAGAATACGAGCTCTCGCAAACTGGATCTGGAGGAGGCTGCTCAACTGGGCTGTCTCTGATCTGCTCTGCCTCTACCTCCTCCTCATCTGTAGGCTCAGGTGGACTCAGGTCTGGCATCTGGTCATCACAGTCTGCCCAATCAGACTCTGAATCCGAGGGATCTGCATCAAACAAGGTGGCATCAGTACCACCGTCACACAAGGTGGCCTCAGTACCACCATCACTAGCTACCGTGTCGCGGTCGAGAACCGGCTCTGCTGCCTCTGTAGTATGCTTGACCAGGGCTGTGCTCTCCAAGCTCTCCTCTGCTGTCATCTCTGCCTCAGTGGTGTCTGGAAATGAGAGGATAGCCTGTGCTGAAGGGTCTGCCCATGCTGCCTCATCATCTGTGATCACAAAATCACAGTCCTGGTGGATGTCTAACCCGGCCTCTGTCAGCTGCTCTGTATCTGTGCTAGTCTCTGAGCATGCTCTCTCTGGCTCTGTAGTCCTCGACCATCTCTATTTGTACACTCTTGCCCTTGACGCGAAAGTATACCTTCCCGCTATCATGATCAGTCACCGCCTTGGCTATGGCCAAGAACGGACGACCGAGGATGATGGGGGTATCGGCCACTGAGTCAGGGATCTCCATGTCCAACACTACGAAGTCCACAGGGAATTGCAGGCCCTGAATAGTGACGATAACGTCTCACAACAACCCCTTCGGCCTCTTGACAGATCGATCAGCAAACTGAAGGACTGTCCTGCTCTGTCGAAGAGTGCCCAACTCGAAGCGGTCGAGAAGGGCTGCCGGAAGGACGTTGATAGACGATCCGCTATCCAATAGAGTACGGTCGAACCTCTGCTCACTAATCTGACATCTGATATACGGGGCTCCTGAATCTGGCCTCTTGGCCGGCAGACGGTTCTGGATCGCGAAGCACGTGGCTTTCGTCAGCACATGTATCTCTGAATGATGGTTCCTCCTCCTCCTCCTCCTGACTGTGGTCCTATCTCTCAAAGATCGCTGAAGAAGGGGGATGTGCTGCAAAGCCTCCTGAAGGGGCAGCTGTATGTGAAATCTATCGATCATGCTCTGACTGAACTCCTCCTGCTCTCTCTTTTTTGGGTCTTTTTCTCTTTTCTTCCCCTTCCCCATCTGAAGGGCTCTAGGGAAGGGGATCACAGGGTCCTTCGCAGATGAAGGACTAGGAAGAGGTCTAGACGGCTCGATGGCCGGATCCGTACATACATCAATCACCACAGTGGGACCAGAAGAAACTAAACCTTTTCCTTTATTCACAACAGTGTTCTGAGGTACATCAACAGAAGGAAAAACAACATCTCTATCAAAACAAACACCGGTGGCCTCAGTACAACCTCGAGCTGGCTCTGCTACTGGACGTCTCGCGGCCTCAGTACCGCGGGCTGGCTCGGCAACTCTGGTGGCATCAGCACCACCTCCTCGAACTGGTGAAGCGGCGGCCTCAGTACCGCCGGTGGAATCAGCATCCTTGGTGGCATCAGTACCACCATCATCATCGTGTGCGGCCTCAGTACCGCTCTCCTCCTCCTCATCTGGCGCCCTGGGTGGATCCTCGAGTCGTCGCTCAGATGAGGCGCCGCCTGCTGGTGCTCTACCGCTCCTAAGTGTAACAAAATCATCATCAAATAGATTCGAAGACATATCATCAAATGGATCACTATGAGTGGCATGCTCAGTGGAAGCTACCTGCTCAGATTTCCTCTTTAGGCTGTTCGGATTCGGCTCTATCTGTGCAGGGATGGCGGCCTTCCCTCTCATCAGGTCCCGCATCTCCTGGCGGAACTCGTCCATCTCCCGTCGAAAAGTAGCCTGCTGATCCGTGAGGATGCGGGCTATGTCGTCCAAGGCGGGGCTCTCACGGGAGCCCGACGGGTAGCCTCTCTGGTGCTGAGGCTGCTGGAATTGGTGCTGCTGCTGCTGAGAGGGGTAGGAGGAAGGATGCTGCTGCTGCTGTGGCTGGTGAGCCTGCTGCTCACGTCTCCAAGACTGTCCCTGCTGCTGATAGGGACGAGGAACGAAGGATGACTGCTGGTGTGGCTGGTAGGCTGGGGGCTGCTGCTGCTGGTGATCCCTCTGCTGGCCATACTGCCCTCCCTGACTGGATGACTGCTGCTGGGGCTGGGTACCTCCACTCCCCCACCTGAATCCGGGATGGTCTCATCGGATCCCAAGCAGGGGATGGTCATACCAAATCCCGTTGACATCCATCAACGGCTCTGCGTCGTACTGGGCTGGAGGGAGTACTGCCAGAGGCTGATCCGGCTGGTATACCACCATCTGCAAGTCTGGAGATGGTGGGGACTGGTAAGAGGGCTGCTGCGGCTGGTACGGCTCCGCCTGTACAAGGTGAACCTGTCTAGGTTGCTGAAAGGAGCTGGAGCGCTGGGACGAGCTACTGCTGCCGCCGGTATCGCCTCACGACTGAAGACGGGGCTGGGAAGCTGTCTGTGCCTCCTGGAGACACATGAGCTGGGTCTTTATGTCGCTCAGAGTCTGTGCCATCTGCTCCATCTGCGTGATGCCCTAGCACTGCTTCTTCTCGATCAGCTCCATGCGGTCCAACTTCTCGCTGATGATACCCATATCTGTAGCGGACGACTCTGCCTGTGCTGCTGCAACTGCGGATGAACTGGATGGACCGGCATCGACCCGTGCTATCCTCTGGTACTGCACGGGTCCTGGCTGCTGCTGGGGTCTCCCCTGAGTGTACAACAGGGTCTGGGACATCACCATATAGTTCTCGGCCATCTCCTCGAAGATGGCCCAGACCTGGTCGTGATCCTTGGCGAAATAGGACCCGCCACAAGCAGCATTCACCAGGCCCTGGAGCTCTAGTGTCAACCCGCTGAAGAAGCTCTGCACAAGGTTCGGCTTCGAGATATCATGGTGCGGGCATCGGTCTGTGAGCTCACGGAACTGATGAATCCACATTTCATCATCTTTATTCTATCATTTTGGCCTTAAAAACCCTAGTAAATGCGTGTAAATAGCATTAATTCATGCATTTTAACATTCATGCATATGTGTGTATATATTGTATAAAATGCGGTTTTTAGTGCCAAAATTATAGAATAAAGAAAAGAAAAGAAAAAGAATAAAATATTGTAAATATTTTATGACCCGAAACCCCGAGACCTAGGCATCTTGATGAATAGGTCGACAAGGAATAAAGTAGGGGGAGATAAGGGCCAAAAATACCAATAAAATTCCTTTTATTTTATTAATTCTTTATTCATTTTGGGACCTATTTTTGGTTCCACTTTTTATTCATCAAATAAAGAAACTTTGTACATGAAAGTTGTAGATAATTTTATAAAGAAAAATACAAAATTGATTTCATAGAAAAATAATGTACAGATAAAAAGTTATGGTCTGAATAAAAATCCAGAATGCCAACTTCCCAGACCCGTATCTCACAAATGAAAACTCCAAATGCATCAAACTCACCTTTAATTGTATATAGAAGAAAATAAGCTATTTATTGGCGGTGGTTTCGCATTTGGCGGAGCTACGGTTTGAAAGTTGACTTTTGGATCCTCATTGTATACTTGTACATATTAAAATATTCAATTTATTATTTATTCATTATTTTTATATTTTTATATTTTTATAATGTTGTAAATATTACTTATAATAATTATGTGCATTAAAATCAGAATAAAAATGCAACGAAAAATAAAAATAAAAATGAACATATAAAGAATACATAGGTACATTACTTATCTATATACCTATACAGAACATACTTGTATTTTATTAAATATACAAAATAAATCAGAAAAATAAAATAAAAATATATTTGTGTAGATAAAAGTATTTTATAATTTTACAAAATCATAAATAAAAATAATAATATTAAAAATACCTAAATAAAAATAGAATACATTAATACATATATATAGATACCTATAAGGGTATAAATGCAAACTTGTAAAAATATACTTCATAAAATAAAAAGAAAAATCACTATAAAATACTTTATTAAATAACAAACATTTTTTATTTTATAATCATAAATTAATAAAATCATTTACTATTTTTTAAATAATTTCTAAATCTTTTTCCAGAGGTTTTTTCTGGTTGGTCCACGTGGACCAACCAGAGGGCTTGGACAGTTGACTCCGGTCAATTGTCTGACTCCCTCTCTGCTGTTGTCAGAATGCATTTTTCTTGGACTTCGCGGATTTTTCCAGGCCAAATCTTTCACCGATTGGCCTCGGTCCCTTCTTCAAAGTTGTTGCCCTCTGATCCACCTAGCTCGCCCTAGGCTTAGATGGGTCTTTTGACCATCGATGCGCGAGCTACGCCTCCTCGAAGATCGCCCCTCGGCCATCTTTCAAAATAACCTCTCCACCTCCATTTTCAACTTGAACCTTCTTTGACCCGTTTGAAGCCTCCCAAGCCCTAGCTCCGGACTGGGCGTGGTGACAGCACTCCCTCCAGCTATCCGGGGAGGTCTTCGACGAGTTGAAGGAGTAGTTCCACCACCTCCGGTGGGTCGCCGCCGTCGAGGTCCACCTTGGGCTCGCCTCAGCCCTCGAGGTCACTTCCTTCTTGTTTTTCTTGCTTGTTAAGTAGCTCTAGCATATAGCTTTTATTTCGTGAACTTTCCTTTACATTTAGTCGCACCAGTCGTGTAGAATCTTCGCAGAACATCCCCGCCGGCCCCCCACGGTCCAGCCGCCATCATCACCCCCTCATATACGCCACATCCGCCTCTATTTCCACCCATAACCGCTGGGTTCTGCATTTTGTCGCTGCTGTGTTTACTTGCTACTCGCAGGACCCAAGGGAGGTAGCGAGCTTCATCGTTTTTGCTCAAGGAAGAGCCGCAGGGACGCCGGAACTTCGACGCGCACCCAAGGGCCCTCCGTTGGTCTTTGGCTCGATCTGGGGCACCTGGAGGTTTCGATATTGCTGCAGGAGCATTGCAAGAGCGGCGGAGGAGTCCGAGGTGCACGGGAGTTCGAGCCTCGGCGGATGCAAACCCCCCAAGCTTGAGCTCTTTGACGTGTTCTTCCAGATCCATCTGACACCGTTGGATCTTCTCCGATCATCCTGAGTAGCAGCCATCGTCAGATGAAGGCCGCCTGGACCGTCCATCGCGAATCAATCTTTTAATCCCGGCCGCCCGTGCGAAGGGGTATCGGGCTTTGCTGTGCCGCCACGTGGCGTAAGTGAACGGCACCCAGCCGTTGGATGCGCCCCATGCTGGGTATTTTGCGCGCCCACCCAGCTCATTTTGATAATTGCTTACTGGTTATTAAACTTTCGCCTGCTGTTATAGTTTTTTTGTGATATTTGCGAATTGGCCCCCGAACTTTAATATCATTGCAGTTTTGCCCTCACTAGGCCGCGTGCGTCGCACGTGGCCTTGGTGATTTTTGTAGCAACCCCCCGGATTTTTACTTATTTACTTTTAATTCTAAAACATTTTAGTGCAGAGCAAAAATTTTGGTAACAATTGCATCTGAGCCCCGATCAGTTTGCTTATTGCAGTTATAACCCTACCAGTGCGCGTGCTCTTGCACGTGCCCTTGGTAATTTTGTTGGATAGCCCTTCGGGCATTTTGTCATTTGTCTTAAGTCCAGCAATTTCATTTCACATATATATTTTCTGGAAATATTAGCACGCAGGCCCCTTGGTTTTCTGATTATTACGCAAATACCCCTGCCAGGCCTTCCATTTTTGCTTGCTTGTAGTATTTATTTGAAGTATCATTTTAATCCCAAAATTTCTCAAATTTTGTACGTAAGCTCCTGTGCACTTATACTTCCACGCCATTTTTTTATTTTTCATAATTATTTCATTTTTTATATTTATTAAAAATCAAAAATAGCCTTTTTCAGCACTGTCTAGCTTATAAAATCCATAAAAAATATAAAAACACTTCAGAAAAATCCCAAAAAAATATATATTGTGCCTTTTAGTTTGTTTTAATTTCAGACCAAAAATAATTAAAAAATACAAAACCAAACTCCTAAAAATCACAAAACTCTAAAAACCTTCATAAAAATTTATAAAATTCATTAAAAATCCAAAAATAGTGTTTTCTTTTCCTGAATTTTCTTTGTTCTGTTATCTTTAAGTGAAAATTATTTTGGAGAATTTTTGTCACTGTTTGCTATTTTATTTCTCCATTTTAGTTTCAGCCTTGTTTTTTTTTCTTCACTGATTTCTTTATTTTGCTAATTAAAAATACCAAAAACATTCTAAAAATTACCCAAAAATTACAAAAATAGTAAAAAGTATAAAAAGACCAAAAACATCTTAATTCTGAATTTTTGGTTATTTTTGCACATTTTTATAAATACCTTAGCTTGTCTTTTATTACATTACTTTTATATTCCAATATTGAAAAAGAAAATATAAAAAAATATATAAAATATAAAAAGAAAAAAAATCAGTAAATTAAAAATCAAAATACAAAAATATAAAAATCAAAAATAAATAAAAATAGAAAATTAAAAACCCACAAAAAAATAGCATAAGTAGGCACTTGATCACTTTCACACACATTTTTGAGCACTTGTGCCCCGATCTACCTGTCTGCTCCCTGTGTTCGACCTCTACACACACTTGCACTATACACATCTTGTTGTAGAGTTATAATAAATTTTAACTCCGCACATTTACTTTCATTGCTTGATTTATCTGTCATGGGTTAATTGTTGATTAATTCGGGTTTCGTGAGCGGTCGCTCAGCGACACTGTAGTCCCGCCTTGTGTGGACTATTTTGACCCTCGCCAATCCGAGTTTACAAATGGCGCCGTTGTCGGGGAGCAACAACGCGTAGTTCGGGTCTTGTTTGTGATTGTGATTTATTGTCTATTTCGCGGCTTTCATTTTTCGCTATTTTATTTTCTTTATTTTTGATATATCTCTTGAGCTGTCTAACCTTCTCTTTTGTTGACTCTGTGCGAGGGAACCGCGGATCGAGGGAGGCGCTCCACCCTAGGCGCCTACGCACCCACGTGAAGCCGGCATCTGCCAGCCGAGCACCGAGGAGACGAAGAGGAAATTTTGAAGACCGAGCTCCACCTTTAGTTGTAGCATTTATTTCCTGCATTTATTTTTGTAATTTTTTGTGTGAGAGAGACCACTATTATTGTAATAATACAGGTACCCCCGAACTTGGACATTCGAGCCTAATTTCCAAGTGATTGTTCACTTGGGGGCTCACCGCGGTTTTGTCGGTTTTTCTTCGCACTTTTTATTTTGTTTTCCGGTTTTATTTTTCATTTCTTTTGTGTGATTGAGCCCTTAGCTTTTAGGATTGCTTGCGATAGATTAGGTCCAAACACATTAATCACCCTTGCATGTGCCTATAGTTTCGTCTGGACTTAGTCAAATTTAAACAGTTGATTCATCATCTTCGATCCGCCGCGCCGCGAGCTCTCCCGCAAAGCGCTTTCTCCTACCCTCAATTTGTTGAGCAGAGGAGGGGTGAGCCTAGACCGGACTCTAGGGTTGAGGATTGGTGGTCAACTTGTGGTTCTTCCCGCTAATAGCAATTTCTGAAACTTAGGCCGATTTCATCGGCTTTTGCATTTGCATATAGTTAGGCTTCAATTCTGCTGAGCATCTTTGCATGTAGAATGCTGGAGGCAAGGTGAGCATTTACGCTTTAGCATCCATCATCGTTTTTGCCGCTTGCATTGCTTTTCCGCCTCTCTACCTCTGATTTTGCCAACCTAGGATCTTAAAGGAATTGAATCCTCGTTAGGATCGTGCATTCTCACTAAAAATCCAAAAAAGTGATAATCCATAAAATTGAGACTGCTAATTTACTTGACCCTAAAACCGATCAAAAAGAAACATCTTGTATTGGGGCGAGTAATCCCCTCATTGTCTTCGCTTTTATTTGCTCGCGCACACACTAAGGTTAGAACCCAAAATCCCATTCAGCCCCCTAAGTGTTTGCGCAAATTCTTGACTTCTCACCTAACTCTAAAACAGACAAGATTAAAAGAC
Source organism: Ottelia alismoides (assembly GCA_037367405.1). Lineage (NCBI taxonomy): Eukaryota > Viridiplantae > Streptophyta > Magnoliopsida > Alismatales > Hydrocharitaceae > Ottelia > Ottelia alismoides. The sequence goes on along the minus strand of JAZKJV010007174.1, from coordinate 531,324 downwards.
CGCATTTTGTGGTCTTCACCGAGTTGAGTAGGTGAATTGAGCGTTTGACTTGTTTTCATTTTTGCTTGTGATTGTTTTGTGTGTGTCCTAGATCGCTCCTGCGCACTTGCGCCTTTCTTCTCACTTCTCTTGACTTGACTATCGTGCTCTCCCGATCATTCTTCCTTTGTTTCGAGATGGCCGACTGGAGCGTATTTTATCCGGACTTTGCGGATCATTCGCTCGCTCCAGCCGGTCCACCTCCCTTTTATCAGGAGGATCCTCCTCCTACTTTTTCTGACTTTTGTACATATCTGCCTCAGCCACAGTATCAGAACTCGGATTTCTACCCACACCCACCTCTATCTCCACCTGTGTATTATCCGCCTCCACCTTCACATCCACCCGAGACTGAGCTGATGGAGTCACCTTTCATGGAGTCCACCCTTGAGCATTTGACCCAGATGATGGATCATATGAGACAGAGGATTGACCACCTCACTAGGACCAATAAGAGCGACCATGATATTTCACCATTTGATGATATGGGTTCATTCGAGGATTTCCATGAGAGCTTGCAATCGCCCAAAATACAAAAAAAATGAGAAAAATTTAAAAACACAAAAAGATTTCGGGAGACACACGATCGAGTCGGACTGTGAGGAGAGCGCCCACTTGCCAGACTTTTTGACCACGCATGCATTCACACCCGGTCCCACCTTTGACCTCGAGGATGCCGCTGTACAGACTGCTCTTGGCATTCCTCGTGTATATGCTGATTCCGACCTCCTCCCTTGTATGGAGGAGGTCCAAAAATTCAAAAAAATGCTGACTGAACCCGAAGTGGTGGCCACCATACATGAGATTATCCGTGCCCCACTTCAGCAGGCCATGACCGATTTATCTTCTCCTCCTCCCAAGAAGAGAAAGCGGAGGAGCAGATCTGAGCGTCATATCTTGACCATGGCCACTGCCCACGCCATCACACACCGTCCCATTCCCAAGAAGAGGAACACTGCCGCACCTTTCATTAGCTGCATCATCTCTGACTTCACATGTGATCGCACTCTCCTAGACGGTGGTGCTTCGATTAGCATCATACCCTTCTCGCTGGTACAGTCTCTTCACTTAGGGCCTCTCAAGAAGACCAGGATGATCGTTCAGTTTGCTGATGGATCAATAAAGAGGCCGAAGGGTATCCTTGAAAACGCCGTCATTTCGATTCAGGGCACGAGCTATACTGTTGATTTTGTCGTATTGCCCATGGAGACCTCCACAGGGGAGCACTCTCCAATCATCCTGGGACGACCATTCCTCGCATCTGCGAGGGTCGTTATTGATTACGGATCAGGAGAGATTCGCTTCCGTCCTGCTGACAAGGGCGAAGCAGTGATCACCGCACCCACTGCTGACCAGAGACCCGCACCTGATGTGACTTCACCTATCTTGGCTGACCCTGAGGACTATGATCTATATGAGGATATCAGAGAGACCTTCTTCATGACCGATGATGAGACCCGAGAATTCCTCTCCAAGGAGGAAAGCTCGGAAAGCATAGACCTTGGTGTTTCCGCTTCCTGTGATTGGCGATGTGTTGATGACATCCGCGGGATCTACACGATTGACACCATTGAGCGGAGGGCAGATTTAGAGACTATACAGGACGGACCTGCTCTGATTACTTCCACTGATGAGTCCGCTCCTGTCCATGTAGATACTGATGAGACTAAGGCCGAATTTGATTTAGTTGCCTTTCTTTAGAGATTCGGACCTTTTGATGAGAAAGATGATCCAGTTGAAATTATAGAGGACGAACAGAGCTCAACTACTTCCACCGATGATTTTGTGCCTTTTGGTTTTGACCTGGATGACTCCTCGCAGGACGACTCTGAGTACACTACTTCCGATGATGATGAGTTCGTCCCATTCCACTTTGATATCAGCGAGACCCCTAAGGCCGGACCTAGAAGTACTTCTTTCACTACCCCGTCTGTGCCTTCATATCCTAGGGCCACTGAGGACCATCACCCTGTCGACTCTGATCGGTTTCCGTCCACTGTGGACCCCGATGTCGACCTGCATCACACCAGATCCATTCCTCAGCGGTCCCGCAAGAAGGTTCGCTTTCAACCTTCTTGATCATGTGTACATCCATCTTTGTTGTATATTCTCTTCATATGTTCATCTTCTTCCTTCTCCCGTTTTGCTCATCCACCCATTCCTCGTGTTTGCCTTGCTTAGGACGTACTTTGTCCTAAGTATAGGGGGGTGGACGAGCCGAGTGCTCTTTTGTCGTTCAGTGTCATCACTCCTGTTGTTGCCTATACTTAGGGCTTCTTCTACCCTAAGTATAGGGGAGTGGTGCGACATCCCCATGATCTATTCCATTTTCCGATCTCTTTTCTTCTTTTCTTCTTTTCTTCTTTTCCTCTTCTATCTTCTTTATCTATCAAAAAGGTGCCGCCCCTTGTAGGCAGTCTTCTATACTTAGGACGTACTTTGTCCTAAGTATAGGGGGGTGTGCACCCCGAGTTGTTCTATTCTTTGATCCTCTCCATTGTCTCCTCTTCTTGTCTATACTTAGGGATATTTTACCCTAAGTATAGGGGGAGACAATCTGAGTACGATCTGTTCATTCCCACCCTTTGACCCTCCCTGCGTTGTGTACAGTCTGCTATACTTAGGATTATTCGATCCTAAGTATAGGGGGGATGGTCAACTTCTCATTCATTGATTCATTGCTTCATTCCTTTATTCGTTAGATTTTCCTATACTTAGTACGAGTTATGTCTTCTCTTTTCTCTCCGATCTATGAGGACATAGCTCAAGCTAAGTATAGGGGGGTCGTATATACTGCGTATATACTTTAGCCATAACTCGTACTTTCATATTTTCCTAATAATATGGCTAATCATTCTTTAAAAATTCATTAAAAATCCTTAATAAAAAGATGTGGTTATTCCTCAAATTCTTTTTGTATTTACTGATTAATAAATCAGGTGAAAATGTTTTTTGCAAAATGTTTGAAAAATAGTTTGAAAATCTTTGTGAACATCTATTGAAAACTATTTTGAAAATATTTTTGTTTTGTGTTTTCAACCTGTGTGAAAAATGTGTGGTTTGTAAAAACTTCTTTTCTTTGTGTGAAATAAAAATGTTTGAAAAATGATTTGCAAATGGTTTGAAAAATGGTTGTAGAAATATTTGAAAAACCTATATATACTGTTTGAAAAGCCTTTGCAAAATGATTTTCAAATGTGTGTAAAATGTTTGTAAAAATTATTTTGGACTATAGTTTTCAAAAATTGTGTGTAAAATTGTTTTCAAAATAAGTTTGAGGAATATACACATCACACCAAATTCACTATATATGTATAAAATTGACCACTTACCCTGTAAATTCTAAAATCCACTTCTTGTATATATAAAGAAGCACTCCCGTGTACATATTTTTAACCTAGTTTTCAGCCAAAACTTTTTCTTTTCAAAAATCCCAAAAACATTTGCAAAATTAAAATCCAAAAACATTTGAAAAATCTTTTTGAAAAAGACAAAAAAAAATGCATATGCATCATACATCATGTTTTCAAAAATCCATAAAAAGTTCAAATTCTTGAAAATTGCATCACAAAAATATTTTCAGCACTACATTGCATAGCATTCGCATTTTTCGGATTGAGTTTGATGGTTGAACAAGTCTAAGTAAAATCCGGAGATTGGAGCTTGATTGGACCTTATAATTTACCTAATAACAGGAACCTTATAGGAACTGGGTTTGAGGTACTTCAGGTCTAGTTGACTTAATTCTTTGAGGATCACGGGACTTGGTTAAATGGATTCTTGACTGCCTAAGTAGAATATTTCGGAGCACACGCACGATTCTTGTTGATAATGACCTTACTTGGACACCTGCACCTTTCACATGGCTCAACTCAGTTGGAGTGGTGAGGGGATTGGATTTGCCGGTATGAGACGCACACAAGTGGAAACACTTGTCCTCCTCTAGGGAGGGAAGTGCACCCCAACCCGTCCAGTGATTAGGAAGTCTAAAGACAGGAGGCTGTGGGTTGCGATAAAGCTTCAAAAGAGGGATAGTCTACTGGCTCAAGAGGAAAAACTCCTTATGTAAATGCTGCTGTGAATAGTATTTCAAAAAAAAAAAAGAAAAGAAAAAAAAAGAAGAAGAAAAAAAAAGGTTCAGGCATGTACAAAAATAAAAAGCCTGCAAAGTATGTACATATGTTGTAAAGTCAATAAGCAAGCTTGAGTTCCAAAGTCATATCATGTGAGCCTGCAGTTGGATGACTTGACTACACTGGTCTTGCATCCTCGGATAGGTAGCTACATTGGCTACCGTCCATTCTTCTCTTCTCACCCCTCCTCTTGAGCTGGTTGCCACTTGAACTTAGAAGGGAATACCCCGTTTCTCGAGGATGGAGTTATTGGATTGGGGAATCATTGGGTTGTCATACTGGAGAAGTCAGTCTCTTTGTCATTCTAGCTGGGGAGAGCCACCATCACTTACATTGTACGAGTCAGACTCATAGTCATAAGGGTTTGCGTATGAGTTGAGATATTTCTGACCTGGCTATTGAGGAGACTTGGACAAAGTTTTGGGATTCTCAAGGACTGTTGGATTTCAAACACGGTTCTCAATAAGGTTCCGCCCGCACTAAAATTCCAAAGGTCCGACTTAAGCTCCAAACTTTGATTTTGCAAAGACAAGTTTGATAATTAAATTTAGTCCATCTTTCTTCTTTTTCTTTTCTTTATTTTTCTTTTTCTGCACTTATTGCATAAGTGTTTGCTAGGGACTAGCAAAGGCAAGTATAGGGGGATGATGAATCCACGTTTCATCATCTTTATTCTATCATTTTGGCCTTAAAAACCCTAGTAAATGCGTGTAAATAGCATTAATTCATGCATTTTAACATTCATGCATATGTGTGTATATATTGTATAAAATGCGGTTTTTAGTGCCAAAATTATAGAATAAAGAAAAGAAAAGAAAAAGAATAAAATATTGTAAATATTTTATGACCCGAAACCCCGAGACCTAGGCATCTTGATGAATAGGTCGACAAGGAATAAAGTAGGGGGAGATAAGGGCCAAAAATACCAATAAAATTCCTTTTATTTTATTAATTCTTTATTCATTTTGGGACCTATTTTTGGTTCCAATTTTTATTCATCAAATAAAGAAACTTTGTACATGAAAGTTGTAGATAATTTTATAAAGAAAAATACAAAATTGATTTCACAGAAAAATAATGTACAGATAAAAAGTTATGGTCTGAATAAAAATCCAGAATGCCAACTTCCCAGACCCGTATCTCACAAATGAAAACTCCAAATGCATCAAACTCACCTTTAATTGTATATAGAAGAAAATAAGCTATTTATTGGCGGTGGTTTCGCATTTGGCGGAGCTACGGTTTGAAAGTTGACTTTTGGACCCTCATTGTATACTTGTACATATTAAAATATTCAATTTATTATTTATTCATTATTTTTATATTTTTATATTTTTATAATGTTGTAAATATTACTTATAATAATTATGTGCATTAAAATCAGAATAAAAATGCAACGAAAAATAAAAATAAAAATGAACATATAAAGAATACATAGGTACATTAGTTATCTATATACCTATACAGAACATACTTGTATTTTATTAAATATACAAACTAAATCAGAAAAATAAAATAAAAAAATATTTTTGTAGATAAAAGTATTTTATAATTTTACAAAATCATAAATAAAAATAATAATATTAAAAATACCTAAATAAAAATAGAATACATTAATACATAGATATAGATACCTATAAGGGTAGAAATGCAAACTTGTAAAAAAACACTTCATAAAAATAAATAAAAATCACTATAAAATACTTTATTAAATAACAAACATTTTTTATTTTATAATCATAAATTAATAAAATCATTTACTATTTTTTAATTAATTTCTAAATCTTTTTCCAGAGGTTTTTTCTGGTTGGTCCACGTGGACCAACCAGAGGGCTTGGACAGTTGACTCCGGTCAACTGTCTGACTCCCTCTCTGCTGTTGTCAGAATGCATTTTTCTTGGACTTCGCGGATTTTTCCAGGCCAAATCTTTCACCGATTGGCCTCGGTCCCTTCTTCAAAGTTGTTGCCCTCTGATCCACCTAGCTCGCCCTAGGCTTAGATGGGTCTTTTGACCATCGATGCGCGAGCTACGCCTCCTCGAAGATCGCCCCTCGGCCATCTTTCAAAATAACCTCTCCACCTCCATTTTCAACTTGAACCTTCTTTGACCCGTTTGAAGCCTCCCAAGCCCTAGCTCCGGACTGGGCGTGGTGACAGCACTCCCTCCAGCTATCCGGGGAGGTCTTCGACGAGTTGAAGGAGTAGTTCCACCACCTCCGGTGGGTCTCCGCCGTCGAGGTCCACCTTGGGCTCGCCTCAGCCCTCGAGGTCACTTCCTTCTTGTTTTTCTTGCTTGTTAAGTAGCTGTAGCATATAGCTTTTATTTCGTGAACTTTTCTTTACATTTAGTCGCACCAGTCGTGTAGAATCTTCGCCGAACATCCCCGCCGGCCCCCCACGGTCCGGCCGCCATCATCACCCCCTCATATACGCCACATCCGCCTCTATTTCCGCCCATAACCGCTGGGTTCTGCATTTTGTCGCTGCTGTGTTTACTTGCTACTCGCAGGACCCAAGGGAGGTAGCGGGCTTCATCGTTTTTGCTCAAGGAAGAGCCGCAGGGACGCCGGAACTTCGACGCGCAGCCAAGGGCCCTCCGTTGGTCTTTGGCTCGATCTGGGGCACCTGGAGGTTTCGATATTGCTGTAGGAGCATTGCAAGAGCGGCGGAGGAGTCCGAGGTGCACGGGAGTTCGAGCCTCGGCGGATGCAAACCCCCCAAGCTCGAGCTCTTCGACGTGTTCTTCCAGATCCATCTGACACCGTTGGATCTTCTCCGATCATCCTGAGTAGCAGCCATCGTCAGATGAAGGCCGCCTGGACCGTCCATCGCGAATCAATCTTTTAATCCCGGCCGCCCGTGCGAAGGGGTATCGGGCTTTGCTGTGCCGCCACGTGGCGTAAGTGAACGGCACCCAGCCGTTGGATGCGCCCCATGCTGGGTATTTTGCGCGCCCACCCAGCTCATTTTGATAATTGCTTACTGGTTATTAAACTTTCGCCCGCTGTTATAGTTTTTTTGTGATATTTGCGAATTGGCCCCCGAACTTTAATATCATTGCAGTTTTGCCCTCACCAGGCCGCGTGCGTCGCACGTGGCCTTGGTGATTTTTGTAGCAACCCCCCGGATTTTTACTTATTTACTTTTAATTCTAAAACATTTTAGTGCAGAGCAAAAATTTTGGTAACAATTGCATCTGAGCCCCGATCAGTTTGCTTATTGCAGTTATAACCCTACCAGTGCGCGTGCTCTTGCACGTGCCCTTGGTAATTTTGTTGGATAGCCCTTCGGGCATTTTGTCATTTGTCTTAAGTCCAGCAATTTCATTTCGCATATATATTTTCTGGAAATATTTGCACGCAGGCCCCTTGGTTTTCTGATTGTTACGCAAATACCCCTGCCAGGCCTTCCATTTTTGCTTGCTTGTAGTATTTATTTGAAGTATCATTTTAATCCCAAAATTTCTCAAATTTTGTACGTAAGCTCCTGTGCACTTATACTTCCACGCCATATTTTTATTTTTCATAATTATTTCATTTTTTATATTTATTAAAAATCAAAAATAGCCTTTTTCAGCACTGTCTAGCTTATAAAATCCATAAAAAATATAAAAACATTTCAGAAAAATCCCAAAAAAATATATATTGTGCCTTTTAGTTTGTTTTAATTTCAGACCAAAAATCATTAAAAAATACAAAACCAAACTCCTAAAAATCACAAAACTCTAAAAACCTTCATAAAAATTTATAAAATTCATTAAAAATCCAAAAATAGTGTTTTCTTTTCCTGAATTTTCTTTGTTCTGTTATCTTTAAGTGAACATTAATTTGGAGAATTTTTGTCACTGTTTGATATTTTATTTCTCCATTTTAGTTTCAGCCTTGTTTTTTTTTCTTCACTGATTTCTTTATTTTGCTAATTAAAAATACCAATAACATTCTAAAAATTACCCAAAAATCACAAAAATAGTAAAAAGTATAAAAAGACCAAAAACATCTTAATTCTGAATTTTTGGTTATTTTTGCACATTTTTATAAATATCTTAGCTTGTCTTTTATTACATTACTTTTATATTCCAATATTGAAAAAGAAAATATAAAAAAAATATATAAAATATAAAAAGAAAAAAATCAGTAAATTAAAAATCAAAATACAAAAATATAAAAATCAAAAATTAAATAAAAATATAAAATTAAAAACCCACAAAAAAATAGCATAAGTAGGCACTTGATCACTTTCACACACATTTTTGAGCACTTGTGCCCCGATCTACCTGTCTGCTCCCTGTGTTCGACCTCTACACATACTTGCACTATACACATCTTATTGTAGAGTTATAATAAATTTTAACTCCGCACATTTACTTTCATTGCTTGATTTATCTGTCGTGGGTTAATTGTTGATTAATTCGGGTTTCGTGAGCGGTCGCTCAGCGACACTGTAGTCCCACCTTGTGTGGACTATTTTGACCCTCGCTAAATCCGAGTTTACAGGAACCTCTCCCATGCCTCATGAAATTGCTCGTTGGGGAGCATGGAGAAGTTGCTGATCAGGGCCCTCGCTGCATTCGTCCGCCCGAGTGGATAGTACTTGTTCAAGTACTCGGTGCGGAGCTGCTCCCAGGTGTAGACGAACTTCCCCAAATGCTTCAGCCATGTGGCTGCTCTATCTGCTAGGGAACAGGGGAAGGCAATCATCCGAATCGTTTCCTGGTCCACATGGCGGTCGTGGACAGTACTACAGATCATCAAGAACTCCTGGAGGTGGAGATGGGGCTCCTCGGTGGCAAGTCCGTGAAAACGGAGAAGCATCTGCAGGGTGTTCGGGGGGAACTTGAAGTCCCCCACGATAGCAGGTACCACCACCCAATGATGCATCAGTGTAGATCCGGGGTTGTGCAACTCCCGCATCGGTCTCGGTGGTCCTCCTGCCGCGGCAGCTGCCGCTGCGGCGGCGGCTGCTGCTGCTGCGTCTGCTGCGGCTCGTGCCTCAGCATCTGGTCTGTCCTCAGGCTCGCTCTGATCTCTCTCTGCTCTGAGTCGCTCCAACTCTCTCCTCATCTCAATCATGAAAGCTCCCTGATCCCTCAGCTGCTGCTGCACTGTCTCTAACGAGGCGATCAGGGTGGAGTTGATCGCTCCTTGGTCCATCACGATGTGCTCGGTCCTGGAGCGGTCCTCTGAACTACCAGCCATGACGTCTGCAAAATCAAATGAGCCATACTCAGGTGCTGTCAAATCTACTATTCTCTCCTCTGGCTCATATCTCTTAGAACCGAAAGAAAGGGGGTCGTGGGGGAATAGGGCGGAATCGTACTCGGGCTCGGAGAACTGGTCTTGGCTCTCGCGGGCCAACCTAGATGATTGGGTAGACGTGCCCGGAAGCGGTGCAGCCAGAGGCTGCCTAAGAGAGCGTCTACCCATCATCGTGATCTGGTCGAGTAGTGCGGATGAGATCTGGAAAAACTATGATCAGAATGCAAACCCCCGGTTCACCAACGCAACGCGAGCTGAAGACCGTAAAAGCTCGGTCAAATTATCTTGTCAATTTTTATTAGGTGAACACACAAGATATCAGAGCGCTTACGTGACTTGTTAGGATACCCGATACTATTCCAACCGACCTGGCCCACACGAAAGAGTCGGTAGTCAGCTGGAAATAGCACCGGAGGGCTCTACCTAGGGTGCGGGTCACTCTCTCGCGCAATCAAACCAAACAAGGAGGGGGTTGCTCTCCCCAAAAATTTTTAAGGTGAGCGTCTTTTAGGGTCAATAGTTTTTAGGCAGTCCCAAATTTATGGTTTTTCTTTTTAATATTTTTCAAATAAAAACAAACGCCTAACGAATTTTTCGGTTCTCCTGATTATTTAGTCCAAAACAGAGGGGAGAAGACGAAAAAGCCGATGCACGATAAACCAATGATGTATGCAAAGTCAGAAAGGCGTACCTGTCTCCAGCACTCTACATGCAATATGATCCGCGCATAAATGTAAAGGCAGAAATTAAACTACCTAAATGATGCAGCGATGAAAACCGAGTCCTAGATGAGCAAGTTCTACTCGCAAAACCGTCTAACTGGTCACCGTCCAACAGGCCAAAGGTCCGGTCTTGGTCTACCCCTCCTCTGCCCGACAAATCGGGGGTAGGAGAAAGCGCTTTGTGGGGTAGACTACGGCACGTAAGCCACGAAGGAAAATGAGTCAGTTATTTTTATTAATTGATTATTAGTAGGTCCAATTAAGCGTACTATAGGAGCAGTTAGATAATTAAGTGTGGGGACCCTACTAATTACGGCACAAGCAAGTATAAAATCCTAAATCTAGGGGCTCGATCAAAAACCGCGTAAACACCGGAAAAGGCAGTAAAAAGAAAAGAAAAGAAAAACCGCGTGAAAAGCCGCGAAAAACTCCTAAGGGTCCCCCGAGCACACTGGTGCTCGGCGAAACAGACCCGCTAAGCAGAGAAAGTCCTCAAGTTCAGTCTCTGAGTCCCTGTATTATTACAATAATAATCAGAATAAGAATAAAAAATCTAACTAAACCTCTCCCACTCAACTCTCTCTCTCGCTCTCTCCTGCGGCTTCGTAAAGAAAGGAGTCGCCTCCAAGTCCTGCGGTTGCGTCGGCTCCTCGAAAGTCGCCTCTGCAGTCCTCGGGCCCTCGCAAGAAAGAAGACAAGTGGTCAGACCAAATAAAAATAATTAAGTAATAAATGAAAAATAAATGAAAGGAAAGTGAGGGTATATGTGCAAAGATGCAAAATAAAATAAACAAACAAAAATCAAACAAAACAAAAATAAAATAAAAGAAAAGAAACAAAATAAAATATAAACAAAAGCCGCGGTAAAGCCGCGAGCTCTGAAAGAGCCGCGAAAAGCCGCGAAAACAAAAACGAAAATAAAATGAAAACTACTAAGCCGTGCTCCCCGGCAACGGCGCCATTCTGATGAGCGCAGAATTGACCACTCGGATAAAGGTGCTAATCGGTCGTTGCGACCCAAGCAGTCAAATGCGAATCAATCAAGAAAAATAGACCACCACGAGAGATAAAATCAATCAAAAATGCGATAGCGGTCTCGCTATTAGATTAACCTGGTATAGCGACCAAGGTCGAACACAAGGAGCACGAGTTGGACTCTCGGCCTACGAAGTAGTCAAAAAGAGAAATAAAATAAAAGAAGCAAATATTTCTGGTGGTTTTATAAGTATTTAATATTTTTTTGATTTTTAATGTATTAAGAAAATAATAAAAGCTAATGAATTACACACTTCAACAATTTATTAAAAGCACTAAAAATCAACCAAAAATTCAAACAAAATTATTTTTATGTGTTTTATAATTTTTAATGTTTTTGATGAATTTTTGAGGATTTTCTGATGTTTATTTAATTTTTCTAAAAATCAAAAAGTGACTGAAATGAAAGGTACTGTCCAGCCGAGCTAAAAGAGCCTAGATAAAATATCTAATGGCCCCAAAATAGCTGGGAGGTAATTTTCCTATAAAGAGAAGAAAATAAGGAAAATTTAGGCACCTATTTTATTGTTTTTGGATTTTTAATTGATTTACTAGAATTTTTATAAGGTTTTTAGTGTTTTTCAATGTTTAGTGGTTTTTAGTAATGAAAAATAGCCAAAATTGGCTAAAAAATCAAACACATCAAAATAGAAAATAGATAATTTTTTTTAGAATTTTTAAAAAATATTTAATATTTTTTTTGGGGTTTTTAAAGTTAGACAGTAGCAAAAATAGATGTTTTTGATTTTCTAAAAATATCAAACAGTGATGAAAATGTCTCCAAAATTTATAGAAAATTTTACATCATGGCAGGAGCCATGTGTCCAATTTTCATTAAATTTGGAGGTGATTTGCTATTTTATTCAAAAATAAAGAGGGGGCACAGTGCATAGGGACCAAAGTGCAAATACCCAGAAGTCTGGGGGGTCTGGTGCAATTAACACAGCGAAACACGTGCTATGCGCGTGCCTGGGGCACTCAGGGACCCAAATGTGAGAAAAATAAGTTCCGAGGGCCTTTTGGTAACAGGTATCAAAAGCCCAAGGGCTTATCTGCAAATAACCCAATATATAACGCACATGCTCAATAAAAGTACGCACAGGGGTATAAATGCAAATAAACAAGAACTTTCATTCAACTATTAACATCCAGAACTACAGGATAGATAATGTAAAAAGCCCAGAAGATCACGTGTCGATGCACGTGTCATACAACACACAGGGGCATATCAGCAAATACACGCAAGCACAAGGGTCTCTATGCAAATATTCCAAAACTAAACAACTAAACTAACTAATTACAGGACTAAATGCTAAACGAAACAAACAGAAGGGCCTAAGGGTAGTTTACCCTTTATTAATGAAGCGGGTGGATGGAGGCCACGTGGAGCATCTGACGGTGGCGAACGACGGGCGCTCCAGATCTCTCCTCCTCGGATCAAACGGTGACTGCTGCTCCTGAGATGGACGACCCCGATGAAGACTGGAGCTGGAGGATTGATCGAACGGCGGCTGAAGGTCGAGGAAGAACAGGTGGCCGGCGAACTTCGCGGGCCCAGTGTGAGCGCTCCTGACCTCCTCGCGGGGCGCTGGTGATCGGAAAAGGTCTGGCGTGGGCCTCCGCGTCGGATGGGGGTCTCTGATGACTCAGCCGAGCTCTGGGGAGCTCCGGCGAGGTCAGCGGAGCTACGCCTCCTGGCCTGATGTCGAAGGACCTCAGATGGCCTTCATTCAACCTGCAAAACAATCCAGAAGACTCGCGGGTCGAGGGCAAACTGCCTCGACCCGGTTAGGAGGGTGACGGTGAACGATGGGGCGTTGTGGGCGACCTCCGGCGAAGGGGGGACGGTGGAGCTCAAATCCCAGCTCCTGCGCGAGCTGGGTTGGATGGGGATCTGGAGAAGGTGCGCGGGAAGGAGGCGAGGGCGATGGTGCAGCCCGATGATCGATTGGGGGTCGGTCGTGGACGGAATCGGAGAAACGCGGCGGAGCGGCGATTTGGGCGTAAATGAAAATCGAAGGAAAAGAAAGGCCTACAAGGTTACCTGGGTGGACGAGTAGACTGGGGAGAAGCTAAGGAAGCTCTGGGTCTTTGCCTCATGGAGCGCCGACGTCCGAGGCTCGATGCTCCTGCTGGTGGCGGAGAAACGGCGGCGAAGCTCGCCGGATCGATGGAATCCGGTCCCTCTCCTCGCTTCAACAGCACGGGCAGTGAGCTGTCACTCTCACGCACACACCGGAGCTCACAGAAGGTGGAATCGAATACCCAAAGATAGAGAATTAGGGTGGCGGAGCTCGGCTTATGTATGGGTGCAGGTCCGGGAAAGATGGCTCGGGTCCGGCTCCATTGAGCACGGATCCCTAGGATCTATGTCGGGCGAGATTCCCGGATACCTGGGGAGTGATTAGGACCCTGGGTTAGGCTAAATGGTGATCGTGTCTGGAGGTAATAAATGGAGGAAATCGGGTTCTCGAACCAGACCCGCGGGAGGTGGTCCACAAGGGGGAGTTGACCGGGCGGTCAACAATCCCCGTGGACCAATGAGAATAGGCCGTTTGGAAATGATTTGTAAAATCATTTAAAAATAGTAAATGGCCGATTTATTAAAAAGTCAAAACATAAAATATTTTTGTTTTAATTTTTTCTATTTTTTAGTGATTTTTAATTAATTTTTCAAAATAAAAATAGGGTACGTACATAGTAGGTTCATATATAGGTATATATACAATATATAAGATTTTAATTTTTTGATTTTTAATTGTTATTTTTATACAATTTTATTCTCATTTTATATTTTTTTTATTTTCATTATAAAATGAGGAATAAAAAGACATTTTTATTTGGTTTTTATTATTTATATTCATAGGTAAAATAAATACATATATACATTTATATACTTGGTATATTTACAATATATTTTTGTGTTTTTAATTTTGTTATTTTTATTTTGTTTTTGATTTAATTGTTTTTATTTTATTTATTTACACTATATAATATAGGATATTTACAAGACTTTTAGAAATTAATTTTATTTATTTATAAGGCTAAATAAATATAAAGGTGGTTCTATGTACATGATGACTATACAAGAGGTGTTTTTGTTTTCTTTTCATTTTTAAATTTTTATTTTGATTTTATATTTATAAATATATACAAATATTTACAAGCCTATTTTTGTGAGGACAATACTTTTATTTTATTTACATATATATTTACACACATGAGCCCCTATCTCCCTCTACTTTGGCTTTTATGCGGTCAGGCCCATGCTGAGCCCTCCCTTGGGTTAGGTTGCTCAATATTTATTCTAAATATTTCCCTCTTTTTCTTTTTAATCTTTATTCTTTTATATTTGCACAAAAACATGCTAATTATAGGTTTTTACACAATGCATGCTTTTGGTAATTATTTGTATTTACACATATCTACATGCATTTGCAAAGGTTTTTGTAGCTAAAATATAAGAATAAAGAGTGATGAATGAGTATTCATCAGTCTACATATATTTTATATCTATAACCTTCTTTTTTTTATTTTTCTTTCTATCTTTATTCTTTTATTTTGGGTAAAATAAGTGTTAAAGATGAAATATTAATGATTATTGTTAGTATATTAATTAACGAGAATTAGTAAGTATTTACATGTATTTGACTAAAGATTTTAGCCAAAATGAAAGAATAAAGGCGATGAATCATGGATTCATCATTTCCCTATACTTTACATTTGCTAGTCCCTTTGCAAACACTTATTCTATAAATAAGTGTAAGAAAAAAGGAAAAAAGGAAAATAAAAGAACTTGGAACATGATTGTTTCTTTGAACCAAATCCCACTTCACCCAAAATTTAGAACTTGGATTTAGTCCTTTGGATTATTAGTGTGTCGGGACTCTATTAGATCTTAGATTTAAGTCGCGGCAGCCCTCAAGTTACACAAATCCTTATCCAGGTTCACCTCAATAGCCAGCTCAGATCTACTTATTCATCACGCAAAATTTTCAGCTTTGAAAGCAATCTGTACTGTGTATGGAAGGTTTTAGATCTTCCCACTCTAGAGAAGTGAAGAAACCTCCCATTCTAGTAATACACTCCCATTGGGCCCTCATCCAGCTACTCGATCCTCGAGGAGGGGGTATTTCCTTCTAAAGTCAGGTCATGTTGTGTCCACAATTGAGTATATGAAGAAGAAGAAGAAGAATGAGAAGAGAACTAGAGTGTGATCAATGTAATCAAACCTGTTTGTGAAGCCTAGCCCGTTTAGCCAAGTCTCCACTAAGACATGCATGCTTTCTGAAGCTCGAACCATTGTGGTCTTTTTGGTATTTGATGAATTTGGCTTCTTTTAGGTAGAAATGATTGTTGCACTATAGAGGTCTTTTATGCTCCGAAGGATATAACATGTTTTCATTCCATCCAATTTTGGGGGGTCTTAGAAAAATTGTACCAGCAGATCCTTCCCTCATCCGAAGCTTTATTTCAACCCCAATCTCTCCTGTCTTTAGATGTCAGGGCCACTAGACAAGGATGGAAATGCACCACCGAAATAGATTTCCTTCGCAACCCCATGCAAGTCGAGCTAAGTGTAAAGTGCATGAGTTCAAATTGGTTCAAATGGAGAAGAGTTAAATGGATGACACTAGGTGTCCTAATTAGGCACTTTGAAGTTGAATTCCGAACATGGTCTCATGGAACTCAAAGAATTAGATCTAAAAGACCTGAAGAGTATTAATTCCAGATTCTAATATAGTCCCTTTAGAATTATGTGGATTAAGGCCTAAACCAAGCTCCATCTCTCGAACATAGATCCATTCAGTTCAAAAATCAGACTTGTTCTGAAAAATGCTAATGAATGCAACAATTTTTTATGAAGTATATTTTCTGGTTTAAGATTTTTTTGTGATTTTTAAAGAATTTTGCATATTTTTATTAAATTTTAAAACTTTTCAATTTTTGGGGTCTTTTTGAAAGGGTTAGTGGATTAATTCAATTTACACAAATATTATAAGAATTAGGTACATTTTTTACAAAAGGATTTTATACAACTTTTATGTACAATTTTTATACGGCTTTTATACAAGATTTTATACAAGGATTTATTTACAAGTTTTAAATAATTAAGTATTTTATCCAAAAATTTTACAACATTTTTATATACAACTTTTAAGCCATTTTTTATAAGTCATATTTACTATTTTCTTACAGCTTTTAAAAACTCAAAATATACACCCATACTTTTAGAGAGCTATATTATTAAAAATATAATGAAATACGAGTTATGGTTTCTAGAGTATTTATAGCATATATATGCAACACCCCCTATACTTAGCGTAAATTATGTCCTCATAGTGAACAAAAAAGCGGCAAAGGAAGGCATAACTGATAACGCACGGATGCAACTCAGGTTAAGGAATATCTAGGGTCATTGCGACCCGAATCGCAAGGCACACTCAACAAGAAAAAGATCAAATCACCAACAAAATCAATCAAACACAAAGGCAATCGGTCTTGCTAGTTTATTTTACCTGGTATAGCTACCAGGGTCGAACACAAGGAGCACAGAATGACTAGTCTACGAAGTAGTTAGGTCACCAAGAAAAAGAAGAAATTTGGTGGTTTTTTTTAATTTTTCAAAAAAAATTATATTAATAAAAGAAATGAAATAAAAAGCTAAAAATCGAATTCAAGCAATTATTCAAAGGTCCAAAAATGCTCAAAAATTCAAATAAAAAATGTTTTCATGTTTTTATAATATTAAAGTGTTTTTATGAATTTTATGGGGGTTTTCTGATTTTTAATAAATTTTCTAAAAAATAAAGGAAGAAAGAAATCTACAATCAATGTACATCCTCGATATAAAACTAAATTAAAATTATTTAAAATACCTATAAAATCCTAGCACCAATTTTATGTAAAAGTACAAAATAAAATCTACCTACAAAAACAAAAAACACTATTTTTATTTTTTATGAATTTTTAATAATTTTTATAAGCTTTTTGGTCTTTTTAATTTTTAGGAGTTTTAGAAAGAGAATAAGACAAAAATTGCACAGAAACTAAACCAATACAAAACATACAATCAGAATTTTTTTGGAATTTTCAAAATATTTTAATATTTTTAGTTGATTTTCCAAAACAATCAGAAACACTTTTTCAGATTTTTGAATTTTTAAAATAATAAACGAAATCAAAATAAACCACAAAAATCACCAAAATTCCTACACAGTAGTAGGAGCTGCATGTTAAAATCTTAGGCTTTTTGAAGTAATTTTGCTATTTATTTAATTAAAAACAAGACACACAGCTCATAGGGACCAAAACACAAATAAATTAAGTTTTGGGATCAAACAATAATAAGCAATAAAAATCTAAGGTCCAATCTGCAATTTCTCCATTAAAAACCGCACATGTCACAAATCGACGTTCACGGGGGTATATTTGCAAATTTGAAAAATAACTACTCAATCAATAACAAAAGAGAAGTTCAGGATAAATAGTGCAAATAACCCAACTACACATGTGACGAAGCATGTGGTTCCACACAGGCAGGACTAAACTGCAAATATGAGAAATTACAGGTACTGGAATGCAAAATGGTTCAACTGAGATTTTTATTTTATAGACTAAAATAAAAACTGAAAGAAATGCAGGGTAGAAGATGCAATATACCCATGGAGCTCGTGATAGGCACGTGAGAGGACGTGTGGCGACCGCTGATGAAGCACGATTGTGCGGCTTCGGACGCGTCAGATGTCAAATCTGACGGTTGTCAGATGGTCGGGGATGTGGCTAGTATGAGACCATTAGATTTGACATCTAATGGTCTGACACCTCCAGTAGATGAACGGTTTGGATAGAATTTGGGAGACGACGACGATCCGATGGCGGAGAGGATGCTTGGAAGAACTGCGCCTGGGCGAACTTCACCGGAGCATAGGAGGTGATCCGTAGCTCCGATGAAGGATTATGCGACACCGGTGGACTCGTGGGCTAGTTCCACATCAGATGACCAGTTCTGATGGGAGGTCCAACGGTTAGATCGACGAGGCAACGCAAGGGACATGGGGACACTCCGGCGAGGATGGACGAAGGCGATCTGGAGGGTCTCCACGCACGCCAAGGCCTGCAAAGGAAAGCTTACTCGGAGCTACTCTCCGGTCGGGTTTATTAAGTTTAAAGGCAAAGAAGCGGTGGTGGATGGGTATGGGTCTCCGGCGAAGATGTAGAGGAGACCTATCTCCTAATCTCGATGCGATCGAAGGTCAGGGTGATCAGGGTGTGTAAGGAGATGGGGGTGAGCATGTAAGTCGATCTGAGTGGATAAGTGAGGGTGACAGAGCTCCGACCAGCTGGTCGGAGCTGGCAGAGCTACGACGGCGATAAATGAAAGAAATGGATAAATGGCAGAGCTAGGAGGGACGAAGAAGGTACCTGAAGGTCTGAACTCGATCCTTAGCTCCAGGGGAAGTGGACGGCGAGGTTGTGGCCTCAACCACGCTGCGTCAGGCGAAGGAGGCTTCTCGCAGCGGTTCTCTGGCCACGACAAGTGAGACGCGGCTACACGACACCAATCTGACCACCAAAGGCATCCTCCGACGGCTGTGACCATGAGGAAGGAGTCTTGGGTATCAAGAAGGGATGCGGCGCGAGCTAGAGACCCATGGAGCTCATGACAGGCATGTGAGAGGACGCGTGGCAGCCGCTGATGAAGAACGATCGTGCGACTCTGGATGCGTTAGATGTCAGATCTGACGCTAGTCAGATGGTCGGGGACGTGGCTAGTACGGGACCGTTAGATCTAACATCTAACAGTCTGACACCTCCAGTGGATGAACGGCTGGGATGGAATCTGGGAGACGGCGATGATCCGATGATGGAGAGGGTGCCTGGAAGAACTGCTCCTGGGTGAACTTCACCGGAGCACAAGAGGTGATCTGTAGCTCCGATGAAGGATCAGGCGACACCGGTGGACTCGTGCGCTGGTTCCGCGTCAGATGGGCAGTTCTAATGGGAGGTCCAATGGTCGGATCGGCGAGGCAGCGCAAGGTACCTGGGGACACTCCGGCGAGGATGGGTGAAGGCGATATGGAGGGTCTCTGCGCGCGTCAAGGCCTGCAAAGGAAAGCTCTGAGTCGGAGCTACTCTCCGGTCGGGTTTATTAAGTTTAAAAGGCAAAGAAGCGGTGGTGGATGGGTGTGGGTCTTCGGGGAAGATGGTAGAGGAGACCTATCTCCTAATCTTGACGCGATGATCAAAGGTCAGGGTGATCAGGGTGCGTAAGGAGATGGGGGGTGAACGTGTAAGTCGATCTGAGCGGATGAGTGAGGGTGACAGAGCTCCGACCAGCTGGTCGGAGCTAGTAGAGCTACGACGGCGATAAATGAAAGAAATGGATAAATGACGGAGCTAGGAGGGACGAAGAAGGTACCTGAAGGTTTGAACTCGATTCCTAGCTCTAGGGGAAGTGGACGGCGGGGTTGTGGCCTCGACCACGCTGCGTCAGGCGAAGGAGGCTTCTCATGATGGTTCTCCGGCCGCGACAAGTGTGCTGCGGCTACACGACACCAATCTGACCACCAAAGGCGTCATCCGACGGCTGTCACCACGAGGAAGGAGCCTAAGGTATCAAGAAGGGATGCGGCGCGAGCTGGATACCTAGGGTGGCGAATGAAGATATTTAAAGCAGTCACATGTGAACGGATAGATCGGGTCAAAGCACGCGAACCGAGGATGATCTGTACCTCCCGAGGGATCTGCAAGGATCACAGATCCACGGGGGAGATGCGGGCAGAAATTCGGAGCAAGGGGACGCACGATCCGTCCAGGGTAAATGGGAGAAATGGGTCCGGTGGAACAGTCGGGTTGGGTCTTGCCCTGAAAGAGGGGGTTGAACCGAGTCAACGTTCCTCCTTGGATCAAACAAAAAAAAGGATATACAAAAATATTTATAAATTCAATTAAAAATAGCAACTGATTTTAAATTAATAAGTGTATATAATGAAAAATATTTGTTATTTTTCAAACTATTTTTCTGTGATTTTTATCTATTTTTATGAAAAATAAATTATCGTATATGCAGTATAATGTATTATATACAGGTAGAAAATACCTAGAAATTTTTTTATTTACAACATAATTTTTGGAGTATAAAATAATTTTGTTTTATTTTTATTATTTATTTGCAAGTATAAAATAAATAGGGAAGGATACATGTGTACATGTATTATATACAAGTGAGAGAGAGAATTTTAATCTATTTTTATTTTATTTTTCTGATTTTTATTCTATTTTTAGAAATATATACAAGTAAGTAAAAACATATTTTTATACTTATTTTTGTAAAAATAAATTACATACACATATGGTACATATACACAATGTGAAGTTGCCCTATCTCTCTCTACCTATTTTATTTGACGATCATGCCAATACTTGGCCCTCTCTTGGGTTTGGGTCACTCAGTATTTATTCTAAATACTTCCTTCTTTTTCTTTTATTTTTTATTCTATTATTTTTGCACAAATACATGCTGATTATGGAATATTAACACATGCATGCTTATTGCTAAGTTATTGTATTTACAACTATTTACATGATGCTTTGCCAAGATAATTAGCTAAAATAAAAGAATAAAGAGTGATGAATGAGGATTCATCACCCCCCTATACTTTACTTTTGCTAGTCCCTTAGCATACACTTATTTGAAAAAGAAGTGAAAAGAAAAGGAAAAAAAGAAGGAGAATCAAGGTTGATTATTAAACTTGCCTTCATTAAATTGAAGTATGGAGCTTAGTCAGGCCTTTGGATTATTAGTTTGTCGGAACCTTATTTGAACTTAGGTTTAAAACTCAACGGCCTCTAAGTTCCACCAATCTATGGTTAAGACTTCTCAACAATCTAGATCAGAACAAGTCTACATACACAAACTCTAATGACCATGAATCTTTTCTTATACTGTGTAAGTTATATGTAGCTCCCCACCTCAGAAATGGCAAAGTAACACCCCCCCTCAACAAGGTAACTCTAATGCCCCAGTCTGACAGCTCTTTCCTCGAGGAGCGGGGTAATCCCTTCTAAAGTTCAAGTGCAACCGGCCCAAGAAGAGGAGAAAAAAGAGAATGGATCATGACCAATGTAGCAATGTATCCTAGGGAGCCCAACCAGTGTAGCTAAGTCTCCCTGCTGCAAGCTTCATGAGATGGGAATGGGTAACATAAGCTTTGCTTTATTTGACTATATACACTCCGGTGGCTATTTCATTTTCTATTAGACCCACCACTTTTTTGGAGTTTTCTTTCTTTTGCACATTTTTTTCGATGTGCCTATGTGCAACATATCTACATGGTGCAACATATTTACATAAGGAGTTTTTCCTCTTGAGCCAGCAGACTATCCCTCTTTTGAAGCATTATTGCAACCCACAACTCCTGTCTTTAGACCTTAATGCCGCCAGACCAAGTTGAGACGCACTTCCTTCACTAAAAGAAGACGAGAGGTTCCACCTAGAAGTATTACCCTCGCATGCTACCCCAAACCAAAGAAGACTGCCTCCTCACCACCTCATCCATAGAGAGCTATGTGTAAGGTGTTGGTGCAAGTAAAGCCATTGTCTGTGAGAGTCATGAGTGCGTTGTTAAGTGTTCTACTTAGGCTCATCAAGATGACATATGATCATAGCCAAGTGGACTCAAAGAACTACATCCCAAATGGACCTGAAAAGTCTTAACCCTAAGCCCTATAAGGTTCCTCTTAGAATTAGGTGGATTAAGGTCTTAACCAAGCTCCATTTTCCAATTTAATTCCAGTCTAGTTTAAATGTCAACTATGATTCAGAAAAACTGTACAATGTATATATACAAAAATCTTTTTATGCAAATTTTTTAAAATGTGAAAAGTTTTTGAAAAATGTTTGAATGAATGAATGCATGAATGCATAAGTTTTGCAAACTATTTACACCCATTTACACAAGGATTTTTGCAAACTTTTTGTTTTTCAAATATTTTACAAAAATTTTGTACTCAATACATAATTTTGATATCAAAATATTTTCAAATTGTTTACACAAAACATTTTTACAACTATTTGTACAAAAATAATTTTTTTATAAATAGTTTTGTATGTGCAAGAAAGAATTTTATGTACAAGAAAATTTTTTAAATTTTTATGTGTTTTCAGATAGAGGATTTTAGCATTTTATTTATTTCACATACTCACACAAAGTACGAGTTATGGCTAAAGTATATATGAAATATATACGACACCCCCCTATACTTAGCTCGAACGATGTCCTTAGAGTGAATGGAGAGCGATGGAGAAGACATAACTCGTGCTTAGCATAGGGAAATGAAAAGGAAAACTATACTACAACGATGAATCAAAGAATAGGATGGACAAATCTCGGTGTTTCCCCCTATACTTAGGATAAAGTAATCCTAAGTATAGCAGATTGTACATAAAGGAAAATCAGAGTGGAAGAATATATAGGGTCTACCTCCCCTATACTTAGGGTAAAATATTCCTAAGTATAGGCAGCAAAACAGAGGTAAAAAGAATAAAAAGAGAAATCAAAAGTCTGACACCCCCTATACTTAAGGTAAAGTACACTAAGTATAGCATAATCATAAGATGCAAATGGGGTGTTGGACCGAAGAATAGTATGATATGGACATCTGGATCTATACAAGGAGGAAGACAGTGATAATCAGGCATGAGATGCAATAGATGTGAGTCACAGACCACATCTCATGCAAAATGAATAGGGACGACGTCAACGACCAACGGCTCATGATCTAGATATGGTTTGAGCTGCTGCCCGATAACACGAAAGGTATAATCAGATAAAATTTTGGATATGTCAATACTTCCATTGTCATGAACCTTTCAGACCAGGTATGTCCCTTCAACTTGATCTGCAACTTCCTTGGAAATAATCTAAGCCTAGCATCGAACAACCATACTCTCTGATCTGGCTCAGACTGTTTGTGGCTGATATGAGAATCATGCCACTCCTTCACTCTCTCCTTGTATTGTAGGCTGCTCGAAAAGGCTGCATCTCTAAGCTCCTCCAGGGCTGCCAATTCTATCCTCCTCTGATCTCCTACACTCACTGGATCCAATAATATGTCTGTGACAACCCAAAGTGACTTATGCCTAATCTCAACAGGTAAATGGCAGGGCTTGCCATAAACGAGGAGAAAGGGAGATGTACCAAAAGGAGTCTTGAAGGAAGTCTGATATGCCCACAAGACCGAGTCCAAAAGCTGTGACCAATCTTTTTGGTCAGGGTGGACTACCTTCTGCAATATCGTCTTGGTCTCCATGTTCGACACTTCAGCAAGACCATTGATCTGAGGATGATATGGAGTGGCTACTCGATGGTCAATGCTGAACTCGCTAGCAAGGGACTTTACCTTATCGTTTACGAAATGAGACCCCTGTCAGATATCAATACTCTAGGCACCCCAAACCGTGAAATGATATTCTTCCTCAAAAATCTGCATACAGTCCTAGCATCTACAGTTCGGGCGGAGATGGCCTCAACCTAATGACTAACATAATCAACGGCCAACAGAATGTACTCAAATCCCTGACTCTTAGGGAATGGACCCATAAAATCGATGCCCCATACGTCAATAACCTCACAGAAGTGAATGGGCTGCATCGGCATCGTATCACGCTATCCACAAGTGCCCATCCTCTGACAGTCAGTACACCTCTTCACGAATTCATCAGAATCCTTAAAGAGGGTAGGCCACCATAGGCCGGATTGGAGCACTTTCTATGCCATTCTCCTCCCAGAGTGATGTCCTCCTGCCTCAAGCTTGTGGTAGTATGTGAGGATGCTATAGTGCTCCTCTTGAGGAACGCACCATCGTCAGACACTATCCCCTCCTTCATGATAAAGGACGGGATCCTCCCAATGGTAGAACTTGACCTTCGCGAAGAAGGTCTCAAGTCGCTGCCTGGACCAACCTTGTGGAACTTTCTTGGCAACAAGATAGTTCACAATGTCAGCATACCATGGGAGCGAGTCGATAGCAAGGATCGCCTCATCTAGGAAGGTCTCAGAAATGGGATCAGTCTGCTCAGATTCCTCAAGATGCTCTAATCGGGAGAGATGATCCGCCACCACATTCTTGACTCCGGGCTTATCCTTAATCTCAATATCAAACTCTTGGAGTATAAGGATCCATCTAGTAAGTCTCGCTTTGACATCCTTCTTTGCCATGAGGTACCTGATTGCGGTATGATCTGTGAAGATAGTGAAAAACGAGAGATGCGAGAGCCGCTAAAAGTGGTCTGACAAATCAGACTCACTGTCGCTGATGCGACTACTCAAGTCTCCTCGTTCATCAACAATTAACCCACACAATTAATCAAGCAATCAATAGCAAGGATTAAAATTTATTATACCCTACTAGAAATGTACAGAGGCAAGCAAGTAGGGGTCGAACACAGGAAACAACGGTGCAGAGTATAGATAAGAGTCAAAACCTAGGTCTAATAAACCACTTAGCCAATCTAATTTTTTTGTGGGTTTTTAATTTTTATATTTTTTTATATTGATTGTTTTAATTTTTAATTTTTAATTTTTAATTTTTGTATTTTGATTTTTAATTTTCTAATTTTTATAATTTTATAATTTATATTTTTTCTTTTTTTATATTGGAATATGTAAGCTATATAGTAAAAGAGATGACAAAATATTTATAAAAATATGCTAAAATAGTTAAAAATTGGGAAATAAAATCTTTTTGGTATTTTTATAATTTTTTACTATTTTTGTGATTTTTGGGTATTTTTCAGATTGTTTTTGGTATTTTTAAGGAGCAAAATAAGGGAAAACAAGGAAGTAGATACTGACTGAGGGTAAAATGGGAACTAAAAATATCAGACAACCACCAAAATTTTCAAACTAATTTTAAAATAAAGATAATAAAAACAGGAAGCCACAGAACTTGAGTTTATAATTTTTGGAGTTTTCTACTATTTTTTAGATTTTTTTGACGTTTTTAAGTATTTTTGAATTTTTAGGGTTTTTCTTTTGAAATTTTTAGTGATTTTTGGACTGACACTAAAATAGGTGAAAATACACAAGTAATTTTTTTGGAATTTTTAAAGGTATTTTAATATTTTTTTGGTATTTTCTAAGCTAGACAATAGGCAAAAAGCATGTTTTTGATTTTTAATAAATATAAAAATAAAATAAAATCAAAAACTAAAATTATGCATTAAAGAGCAAGCACACAGGAGCTTAACTTGAATTTTTGAGAATTTTTGGCATTTAAATGATGCGTGAAATAAATAGCCCAAACATGCAAAAATCCTAAGCCTGGCAGGGGTATAAATGCAAATCAAGAAACATCCAGGGGCTCAAGTGCAAATTTTCACAAAATACACGCGCAACGCACATGTCCTGTCACTCACAGGGGTATATTTGTAATTACTAAAAATCGACGGGGCAGACATGCAATTATACCAAAAACATATTTAAATAACTACGCACAGGGGTATAACTGCAAATACCTAAATGTTCGGGGACCAAATATGCAAAATGCCCAAAAAGCACACGCTCCAGTCTTGTGAGGTGACATGGCGCGGACTGAAGCGCAAATAAAGAAAGTGCGGGGGCCTAAGTGCAATTATTACAAAAACTTTTAAACTGGAAATAAAAGTTCTAGGGCTAAAACGTAAATACAAAAACACGTGGGTGAAGAATGCAAAATACCCACGGGGCGAATCGTGCGACCGATGGAGCTTCACTTATCCACGTGGCGTGCATCTGACGGCGGGTACCCCTTCGTCCTGGGCGGCTGAGATTAGATCTTCGATGGACGATCGGACGACCGGGGGCACTTGGCGATCGGACGTTGGACGTGGCTTCTGGAGAGGGCTTCCGATCCAACGACGGGGAGAGGGTGACGAAGAACACCTCCCCCGGCGAGCTTTGGCTAACGCTAGCGGCCGACACACGGCTGCTCCGGCCCTAGGATCAAGGGCAAAACGATCCTGGGGCCTCTCCGTGTCAGATGGTGGTCTCAGGCGAGGCTGCGACGGCGTGGGGAGCTCGGACGGCGGAGGAGACCTGGGGGGCTGTGCCTGGGGCTTTCGAGGGTCGAAGGAGCCTTCTCCTTGGCTCGAACCTGCAGAGTTAGGTGCACAACTTCCCGGCGAACAAAAAGGGAGGTTCTGATGGTTCGATGGAGGCGGAAGGTGGTCGGGCGATGAGCTCCGGCGAGCGGTGGAGAGGGGAGCTCTGCTGGCTCGATCTGGGTGAGATCGAGATGGATGGAGGGGTGGAGCGTGATGACGGAGCGAAGGGGAAGAGGATGGAGGTGACAGGCGGTCGGGATGAGGCGTGGGACGATCGGAAACAGTGGGCGGAGCTCAGCTCCGCCGTGGGTGATTGACGTGAGGGCAGGCTAAATTACTCCTAGGCTAGGCTACACTACGCTAAAGCTTTAAGAAAAAGGAAAAAGAAGAGGGAGAAGCTCACCGGAGACGGAAGTGGATGGCTTCGGGCGGAGCTCCGGCGAGGGTCGGATCTCTTCGATTCGACGCCAATCGACGCAAACCCAGGCTCGATTCGACGCCTGCTGTCACCAGGAACACGAAGGGCTCAGGGTTTTAGGGTAGATATGGCGGAAGAAGGATCAAATCGAGAAGGGAAGTTAGGGGTCTTCTTTTGTAGGTTTGACGGGCGGCGTGGAAGACGAGGTCCAAACGCCTCGATCAGTGGTCCTCAGCCCCAGAAATCACTAGTGCGTGAATCACCACTGATCGAGGAGCAAAAATGCAGAAGGCATCGACATGGATTGGTGCAAGGTCAACCCTGGAAAATGGCGAGAAGAAGAGACAAAAGTGCTTCTGACAACGGCCACAGGGGGTGGGTCAGGCAGTTGACCGGGGTCAACTGTCCAGGCCCTCTGGTTGGTCCACGTGGACCAACCAGAAAAACCCCCTGGAAAAAGATTTAAAAAATGCTTTAAAAATACTAAATGACATTATTAGAATTAGGTTAAAAAATAAAAAATGTTTATAAATTTATAAATTATTTTATTATGAATTTTAATTATTTTTATGAGATTTATTTTTATAAGTTACTTATTATAGCCTATATAGGTATAATATCTACATGTTTTGTCTTTTATTTTTATTTTGTGTATTTTAAATTTTATTATTTTTATTTAGTATTTTCTAAAATTATAAAATACTTTTATATACACAAATATATTTTTATTCTATTTTTCTGAGATGTTTTGTATATTAAATAAAATATAAGTAGATATTATATATGTATGTACATAGGTATAGTACCTGTGTATTTTATTGACATTTATTTTTATTTTGAGTTTTAATTGGGTTTTTACTCCTGTTTTAATACACAAAATTATTATAAATAATATCCACTAAATTATAAAAATATAAATATACCAAAATAATGATTAAAGAATAAATTGAATATTTTAAGCTGTACAGGTATACAATGTGGGTCCAAAACTCAACTTTCAAACCGTAGCTCCGCCATATGCAAAACCACCGCCATTAAATAGATTATTTTATTCTATATACAATTAAAGCTGAGTTTGCTGCATTTGGAGTTTTCATTTGTGAGATACATGTCTGGGAAGTTGGGATTCTGGATTTTTATTCAGACCATAACTTTTTATCTGTACATCATTTTTCAGTGAAATCAAATTTGTATTTTTCTTTATTTAATTACCTACAACTTTTACGTACAAAGTTTCTTGATTTGATGTATAAAAAGTAAAACCAAAAATAGGTCCCAAAATGAACAAAGAGTGAATGAAATAGAAGGTATTTTTGTTGTATTTTAACCCTTATCTCCCCATACTTTATTCCTTGTCGACCTATTCATCAAGATGCCTAGGTCTCGGGGTTTCAGGTCATAAAATATTTACAATATTTTATTCTTTTTCTTTTCTTTTATTTATTCTATAATTTTGGCTTTAAAAACCAAATTTTATACACTGTCTACACACATGTGCATGAATGCTAAAATGCAGGAATTAATGCTATTTACAGGCATTTGCTAGGGTTTTTGAGGCCAAAATGATAGAATAAAGATGATGAAATGTGGATTCATCATCCTCCTATACTTTACCTTTGCTAGTCCCTAGCAAACACTTATGCAATAAGTGCAAAAGGAAAAGGAAGAAAAGAAAAAGAATAACTTGGAGTTTCTTTGATTATCAAACTTGTCTTCACAAAATCAAAGTTTGGAGCTTAAGTCTGACCTTTGGAATTTTAGTGCGGGGGGAACCTTAGTGAGAACCGAATTCGAAATCCAACAGTCCTTGAGAATCCCACAACTCTGTCCAAGTCACCTCAATAGCCAGGTCAGAAATACTTTAATTCATACGCAAACTCTTACGACTATGAGTCTGACTCGTACAGTGTAAGTGATGGTGGCTCTCCTCGACTGAAATGGCAAAGAAACTGACTTCTCCAGTACGACAACCCAATGATTCCCCAATCCAATGACTCCATCCTCGAGGAGCGGGGTATTCCCTTCTAAGTTCAAGTGGCAACCAGCTCAAGAGGAGGGGGTGAAGAGAAGAATGGACGGTAGCCAGTGTAGCTACCTATCCTGGGATGCAAGACCAGTGTAGTCAAGTCATCCTGCTGCAGGCTCACATGATATGACTTTGGAACTCAAGCTTGCTTATTGACTTTACAACATTTATACATACTTTGCAGGCTTTTTATTTTTGTACATGCCTGAACACACATTTTTTTTGAATACTATTCACAACAGCATTTACATAAGGATTTTTCCTCTTGAGCCAGTAGACTATCCCTCTTTTGAAGCTTTATCACCACCCACAGCCTCCTGTCCTGTCTTTAAACTTCCTAATCATTGGACGGGTTGGGGTGCACTTCCCTCCCTAGAGGATGGTAAATGTTTCCACTTGTGTGCGTCTCATACCGGCAAATCCAATCCCCTCATCACTCCAACTGAGTTGAGCCATGTGAAAGGTGCAGGTGGACAAGTTAGGTCATTATCAACAAGAGTCGTGCATGTGCTCCGAAATACTCTGCTTAGGCAGTCATGAATTCATTGAACTAAGTCCCGTGATCCTCAAGGAATTAAGTCAACTAGACCTGAAGTACGTCAAACCCAATTCCTGTAAGGTTCCTGTTATTAGGTAGATTTTAAGGTCCAATCAAGCTCCAATCTCCGGATTTTTACTTAGACTTGTTCAACTATCAAACTCGATCCGAAAAATGCGAATGCTATGCAAATGCGATACATAATGCAGAAAATATTTTTGTGATGCAATTTCAAAGATTTTGAATTTTTTTATGGATTTTTGAAAAGATGATGATGATGATGCATATGCATTTTTTGTATTTTTCAAAAAGATTTTTCACATGTTTTTGGATTTTAATTTTGCAAATGTTTTTGGGATTTTTGAAAATAAAAAGATTTTGGCTGAAAACTAGGTGAAAAATATGTACACGGGAGTGCTTCTTATATTTACAAGAAGTGGATTTTTAGAATTTACAAGGGTAAATGATCAATTTTAACATATAAATAGTGGATTTTTTGTGAGATGTAAGTATTCCTCAAACTTATTTGACACAAGTTTTTTCACACAATTTTTGAAAACTATAGTCCAAAATAGTTTTTACAAACATTTTTGCAAACATGTACACACATTTGAAAATCATTTTTGCAAAGGTTTTTTCAAAACAGTATATATAGGTTTTTCAAAACATTTTTGCAACCATTTTTCAAACAATTTGCAACTCATTTTTCAAACATTTTATTTCACACAAAGAAAATAAATTTTACAAACCACACGTTTTTACAAAGGTTGAAAACATATAACAAAATATTTTCAAAATAGTTTTCAATAAATGTTCACAAAGATTTTCAAACTATTTTTCAAACATTTTGCAAAAAATATTTTCACCTGATTTATTAATCAGTAGATACAACAAGAATTTGAGGAACAGAACACCTTTTTATTAAAGATTTTTAATGACTTCTAAAAAATTATTAGCCATAATATTATGAAAATACGAAAGTACGAGTTATGGCTAAAGTATATACGTAGTATATACGACCCCCCCATACTTAGCTTGAGCTATGTCCTCATAGATCGGAGAGAAAAGAGAAGACATAACTCATACTGAGTATAGGGAAATCGAAAGAATAAATGAATAAGAGATGAACGAAAGAATGAGAAGTTGACCGTCCCCCCTATACTTAGGATCAAATAATCCTAAGTATAGCAGACTGTACATAAAGCAGGGAGGGTCAAGGGTGGGAATGAACAGATCATACTCAGATTGTCTTTCCCTATACTTAGGGTAAGATATCCCTAAGTATAGACAAGAAGAGGAGACAATGGAGAGGATCGAAATGAAAGAACTCGGGGTGCACACCCCCCTATACTTTGGACAAAGTGCGTCCTAAGTATAGAAAACTGTCTACAAGGGGTGACACCTTTTTTGATAGATAAAGAAGATAGAATAGGAAAAGAAGAAAAGAAGAAAAGAAGAAAAAGAGATGAAATTGGGTATGAACAACTCGGGATGCGCAACCCCCCTATACTTATGATAGAGTACATCCTAAGTGTAGCAATGAAGAAAGGGATGGCATCAATTCGGTAGAAGAGGATAAAAGAGACTGAAAAGAAGAAAAGAAGAAAAGACGAGAAATCATTCAAAAATGTTTTGATGTGCTTCGCCTTCCTCTGCCTCTTTGGAGATATTCAGCTCATCCTCGTAGATTACTTGAATTGAGTCAACGACAGCCATGAATGTATCATGTTCAAGGTATGGCTTCAGAAGCTGTCCATTGACTACAAATGGCTGTGCGTCAGCTGACAGATTGGATATCAATACACTTCCGTTGTCACGCACCTGCCTAACCATGAACGGCCCAGTCCATTTACTCTTCAATTTGCCTGGAAAGATCTTCAATTTCGCATCGAACAACCACACCTTCTGACCTAGATCAAAGGACTTGCGGCGGATATGCTTGTCATGCCATGTTTTGACCTTCTCCTTGTACATCAGGCTGTTGTCATATGCATAACCTCTGAATTCCAGTAATCTGTTCAGATCCAGTTTTCTGTTCTTTCCTGCTTGCTTGGAGTCCAAATTACAGATGTTAATGGCCCATAAAGATTTGTGAATAAGTTCCATGGGTAAATGACATGGCTTGCCATACACAAGGCGATAGGGAGACATTCCCAAGGGTGACTTGTACGATGTTCTGTAAGCCCAAAGAACGGAGTCAAGCAGCTGAGACCAGTTCTTGCGATCCGGACGCACAAGATTCTATAGAATTGTCTTGATCACCCTGTTTGAACATTCAGCTAAGCCATTGGACTGCGGGTGGTAGGGTGAAGCAACACGATGCTCAATGCAGAATTCTTGGGTCGGCTTCTTCACCTCTCTGTTTATGAAATGACTACCCCCGTCAGATATGAGAATCTTGGGAATCCCGAACCGTGCTATGATGTGATATCTCAAGAATCAAAAAATAGTCCTACTGTCGGCTGCTCGGGCAGGAATAGCCTCCACCCTTCTACTTACATAATCGACAGCCAGCAGAATGTATTCATAACCCTGACTGTTGGGAAACGGGCCCATGACGTCAATGCCCCATACGTCAAAGACGTCTGAGATCTGAATGTATTTCAGAGGCATTGTGCCTCTCATTCCTATGGTTCCGCCCATCTTCTGGCAGTCAGTGCAGCGTTTGACATACTCATCTGCATCTTTGAATAAGGAAGGCCACCAGAGGCCACTTTGAAGAACTTTTGCTGCCGTTCGTTTCCCTGAATGATGCCCTCCAGAATCGTGGTCGTGACATAAAGCGAGGACGCTTGGAACTTCCTCCTGAGGAATACACCTCCTCCAGATGCAATCTGCTCCCTCACGAAACAAATACGGGTCTTCCCACTGGTAGAAATGGATTTTAGACAAGAATCTATCTATTTTCAACTTAGGCCAGTCCTGTGGGATTTTCTTGATCACCAAATAGTTCACAATGTCCGCATACCAAGGAAGCGAGGTGACAGACAGATTTGCCTCGTCTGGAAAGGTCTCTGTGATCGGTTGCAGGTTCAGCTCAAGAGATTTTGGCTCAGGAAGTCTTGACAGATGATCGGCCACCACATTCTTTACCCCAGGTTTATCTTTGATTTCCAAGTCAAACTCCTGGAGGAGAAGGATCCACCGGATGAGATGTGGTTTGGCGTCCTTCTTCTGCTGTAAATACCGAATGGTCGAATGATCAGTGTAAATGATTACTTCGGACCCAAGGAGGTAAGATTTGAACTTTTCCAAGGCAAAGACTACCGCTAGCAGCTCCTTTTCAGTGACAGTGTAGTTTCTCTGGGCTTCATCGAGCGTTCGGCTAGCGTAGTGAATCGCAAATGGTACATTGTCTTTCCTCTGTCCCAGTACAGCCTCGATGGCATAATCTGACGCGTCGGTCATGATCTCGAAAGGCTGAGTCCAAATCGGTGGCTGTAGGACAGGGGCCTGCGTGATGAGTTCTTTCAACTGATTAAAGGCAAGGAGCACACGGTCATCTACTATGAATTCATTGTCCTTGCCGAGCAACTCAGTTAACGGTCTGGCCAGTTTGCTGAAATCTTTGATGAATCGTCGGTAAAAACTGACATGGCCCAAGAATGACCGGACTTGCTTGATGTTTTTAGGTGGCTCAAGTTTGGAAATCACATCCACCTTGGCTGGGTCAACCTCCATTCCACGCTTAGAAACAATGTGGCCCAGCACAATTCCTTCGGTCACCATGAAGTTGCTCTTCTCCCAAGAGAGCACTAGATTGACTTCGCAGCACCTTCGTAGAACTCGGTCTAAATAATCCAGGCATTGATCAAATGAATCCCCATAGACCGAAAAATCGTCCATAAAGACCTCGAGAAAATTGCCCACCATATCGGCAAAAACTGCAAGCATACACCTTTGAAATGTGGCTGGGGCGTTGCAAAGCCCGAACGACATCCGTCTGAAGGCATATGTGCCAAAAAGACAGGTGAACGTGGTCTTCTCTTGATCTTCAAAAGCAATAGCAACTTGATTGTACCCAGAGTATCCATCCAAGAAGCAGAAATATTCCTTCGCGGCCAATCTCTCCAAGATCTGGTCGATGAAGGGTAGAGGAAAATGATCCTTCTTGGTAGCGAGATTGAGTCTTTTGTAGTCTACGCATACTCGCCAAGAAGTGGGTACTCTGGTTGCGATCTCCTCTCCTTTGTCGTTCTTCACAATGGTGATCCCAGACTTCTTGGGCACAACATGCAGAGGGCTCACCCATTTACTGTTGGAGATGGGGTAGATAAATCCCGCATCACACCATTTCTGGATCTCTTTCATAACGACCTCCCGCAGGTTCGGATTTAATCTTCTCTGCAGTTAACGAGAGGGCCTGCAATCTTCTTCCAGAAAGATGCGGTGCGAGCAGAGTGACGGATTGATCCATGGAGATCGGATGTTTGCCAGCCTATCGCCTTGCGGTTGCGTTCAAGAACCTCCATCAGACGAGATTCTTGGTCTTCGGTTAGATGTGCATTGATGATGACCGTGTACATGTTCGGTTCTCCCGCAAGGAAGGCATACTTCATGTTGAAGGGCAAGGGTTTTAGCTCTGGCGGAGTCTGAGCTGCTTCAGTGGTGACCTCAGCTATTAGTGCAGGTGGTGATTCTTTCAACTGTTCGGTGTCCACCATAATCTGTTCTGCTTCGTCTCTCAGATCCTGACAAAATTCATCAATGATGTCATCTTCATCAGAAAATTCTTCAAACTTCAGCTCTTGGTTCTGAAGGCACATCACCCCCACGACAGTCTCCTGTAGCACATCAACAAGTTCCCCATCCTGATTGATAAAGAGGAATTCGACTGCGGTCTCCACTTCCTCCTCGGGGTAGAGGAGTTCATGGATCTCATTGTCATCCAAAAATAAGTTGGTATCTTGAATTTCTGCTAGAAAGTCACAGTCTTCAGCATGCTCGATCACCCTTGCACATGATGCAGATGTCTGTTCAGCTGATGTTCCTTCAGACAGGGTCTCTACTCTGATGGTTTCATTGCCAGCACCAAAAGTGATTTCTCCTATCCCATAATTCACTACTGCGTTTGATGTCCGCAGAAATGGCCTTCCAAGAATGATTGGGGTAAGGAGCAATGGAGAGGGGACGTTCATATCTAAGACCACAAAATCGACCGGGAATGATTTTCCCTGAACCGTGACGATCACGTCCTCCAACAGGCCCCTAGGCCGCTTGACTGACTTGTCTGCAAACTGCAGAATCATCTTTGTAGGCTTGAGCGGTCCTAGCCTGAACTCCGTGAGTAACGAAGCTGGCATCAAATTGACAGAAGACCTGCTATCGAGAAGTGTTCGTTCGAACTCTTGATTGAACATCTGACAACATACAAGAGGTGCTCCCATATCTGGCTTTTTATCCAGGAGGTTGTTGATGGCGTTAACGATGGCTATTGTGAGGATGTGCTTTTCGGACTTGCCACCCTTGCTTCTGGAATTGTGGGGGTTCGGCCTGCGCTTGGTCGTGCATGCCTCTTTTAATCCTTTCTTTACAGCTGGCATGTACTCAAGAGCTTTCATCAATGGCATATTCAGCACCAAGTTCTGAATTATTTCTATAATGGCAGGATCAAACAAATCATTTTTCAAATTTTTCATTTTTTTGTGTTTTTTCATTGCTTCAGGAAAAGAAATATTTACAAAATCTTTACCAATTTCATTCAAAACAGTGTCCATATTGTTGTGTACATGTAGATGACAAAAAGGAATGGATTCATCTACAATTTGTGGACCAAAAATGACAGGCTCGGCTTCAGGTGCTGGCGTTGGACTCGCTGCAGGTGCGGTGCTCCTTCTGTCAGGAACTGGCTGTGAGGCAGGTGCAGGCGTCTCCAATGCTGGCTGATCTCCACAGAGGTTGATGCTATCTTTTTGGTTTTTCTATTTTCTTCATTTTTTTGAGATTTTCTGCATGCTGGTGCTGCTCCCAAAATGCTGGCTGGCCCTGGTGTTGGCTGGACTGACGATGCCCCGTCAGATGCAAAATGCTTTCCCTTCGCCGTCGCTGATGGATGGAGTGTCCTACCACTCCTGAGAGTAACAGCATTAGATAAAAAATAATTTAATTTACCTGATTCGGGTTGGACACTTCCGGCTACCTGCTCCTTGCGTCGGAAATTGTTCGGGTTGGCTTCGACCTGGGCTGGTATGACGGTTTTGGCTGCCGTCAGGTCGTCGATCTTCTGGTTCATCTCAGCCATGTTCTTCATCAAATGCTCCAAACAGGCCAGGGCCGGATTGACCGGCACAATCTCAGAGGAGTCCCCCTGCTGGGGTCGAGAATGCTGATATGGCGGTTGAGATTGCGACTGATAGCTTTGGAAAATTGGTGAGGAGGAGGGTTGGAGGAGTACTGTGAGTTTTGCTGATTGTATTGAGCAACCGGTTGTTGATGGTATCCCTGTCGGCCATACCCGGACTGCTGAGGACCGTGCTGGTAATTCTACCTCTAGGTGTTTCCGTGGGATGGAGGCTGGTACTGGTAAGAAGGCTGGAAGGGTCTCCCACCCTGCTGCTGCTGATGATAGGGCATGTTGCCCATGTTATGACCCTAAGAGTGTCCCTGAGGACAGGTCAGCTTCACTTCATTGTTCCATACGCCATTGATCTCCTGTATCAGTGGTGGGGGTGGAGAGAACTGCTCGGTGTATGCTGGCTGGGGCTCCGGTTGATATACAACCATCTGTTTCTGGGGCTGCGGTGGCTGCTCCGGAACCTGCACGTAGTACACGTGCTGGACAGGCTGGGGCTGCGGTGGAGTCAGCTGAGTGTTTTGCTGCATTGTAGGCTCCTTCTTCTCAGCATTCGGCTCTGTAGAGGTAGACATAGCGTTGCACATGTTCGCATTCAGTGCTCGAACGAGCTGCTCCAGCTGTTGGTAGATCTGGTCGAGCTTTTCCAGATCCTGGGTCCTCTTCTCAATGACTGCCAGTTTTTCGAGGTCCTGTGACCTCTTCTCAATGATGTCCACCTTGGATAAGTGGCTCCCAATGATGCTCAGGTTAGAGCTCTCATCCTTATCCTCGGTGTGAGAAGCCATGTTCACTGGCTTGCTGATGGCGGTTGGTGGCTTCATGTATATTCTGGACGAGAATTGGGCTGCTTCTGCTTCAGCCATTTCTTCGAAGATGTTCCATACCACATCCTCGTCCTTGTTGAAATGTGAACCACCGCAAGCTGCATCTACAAGCTTTTGGCTCTCAAATGATAGTCCCCCAAAGAAGTGTTGTACGAGACTGGTCTTTGGAATTTCATGGTGGGGGCACTTCTCCTGCAGATCTTTGAATCTCTCCCACGCTTCATGGATGGTCTCGTGGGGCTGCTGGCAGAAACTGGAGATCCGGGCGCGCATCTGATTCAATCGCCCGAGAGGATAGAATTTATGGAGAAAGGCATACTTCAGTTCCTCCCAAGTTGTGACGACCTTCCCAAGATGGTCAACCCAATAAAGGGCCTTGTCTTGAAGGCTGAAGGGAAACGCGGTCATCTTGACTACATCCAGAGGGATTTCGGGGTAGTGAGCAGTGGCACAGATGCGGCCAAACTTATTGAGAAAAATGTACGGTTCCTCAGTGGTGTTCCCATGAAAATTAGGAAGTAGCGACAAAAATTGTGGCTTTAGCTCGTAGTGGGCATGCATACGTGGAACCTGAATCCACTCAGTGATGCGTCCTGCTCCTGGGTTGTATGTTTCTTTCAGTGTAGGCTTCGACTGCGGCGGATCTACCCCTACTGCTTCAAATTCGGGTCCTCCCACTGAGAATTAATCTTTGACTTCTTCAAAGTTCAGCTCGTGGTTCAGATCATCCTCCTGTCGGGCGTCTCTTGCGTCGGCCCTCCTCCTCAGATCGTTCAGCATGTCCTGGAAGGCGGTCTGGGCCAGGTCCTGATTAGTCAACTGCTATTGAATGGCTTGGATCGAAGCCAGCAGCTGACTGTTAACTTCATTCTGCGTGGTATACTACCCTTCCCCCGGATTGGCTTCAGGTTCAAATTAGGGCTGTGGTCCCTTTCCTCTTCCTCCTACCATCTCAGACTGAACTGGAATTTCTGACTCGTGATCGGGTGGAGAATTTACATGACGGAGTAAACCTTGATTAGTATCTTCCTGAGCACCTGCTGTTGAGATGTATCTGGAAATAGGGTTAATCCCAGAATGTTGTGAATGGAGCATACGATATTGACTGAAATCGATCTCCATCCACAAGGGGTTATTTCGGGGACAAGAGTAATCCCGGTTCAATGGAAGGGGAAGAGCTGATTCGAGTTGCGAGTCTATCCCGAACAACGGATTTATTGGGGAAAAGCAAGTGTTGAAAGAAGCTAGAATGGGGGAGTCCAGGGAGACATTCGCAAGATCCGAACTGACTTCCTGGAGATCACCCCTCTTTATTGAAGACGTTGCCGACACGGAATCGATGTGGGCGTCGGCGAGGTCCCGAC
Source organism: Ottelia alismoides (assembly GCA_037367405.1). Taxonomy (NCBI): domain Eukaryota; kingdom Viridiplantae; phylum Streptophyta; class Magnoliopsida; order Alismatales; family Hydrocharitaceae; genus Ottelia; species Ottelia alismoides. Next base: position 493,586 of record JAZKJV010007174.1, on the reverse strand, counting down.
TAAACCATCCGTGTGACGACATCTTGAGAAGGTCAAGAGGGAGAAGATGATGGATGAAGAGCACAAAGGTAAACAAGAAATAAAATGATTGTAAAACAGTAGAAGGCTCACAATGAGCGAGGATCAAATAGAGGGAGGACAAAATTTGCGCAAAGGCGTGATATTTTTGATCTCGACCTAAATGTAACTAGCAACCAAACACAAGACAAGGGGATTCACCAACTCAACGCGTGAAGCCGTGAAGATTCGGCTTTTATCTTTGTAATTTTTATCTTGAATTCAGGAAGTTATCTTTCAACGAGTCCTTAGAGCGCTACGCCTATAGTAGCGAGAGTACTGCCGGAAAAGTATTCCCGTACTTGTCCTCCTCCTGTGTAACCTGTAGCTTGCACTTTTTTAAGGTCCTTGTAACCCTTCCTGGATCCCTACTCAGCCAAAGAATAAGAGGGAGGAAGCCGATAGGTGAAACCGATACTTCGGACCTCGCTCGCAACGGAATCACCCGTGAGTGTGCAAGATCCTACTCGGACGCAGACGGTGAGACAAACACACCCGTGAAGGCATGGACTATGCTTGGTACTTCGGACAAGGTCGATGCTCACACAATAGTGAGTCACCAATGTTGACCAAGCCCTACTCGCCTACGTACGATAGTAGCGCCAATACTTCGGAAATCCAGGCTATACACAAGGCAGCCACAAGCTGGGTTTTGGGCTCTAATCCTTACAAAGCACTCAACTTACTTGGAAGGAGACCTTCCCATGCAACCTGAAAACAAGTGAGGTTGTTACTCTCCCCAATCAATGAGTCCAATTACTAATTTTATTTAGGTCAAAGTTTTCTTAGCAGCCCCTTTTTTAATTTTTTTGGTGTTATCGCTTCTTTTGAGTAGATTCAAACACGCGCCTAACGATTTTGTTTTTTCTTGATCCTACTTTGTCCAAAAACAGAGGGAGAATAGAGTCGGGAAAAGCCTATGCAAGTCGACACCAAGATGGAAATCTCGCCTTTGTGCCTAAATGATGGATGCAAAGTAAGAAGACTTACAGCGAATCCCAGCTCTCTCCATGCGGGATGCAAAGCAGAATTTATAAACCTAACTATATGCCGGTATGCAATGCGGAAATCGTCCTAAGATAGGCAACTGCTAGCGTGAAGAACCACAAGCTAATCACTAATCTCCAATCCTAAGGTCTAGTCTAGGCTCACCCCTCCTCTGCTCAACAAACTTGAGTTTAGGAGAAAGCGCTTTACAGGGAGAGCTCGCAGTGCGCGGATCAAAGAAGAGTGACTTCGCTGTTTAATTAAACTAAGTCCAAGCACAAGCTATAGGTACATGCAATTGTTTGTTAAGGTGTTTGGACCTAATCTAACCGATCAAGCAAGGCCTACAACTAAGGGCTCAATCCACAAAAGAAATGAAAAAGAAATCAAAACCGGAAAATGACAGTCGAGAAAATACGAGAAAACCAAGGTGAGCCCCCGGAAATTAGGCCCGAAGTGTCCGAGTGTCCAAGTCCTGTATTATTACAAATTAAATGACTCTCTCTCTCTCTCACACAAAAATACAAAGAAGCTAACTGTCTCCCTCTCTCAAGCTCTCCTGCTCTCTCCTGTCGGCTAGGGTAGAATAGCCGGCTCCTCCTCCCAAGGATGCACAGGATCCCCTAGGCGATCCTCCTCGGTCAGCGGTCCCTCGCAAGAAAACAAAAGAAGTGTCAGACAGTTCAAAACAAATTATGCACAAGAAACAAATAATCAAAAATGGCTAAGCAGATAAAAGACACCAAGGTACTCTACAAGCCGATGCTCCCCGGCAACGGTGCCATTTGAAAAACGAGAGATGCGAGAGCCGTTAAAAGTGGTCTGACAAATCAGACTCACTGTCGCTGATGCGACTACTCAAGTCTCCCCGTTCGTCAACAATTAACCCACACAATTAATCAAGCAATCAATAGCAAGGATTAAAATTTATTATACCCTACTAGAAATGTACAGAGGCAAGCAAGTAGGGGTCGAACACAGGAAACAACGGTGCAGAGTATAGATAAGAGTCAAAACCTAGGTCTAATAAACCACTTAGCCAATCTAATTTTTTTGTGGGTTTTTAATTTTTATATTTTTTTATATTGATTTTTTTAATTTATAATTTTTGTATTTTGATTTTTAATTTTCTAATTTTTATAATTTTATATTTTATAATTTTTCTTTTTTTATATTGGAATATGTAAGCTATGTAGTAAAAGAGATGACAAAATATTTATAAAAATATCCTAAAATAGTTAAAAATTCAGAAACAAATCTTTTTGGTATTTTTATAATTTTTTACTGTTTTTGTGATTTTTGGGTATTTTTCAGATTGTTTTTGGTATTTTTAAAGAGCAAAATAAGGGAAAACAAGGAAGTAGATACTGGCTGAGGGTAAAATGGGAACTAAAAATATCAGACAACCACCAAAATTTTTCAAACTAATTTTAAAATAAAGATAATAAAAATAGGAAGCCACAGAACTTGAGTTTACAATTTTTGGGGTTTTCTACTATTTTTAGATTTTTTTGAAGTTTTTAACTATTTTTGAATTTTTAGGGTTTTTCTTTTGAGATTTTTAGTGATTTTTGGATTGACACTAAACTAGGGTGCAATACACAACAGGTAATTTTTTTGGATATTTTAAAGGTATTTTAATGTTTTTTTGGTATATACTAAGCTAGACAGTAGGCAAAAAGCATGTTTTTGATTTTTAATAAATATAAAAATGAAATAAAATCAAAAACTAAAATTATGGCATTAAAGAGCAAACACACAGGAGCTGAACTTGAATTTTTGAGAATTTTCGGCATTTAAATGATGCGTGAAATAAATAGCCCAAACGTGCAAAAATCCTAAGCCTAGCAGGGGTATAAATGCAAATCAAGAAACATCCAGGAGCTGAAGTGCAAATTTTCACAAAATACTCGTGCAACGCACTTGTCCTGTCACTCACAGGGGCATATTTGTAATTACTAAAAACCTGCGGGGCAGACATGGAATTATACCAAAAACATATTTAAATAACTACGCACAGGGGTATAACTGCAAATACCTAAACGTTCGGGACCAAATATGCAAAATGCCCAAAAAGCACGCGCTATAGTCACGTGAGGTGACGTGGCGTGGACTGAAGTGCAAATAAAGAAAGTGCGGGGGCCTAAGTGCAATTATTACAAAAACTTTTAAACTGGAAATAAAAGTTCTAGGGCTAAAACGTAAATACAAAAACACGTGGGTGAAGAATGCAAAATACCCACAGAGCGGATCGTGCGACCGATGGAGCTTCACTTATCCACATGGCGTGCATCTGACGACGGGTACCCCTTCGTCCTGGGCGGCTGAGATTAGATCTTCGATGGACGATCGGACGACAGGGGGCACTTGGCGATCGGACGGTGGACGTGGCATCTGGAGAGGGCTTCCGATCCAACGTCGGGGAGAGGGTGACGAAGAACACCTCCCCCGGCGAGCTTTGGCTGGTGCTAGCGGCCGACACACAGCCGCTCCGGCCCTAGGATCAAGGGCAAAACAATCATGGGGCCTCTCCGCGTCAGATGGTGGTCTCAAGCGAGGCTACGACGGTGTGGGGAGCTCGGACGAGGGAGGAGACCTGGGGGGCTGTGCCTGGGGCTTTCGAGGGTCAAATGAGCCTTCTCCTTGGCTCGAACCTGCAGAGTTAGGTGCACAACATCCATGTGAACAAAAAGGGAGGTTCTGATGGTTCGATGGAGGCGGAAGGTGGTCGGGCGATGAGCTCCGGTGAGCGGCGGAGAGGGGAGCTCTGCAGGCTCGATCTGGGCAAGATCGAGATGGATGGAGGGGTGGAGCGTGATGATGGAGCAAAGGGGAAGAGGATGGAGGTGACAGGCGGTCGGGATGAGGTGTGGGACGATCGGAAACAGTGTGCGGAGCTCAGCTCCGCCGTGGGTTTCGATCAATGATTCACGGCGATTGACGCGAGGGCAAGCTAAATTACTCCTAGGCTAGGCTACACTACGCTAAAGCTTTAAGAAAAAGGAAAAAGAAGAGGGAGAAGCTCACCGGAGACGGAAGTGTATGGCTTCGGGCGAAGCTCCGACGAGGGTCGGATCTCTTCGATTCGACGCCAATCTACGCAAACCCAGGCTCGATTCGACGCCTGCTGTCACCAGGAACACGAAGGGCTCGGGGTTTTAGGGTAGAGATGGAGGAAGAAGGATCAAATTGAGAAGGGAAGTTGGGGGTCTTCTTTTGTAGGGTTGACGGGCGGCGTGGAAGACGAGGTCCAAACGCCTCGATCAGTGGTCCTCAGCCCCATAAATCACTAGGGCGCGAATCACCACTGATCGAGGAGCAAAAATGCAGAAGGCATCGACATGGATTAGTGCAAGGTCAACCCTGGAAAATGGCGAGAAGAAGAGACAAAAGTGCTTTTGACAATGGCCATAGGGGGTGGGTCAGGCAGTTGACCAGGGTCAACTGTCCAGGCCCTCTGGTTGGTCCACGTGAACCAACCAGAAAAACCCCCTGTAAACAGATTTAAAAAATGCTTTAAAAATACTAAATGACTTTATTAGAATTAGGTTAAAAAATAAAAAACATTTATAAATTTATAAATTATTTTATTATGAATTTTAATTATTTTTATGGGATTTATTTTTATAAGTTACTTATTATAGCCTATATAGGTATAATATCTACATGTTTTGTTCTTTTATTTTTATTTTGTGTATTTTAAATTTTATTATTTTTATTTAGTATTTTCTAAAATTATAAAATACTTTTATATACACAAATATATTTTTATTCTATTTTTCTGAGATGTTTTGTATATTAAATAAAATATAAGTAGATATTGTATATGTATGTACATAGGTATAGTACCTGTGTATTTTATTTACATTTATATTTATTTTGAGTTTTAATTGGATTTTTACTCCTGTTTTAATACACATAATTATTATAAATAATATCCACAAAATTATAAAAATATAGATATACAAAAATAATGATTAAAGAATAAATTGAATATTTTAAGCTGTACAGGTATACAATGTGGGTCCAAAACTCAACTTTCAAACCGTAGCTCCGCCAAATGCAAAACCACCGCCATTAAATAGATTATTTTATTCTATATACAATTAAAGGTGAGTTTGCTGCATTAGGAGTTTTCATTTGTGAGAAACATGTCTGGGAATTTAGGATTCTGGATTTTTATTCAGACCATAACTTTTTATCTGTACATTATTTTTCAGTGAAATCAATTTTGTATTTTTCTTTATTTAATTACCTACAACTTTTATGTACAAAGTTTCTTGATTTGATGTATAAAAAGTAAAACCAAAAATAGGTCCCAAAATGAACAAAGAGTGAATGAAATAGAAGGTATTTTTGTTGTATTTTAACCCTTATCTCCCCCTACATTATTCCTTGTCGACCTATTCATCAAGATGCCTAGGTCTCGAGGTTTCGGGTCATAAAATATTTACAATATTTTATTCTTTTTCTTTTCTTTTATTTATTCTATAATTTTGGCTTTAAAAACCACATTTTATACACTGTCTACACACATGTGCATGAATGCTAAAATGCAGGAATTAATGCTATTTACAGGCATTTGCTAGGGTTTTTGAGGCCAAAATGATAGAATAAAGATGATGAAATGTGGATTCATCAGATAGTCACCTTCGATCCAATGATGTAAGATCTGAACTTATCTAGGGCAAAGACTACGGCTAGCATCTCCTTCTCAGTGACGGTGTAGTTCCGCTACGCAGCATCTAATGTACGGCTAGTGTAGTGAATGGCAAATGGCACTCCATCCCTCCTCTGTCCCAGCACATCCCCTACGGCAAAATCGGAGGTATCCATCATGCTCTCGTATGGGAGAGACCAATCAGGAAGCTGAATGACAGGAGCCTCAATAAATAGAATCTTAAGAGTATCAAATGACGCAAGACACTTATCATCTACAATGAACTCGGTGTCTTTGGTTAGCAAATCAGTCAACAATCGGGCAATCCTGCTGAAATCATGAATAAATTGTCGGTAGAAACCGACGTACCCCAGAAAAGACCGTAATTGTCACATGTTGGATGGTGGATTGAGTTTCCTGATGATATCCACCTTGGCCGGATCAACCTCCATGCCCCTGTTGGAGATGATATGACCAAGAACCATCCCTTGAGTCACCATGAAGTGACTCTTCTCCTAAGATAACACAAGATGGACCTCGATGCATCGCTGAAGGACACAGTCTAGGCAGTCAAGACAAGCATCAAACCCAACGCCATAGACCGAAAAGTCATCCATGAAGACCTCCTCGTACTCACCCACCATGTCCGAGAAGATGGACAACATGCACCTTTGGAATGTCGCCGGAGCGTTATATAGACCAAAGGGCATCCGTTTGAAAGCATATGTCCCAAAGGGACAGGTGAATGTGGTCTTGTCCTGGTCTTCGGGCGCAGTGGCCACCTGGTTGTAACTGGAGTAACCGTCAAGACTCTTCCCAGCTAGCCTCTCTGTAATCTGATCAATAAAAGGCAGCGGGAAATGATCCTTCTTGGTGGCCTGGTTCAATCGTCTATAGTCCACACAGACCCTCCAATAAGTGGGTACCTAGGTAGCGATCTCCTCTCCAGACTCACTCACAACTGTAGTGATGTCCGTCTTCTTGGGCACCACATGTAATGGACTAACCCACTTGGAGTCAGAGATGGGGTAGATAAAATCAGCGCTCCACTATTTTCAGATTTCCTTCATGACAACCTCTCGAAGGTTCGGGATCAGCCGTCGCTGGAACTCACGCGGCGGCTTGGCGTCCTCTTCGAGATAGATATGGTGGGAGCACAGGGCCGGACTTATCCCCTGGAGATCGGCTACACTCCATCCTATCACCTTGCAGTTCCTTTCAAGAACCTCCATCAACGAGATTCTTGCTCTCCAATCAAATCTATTGAGATATTGAATGCGTGCACTCATGCTTGCCCGCAAGGAATCTATACTCCAGCGACTGCGGTAAGGGCTTCAGCTATGGGAAACTGGAAGTTGGCAAATCTGGCCTCTGAAAAGTTTGAGTGAAAGCAACCAAATCTGCATGGGAGAACTCTCATTTATCATGAAAATCTGGTGAAGACTGCTCTGCTGGTGTTTATGTACTCTGATTCGGATCAGTCTCCACCCTAGATACTGATTCTATAGGAATCAGATATGGAATCAACTAATCAAACTCTGCCCAATCAATATCTGACTCCGAAGGATTTGAATCCGAATCAAAAGAAATCTCAATTGCCCTGCTATCTTGAATGCAGTCTGCAGCCTCGAATGTGTCCTCAGCCAAAAGTGTGCTTTCCAAGCTCTCCTCTGCTGGAATCTAGGAATCATTGTAATCTGAGTGTGAGAGGATGGCTCGTGAAACGGGACTTGTTCAAGCGGCTTCATCATCTATGATCACAAAACCGCACTCCTGGTGGATGTCTCGCTCTGCTTATGTCATCGGTTCTAAATTGCTGGACTGCTCTGAGAAGGTTGAATCGCGCGCTCTGATCTCGTCCATCAACTCTATTTGTATACTCTCGCCCTCGACGCGAAAGTATACTTTCCCGCTATCATGATCGGATACTGCCTTGGCTGTGGCCAAGAACGTGCATCCTAGAATGATGGGGGTATCGGTCACAGACTCAGGGATCTCCATGTCCAACACAACGAAGTCCACGGGGAATTTCAGGCCCTGAATTGTGATGACCACGTACTTCAATAACCCGTTCGGCCTCTTGACATATCTATCGGTAAACTGAAGGACTGTCCTGCTCTGTCTAAGAGGGCCAAACTCAAATCGGTCGAGTAAGGCTTTCGGAAATAGGTTGATGGAAGAGCCGTTGTCTAATAGAGTCTGATCAAACCTTTGCTCATGTATGTGACATCTGACATAGGGAGTTCCTACATTTGGCCTTTTGGCTGGCAGACGGTTCTGAATGGCGAAGTAGGTGGCCCGAGTGAGCACTTTGATCTTTGCATGGTAGTTCCTCTTCTTCCTATGAATGGTGGTCTTCTCTCTAAGGTTCCTTTGGAAGAGAGGAATGTGATCTAGGGCCTTCTATAGAGTCAGTTGAATCTGTCTATCATCTGCTGGCTGAACTCTAACTGATGGGATTTTTTGGATTTTCTTTTTTATTCCCCTTAGCCAAGCGGAGTGCTTGAGGGAAGGGGATGGCTGAGCCCTCCTCAAATGAAGGAATAGGAATGGGTCCCTGCTACTGAGATGAAATAGAATCCATACACATATCTCTAGGCATCGCAGATGGACTCACAAATAAAGAACCCTTTCCTTTATTATTATTTTTGTAATAGTCCTGAGACACAGTGACAGAAGGAAATGCAACAGGAATAGAATATATGGCCTCAGTACCACCCATGACATCTGGACTTGCAGCATCAGCACCACACTCTGGATCAGCATCATCATATCCGGTGGCATCAACACCACCTCTTGTATTTGGTGAAGTGACGGCCTCAGTACCGTCAGCTGGATCTACATCCTTGGTGGCGTCAACACCACTGTCATCAACATCATCATGAGAGGCATCAACACTACTCTCCTCCTCATCTGGCGTTCCTGAGTCCTCATGTGGTCGTCGCTCAGATGAGGCGCTGCCGGCTGGCATCCTACCGCTCCTAAGTGTAACAAAGTCAACATCAAAAGTATATGCAGAAATATCACCAAGTGAATCACTAGGAGTGGTATCCTCTATAAATTCTACCTGCTCAGACTTCCTCCTCAGGTTGTTCGGATTTGACTCGATCTGAGCGGGTATAGTGGTCTTTCCCTTCACGATCTCCCCCATCTCCTGACGGAACTAATCCATCTCCCGCCTAAAAGTGGCATGCTTCTTGGAGATAAGGCGGGATAAATCTTCAAGTGCTGGGTTCTCATAGGCGGGCCCATGAGAACTGGATGGATTGCCTCTCTGGAAGTGAGGTTGCTGTTGCTGTGACGGATGAGGGGGATAATGGTGATGAAACTACTGAGGCTGATGCTGCCTTCACGGCTATCCCTGCTGATAGGGATGAGGACCCTGCTGGTAGTGTGGTTGTGGCTGTGGGAACTAGGGCTGCTGCTGCTGGCTGTACTGGCCACCCTGAACTGGAGGCTGCTGCTGGGATGAGGCACCTCCGGTCGACCAACGAAATCTGGGATGGTCTCGGCGGATCCCAGGCTGAGGTCGGTCATACCAAATCTTGTTGACTTCCATCAACGACTCCTGCTCGTAAGTGGGTGGGGGAAGAACTGCCAGGGGTTGATCCGGCTGGTAGACTACCATCTGAGTGTCCAGAGATGGTGGTAGCTGGACGTACTGTTGCTGCTCCTGGAATGGCTCTGCCCGAATGTGATGCACCTGTCGGTAGTGGGCAGAGGGTTGGGTCGAGCTGCTGCTGCTGGGATCAACCCATGACCTGAGACGAGAATGAGAAGCCGTCTGTGCCTCCTGGATACACCTGATCTAAGTCTTCATGTCACTTAGCGTCTGTGCCATCTGATCTATCTGAGACATGCCCTGGAACTGCTTCTTCTCTATGATCTCGATGCAATCCAGCTTCTCGCTGATGATACCCATATCAGCGGTCGACGACTCTTCCTGTGCTGCGGCTGCTGAAGATGTAGAAGGACATGCATCGACCCGTGCTATCCTTTGATAGGACACGACATGTGGTGTGGGCTTCCCCTGTGTATAGAGGTGGGTCTAGGACATGACTGTATAGTTCTCTGCCATCTCCTCGTAGATGGCCCAGATCTGATCCTCATCCTTGATGAAATAGGAACCCCTACAGGATGTGTTCACTAGCCCTGCAACTCTGGTGTAAGCCCGCAGAAGAAACTCTGGACAAGGTTGGGCTTGGATATGTCGAATGAGGACACCAGTCAATGAGCTCTCGGAACCTGTCTCATGCCTCATGGAATTTCTCATTGGGAAGCATGAAGAAGTTGTTGATGAGGGCTCGCGCTGCATTCGTCTGGCCGAGTGGATAGTACTTATTCAAGTACTCGTTCCGGAGTTGTTCCCATGATGTAACGTATTTCCCTAGGTGCTTCAGCCAATAGGTTGCTCTATCGATGAGGGAAAATGGAAATGCCATCATCTTGATGGTATCCTCGTCCACGAGTTGATCGTGGACCGTGCTGTAGATCATCTCAAATTCCTAGAGATGGAGGTGTGGCTCCTTATTGGCAAGCTCATGGAATCTACGCAGTAGATGAATGGTCTGAGGTTGGAGCTTGAAATCTCCCAGAATAGCTGGTAGCTGAATCCATCTATGGGTCAGGGTTGCACCAGGGTTGTGCAACTCTCTCATCGGACGTATGAGTGCTGCTGGCTGCACTAGCTCATCTGGCTCTCCTCCCTCAGGATTGCCTCCTCCTCCATCGGTCCTGCGCTGATCTTTGTCCACTCGCATCTGCTTCATCTCTCGGCGCATATCAACCATGAAAGCCCCCTGGTCTCTAATCTGACGCTGCATGGTCTCCAGGGAATCTAACAGGGTGTTGTTGATGGCACCCTGATCAAGTACATAGGTGTGGGTCTGGCCAGGTCCATCAGTGCACTCCTCGTTGCTGGCTATGGTCTCTGCAAAGGCAAAAGACCCAAACTCAGGTGCCGTCAAATGATCAAACGTCTGTTGTTATCTCTACGCAGGCACCTCAGGACTGGTAGAAGGGTGGTCGAGGGGGAACATCACGGAGTCAAACTCGGGTTTGGAGATCGGGTCTGGGCTCTCACGAACCAACCTAGATGAGTGGACCAGAGTGCTCGAAAGCGATTGATGAACGCAAAATTCACCTTTTTTAAAAAAGTGAAATTGTAGTATAGGAGGCGAATTTCGGTCGATCAAAAACCACAATCTTTGAAAGTTGTGGAATAATTTTTACTTGGCAAGCCTACCAAGGTCGAACTCAGGGAACGGTGATTTTTAGTTGCACGGTCTTAAATCAAATTAAATAATTAAATTTATGCTCGGTTAATTTATGTGTTGATGAAATATACAATGCAATAATGGAGATGCGATGCAAAAAAAATAAACAGAGACTATGCTGCCCAGGATCTGTGATTTTAAACGTATTAATTCCTCCAATAATATGATCAATATTTTCACAAGATTAATCACAAATAAAAATTGATCTTAACTTGATGCTCGGGGTAATGAATTTAACCCCAGAGTAATGAGATATCAGGCCTCCAAAAATCTTTGATTAAATTCCTCAAATAGTCAGCAAAAGTCTTAGAGGAATAAATGTACATTAACCTCCTGTGAGAACAATAAACAATAATTTTAATGGTTTAATCAGAGTAAGATCCTTATCCGAATTCCTGCAACGGATTTATCTATAATTTCTCAAGCAATACATGACATATGTATGTCAAAATTAGCCTACATGTGTCAACAGAAGCCCTCAATTAATAAATATCAACGAACCTCCTCAGATCTGTTCACAAAATATGCTAAATTGTAGAGCATGAAAATAGCTTCAAAATGACATATTATACGCTAAAATCGGAGTCCGTATGAGAAAGATATGATAAAATGAAGTTTCCAGGACTAAAATGTAATTAAAATAAAGTTTTCTTTTCAAAGAGGTCCCTGGAGGGGCTTATCTATAATTTAAAAAGTCGGAGGGGCTCCTCTGCAATTTACCCCGGGCGGGGGTATAAATGTAATTTTAGAAACCTTGGAGGGCATGGTTGCAATTTTCCCCTGGACGCACGTGCCTTGCACGTGCGCCAGGAGGTTCGATGAGGGGGGCGTGGCTCGGAGGGCCGAGCCTGAGGATCGGGAAGCGGGGCTGAGGCTCGGGGACCCCGAGCCTATGGTTCGGAGGCCAGGCTCAGGCTCGGACGCCCGAGCCTAAATGGCGGTCTGATGGAGCTTCAGGGACCCGAGCCTCGAGGCTGGGGTCGAGGCCCGGGGGTGACGCATGGCGGCCGATGGGCCGTCAGATCAAGGGCTATCAGCCCAGATCTGACGGTAACTGTGTTTCGGGGCACGCTCGATGCGGGGCGGGACGAGACGCGGAGGCGGTGGTCGTGCGTGGCGGTGGCAGTGGCCGTGCGTGGCGGTGGCGATGCCGCCCCTTGGCCGTCACACGGCGCGAGGGCAGCACAGTTGCGACCGGAGTGCGGAGGCGGCTGTCGTGCGTGGCGGTGGGGTGGAGACGAACGGCAAGTGGGACGCCCGGAGCTGAGAGGTGCTCGAGGGCGAGCTGGGCGGAGGCAGACACCGTGCAAGGCGGAGCGGCCGAGGTGGGCGGCGATGAGCACACGGCGAGGCTGAGCGCGGGGGAGGCAGAGGCGATGGCCGAACAGTAGGGGGTACCTGCAATAGTTAGACCAAAAATCGGGGGAGGGTCGCCAGAAGTTGGAGGAGCGGCGGAGACCTTCTCCAGGTTATCGCTCAAGCTATTTGGCGGAGGAGAGAGCTGAACTGCAAATCGAGGTTAGCAGCTACAAGGTCGAGGACCGGCCTTGGATTGCGTCGACAGGTTCGAAGGTGGCGAGGAGGGCTGGTGTCACCAGCCCTGTCTTCGAGCTCGGTGTGATGGCGGATCCGCTGATGGCGGGGGTTAGCAAGCTCTTATAGGGAGCTTGGGGCGAGGGTGTTACCAGGGGGTGTAACGGCTGCGAGGGAGGTGGCCTCGTAACGGCCGGAGATTGTGGTGGCATCGGCCGTTACGAGGAGGCGGGGGGGGGGGGAGGGTGCGAAGGTGGAACGGCTGGAGGAGGAAGGAGAGGGGGTCGGCACGTGCTGTGCACGTACGTGCAGAAGGGGCAGGCGGCACGTGCGTAGCACGTGCGCGAGGAGAGAGGGGGATGGGGGTGCCACGTGGCACGCCCTGGAGCTGCCACGTGGCACCCCAAAAAATTTCAAAATTAAAGATGAAGGAAATTGGAAAAGAAATAGCAAGAGACCTCGGATCAAAAAAATTTCTTTACAAAAGTTGTTCGTCTCGTCGAGATCTACAACTTTCATGAAGGGTCCGGGAGCAAACTAGGTCACCTGTGTGAAGTGGTATTTTTGGTGGTTCTCCATGTGTATGGAAAACCGAGTTTTGGAGGTTTTGTATTTTTTTGGTGGTTTTAGAGAGGATAAAATTACAGAAAAAATATGATAAAATACAATAAAATTAATTACACACTAATCTAGTTTTTTTGGATTTTTAATAAATAAGAAAATAGGAAAATAAAATAGAGGTCAGAATCACACAACTTTTGTACAGACCGACAACTGACACTTGGACTCAGTCACTTTCTTTGATTTCAGTTTTGATCTGGATCTGGATTTTCATGTCGCTTAATAAAACTTTCATCAAAGAACACAAATGAAAAAGAAATAAAATTAAAAGGATTAATTATGTACATAAAAACTCAGGTCAAAAATAGCAAATACTTAAAATGCGCAAAAGAGGCCCAAAACCCAACTTTCACATATGAGCTCCGAATTTTACGAAATTGTCTTGTTTTGAAGGGATTTGAAAATGGAGTACTTTAAAAGTGAGTAGACCAAAATCGGACACTGTATGTGGGAGATATGCTCATTTTAGTTTGTCAGATGTGAAATTTGACTTTGGGATTATTTGACACTTATTGGGGTTAGTAATTTTTTTGTATTTTTTATTTAATAAGGTCAGTAATATCTACACAATGGAGGTGGTTTTGGGCCAATCGGAGTTAGGATGAATTAACTAAAAATGTGAGAAGTTAGCGGCTTTTTGGGCTAATTTACACTGGGATTTTTAATGCAATTATGCATGATGAAATGCAGATATTATTCACACATGTATGAATGCTAATAATGCTCTACTAATGATTAATTACAGTTGAATGATGGGGAACAGAGCCTAAATGACCAATTTTAGCATGATGAATACGAGATTCATCATACCCCTATACTTAGACCATGCTCGTCCCCGAGCATGAATGAATGACTTAGTTGATTACATCCCTGACTATGCATGTGAATTTTCAAGGCTTAATTCATAGAAGACTCTTAATTTGAGTGATCCTAAAATTCCGGGCTCAATCAAGCTTTAATCAAAAGGAATCCAACTTCTCTAATTTTCAGACTCTCTGTTTGTACATATAATATAAGGATATGATTTTAAGTGTACTGCATTTAATGAGAGTCGAGTTGGGGCATCACTCAAAGTTCCAGTCCCAAAGATCCTCCTCTAGACCTAATCCTCAATACTAGGGAATAAGTCTATTCTTGCTTCAGTCAACCGTCTCATTAGTTTGTCAGACTTGAAAGTGTAGATGGACGGCCTGATGATGGAGGGCATAGGATTGTGTTTGATTTTCTCTTCCTCACAATGGAACAAGGTGCCTCTCGAGTGCCTTATTACTCAACACAAGTATATTTTTATTCTGTTGATCAATGTGTCCGTCAAGAGAATTTGGAGTCGTCTGCACTTGTTTTTCTGGGAATACACCGGGGTGTGTCTCTTTTGAGTATCTAAGATACCTTCGACACCCAGACTTGTATCGCTTACGATGCAGGGCCCTTTTATGGTGTCAGCCTGACTCCTTGGTCCTAATTAGCGCTTGGTCCAAGTGGACACTTTGAAAATATTTGGAAGCGCTCGCCATTGGTGGAAGCTCATTTAGAATTTGACTTTGGATGATAGAGCTTTTCTTTAATATTTCTTTTTCTTTTCTTTTGTTGGCTAGCTCCACTGCTTTTACCAAAAGTTGGCGCACACTGATCAACATTTGTTCATTAAGTTTCAACACACCCTGGCACTTAGGCCAATATCAAAAAGATAGCATATGAACTTGTTTACATACTGGCTCGGTTTTGTTGACACTCAGGTTTTCTGCAGCCTTCATTAACTTCACCCCATCCACGAATATCATTAGATCGGATCTAAACTCAAATCTCTTGTCCTAATTCCTCAAGTGATATCTCAACTCATCTCATCAATTATGCAGTTGTGAAAGTGATTTGTGCTGATCATATTCTTTGAAGGTAGAGATGAAGAGTGCAATATAGCGCTCAAATCTTTCAAACTAGGGAAGTGCAGATTTATTAAGTTCAAAACCCTAATGACTAAGGCAGGCTAACTCAGAATCTCAAGATCTCAGAAATCAAGTGTCCTCAAAAATCCTCAAGCCTTGAGTGATGGTGAATGTGTCAGGAATATATCGACCATGGAATGCATGAAATGCTTGATTAAATGCAAGACCATGAGTGATGATTTTTTTTAATGCAAAAAGTTTTTTTGGGTGTTTTTTTTCTTTTTTTTTTGATTTTTTTGGTGTTTTTTTTGAAAACATGTAATATACACACTACTTGTACCCATCCCCAATGTTAGATAAAAACGATTAAAGTACGAGCTATGGATAAAGTAGATAAAATATATACAAACACACCCCCCATACTTAGCTTGTGCTATGTCCTCATGGCACAAAGTGAAATGTTGACATAGCTCGTACTAAATATAGAGGGATTAAAAACAAAAGAAGAGAAGTGATGTATAAACAATGGTAGCGGTCCCCCTATACTTAGGCTCAGGTCAGCCTAAGTATAATCGGATAATTACAGATGGGGAACCGGGTAGATTTGCGGATGTACATTATCAAGGAGGTTTGCGACGGACCTTCTTGCGGGAGTGTGGAGGGAGATAGTATGGAGATGTGGAGTGTGATGAAGAGGACCAGCCATCGTCGGAGTCGTTCTTAGGAGAATAGTAGTGGTCTGCATAGGATCTCCAACTTTTGTCGATCAGAGGTAAGTGTCCATGGATCAGAGCAGTACCTATTGCACTTATCTGATGAACCTCATCAGGCCCGGACGAGGACTCTTCAGAAATCACCTGATGTCTAAGGTCAAAGGTGACTTTCTTGATCGGTTTGATTCCTTGGAAAGTATTGGGAGAAAGTTGGACAGTCTTCATCTCCCCGTCTTGAGTAACCGGTGTGGCATTTGTGAGTTCCTCATCAGATGAATCCCCATAAAAGTCGACCAATTCTTGAAGGGTCATGCACTGCTTCGGTCGAGGGAGATTGTTCCTGCGGATCTTGTGGTTTATGGCTGGGGGTGTTGATGTCACTTTCGGATGATCGTGAATTTTGGTGACATCGGATGTGTCCAGAGTCGGTTCCTTATATGGTTCAAGTATCTCATGAATTACTGCCGACTCGAAGATCGAGCCATTTAAATAATCGTAATTATCTTCAATAATATGGTCCAAATCTTCATAAGCTCCAAAATCTTGATTTTTCCTAGGAGCAGTGATAGGGTGGTGAGAATCTGAAGTTTGTCCAACAGTTAGTCTTTTAGGTGACTCTCCTAGGGTTTCTCTCAGTGTATCATGCAGAGATGTCTGATAATGTGAAATATAACTGTCGGTTTCAAGTTGGTTTTCCTCAGAGCAGGTTGTGTCATTAGGGGTTTGTTCATCGTCGTCTGAGTTCGGGAACTTGATTTCCTGAATCTCACAATCGACGATCGCCTTAGCGGAGGCTAAGAACGGCTTTCCTAAAATGATAGGAGACTCAGACATCCATCCAGGGTGTTCAATGTCAAGGACAATAAAGTCCACTTTATGTGCTCTACCTCGGAAATTTACGACGACAGAAATGATCCCCCGCGGTCTTTTGGTGGATCGATCGGGTAAATGAACGATCACCCTAGTCTTTTTGAGTTGTCCGAATTTAAGTTGATTAAAGACGGACTTCGGGAGGATGTTTAATGTAGAGTCGTCATCTATCCGAACATGAGTGAATGTTGAATCCTCAATTTCACATGTGATCCGAGTCAACTGCTTGACTTTACGGCTTTTGATTTTATGATTCATCACCAAAGAACTAGCCATAGATATGACATGATATTCAGTCCTGGATCGTTTCTTGCCCGTCTTTTTGGGGATCAGTCGACTCTTCACAAATCTCTTAAGATCGGGCACATATTCTATGGCTTTGATTAATAGAAGCTCTAAGATTAGACTCTTACAAAATGCTTCCATTTCAGAATTGTCCAATTTTTTTGAATTTTCAAAATTTTCAATTTTTTGGTATTTTCCGTAATATGGTCAGTCGGAGGGTCAGAGGTCAGTGGTCGTGTCTGATTGTGATGATCCAGTGGTTCGCATGATGGTAGACTCACTTCTTCTGAATTTTGCATAGACTGGATGAGATCATATATTCTCTCTGTTAAAGTATCTGCTCAATGATTAATCCGAGCAATCTCATCCTCAAACATCTCATGACTAGTGATTGAATTATCATTCTCCATGTGTCGTGATTTTGGCATGTAACCTTGAGTAGAGTATTGATTGTTCATAAACATTGTGGTCTGGTCATGAGTTGTATTTCCTTGGCATTGGTATTCCCGTGGTTTGTCAAAGGAAAATTGATTGTACTCAAGATAGTCATCTTGAGTAGGGGATAGTTCAAGAGGCTGTGAGATCCTAGTGACCGGAAATCGTGTTCTATTGTCAATAGCGGTCACTCTATTGTTTATCCTCGATTCTGATCTCTCTCTCTCTCATGTCCATAAAATTGTCAGAATGTGAGAGAGGACTATTCGAAGAAGAAGTGTGGTCATAGGGTTGGATGTATGGGCGGGAAGAGAATGATGGCTGAGGGGAAGAAGAATATCAGGACATGGTCATGGAGATCGGGAAAGAAGACCACTGTACCGACAACTTCTCAAGATGGTTGGAATGATTAGCGAACCACGATCTGCTTGCGATTGCAAGACCTTTGACGCACACAAATCAAACACAAAACAAACACGTTGATTCACCCACTCAACTCTGGTGAAGGCACGTTAGGGTTCGACCGCTTATCTTTTTAATTTTAATTTAATGGCAAGATAATCTTGCAAATTAAGCGGAGCTGTTAGGTGCCGAAATATTTCACAAAGACTGTCCTGAGTTCATACAACTAGTTGCACCTACTCTCAGCCAGTATAGATGTAAGTACGGACAATTAAAACGGCTACCCGAGTTACTTGAGGACGGAGCCTTCCGCGGTGTCCTCTAAACCACCTACTGTGCTAAGGGAAGTCGGACCGTAAATAGCTACCCGGGACCCTTACTGAAAAGTAGCTAATTGTTTAAAATCAGTAGTCTGAATGAACCACTTCGGTTTTGGGCTCTTTCCTAAGTGTGTGTTCTGATCCTTACAAACAATGAGTGGGTTTCTCTCCACCAAACACAGGTTAATTTTAGGTCAATTTTATTTATAGTCACCTTGATTAGCAGTCCCGGTTTTAAGTTAAGGTTATCACTGAAGTTTATGTGAGCACAAAAATTTACGCCTAACGAACAATTCCAATTCCTTTAAATCCTAAGTTGTAAAACTTTGAGAAAGGAGGATCGGAAAAGCCGATGCAAACGTAAATCAATGATGCATGCTTAAGAGAAGGACTTACAGTGACTCCTCACGTTCTTTATGCAGGATGCCGTACAAGGAATTAAAATTTACACTAAATGATATGCACAGATGAAAAATGCTCTAAACAGATAGTTCTATTAGCGGGAAGAATTGATTTCAGAATTTGACTAATGTTGAACGATCTATAGTGCGTTTAATTAGCGAAAAGTGTGGCCTAAAATTAAGAGCACAATCAAATAATTCAAATCTAGCGTATGTGCTCCTAAATTCTACGTCAAGCCACAGAGAGTCCAGTCCTGAATATTACAAATTAACATGGTACAAGGAGAGAGGGACCCTGTGAATAATGCAGAAATTTAAACCTATACTAAGATCACTCTCACAAAAATCAAAATTCAATCTTCCTTGCAGATCCTTGATGAATATCCAAAATTCTGCTCCCAGAAATCTGCAAAGAGAGAAATTGCGATTAGTGTATGGAGTAAGAGAGAAATGCAGAATAAAATGCAGAAAGGAAAAAAATGAGACAAAAATTAATTTTACAAAAATTAATTACAAAAAATGAGTCAAAACCCTAAAAATTCACCGTTCCCCGGCAACGACGCCATTTGATGAATGCGAAATTCACCTTTTTAAAAAACGTGAAATTGTAGTATAGGAGGCGAATTTCGGTCGATCAAAAACCACAATCTTTGAATGTTGTGGAATAATTTTTACTTGGCAAGTCTATAAAGGTCGAACTCAGGGAACTATGATTTTTAGTTGCGTGGTCTTAAATCAAATTAAATAATTAAATTTATGCTCGATTAATTTATATGTTGATGAAATATACAATGCAATAATGGAGAAGCGATGCAAAGAAAATAAACAGAGAATATGATGCCCAGGATTTGTGATTTTAAACGTATTAATTCCTCCAATAATATGATCAATATTTTGACAAGATTAATCACAAATCAAAATTGATCTTAACTTGATGCCCAGGGTAATAAATTTAAGCCCAGAATAATGAGATATCAGGCCTCCAAAAATCTTTGATTAAATTCCTCAAATAGCCAGCAAACGTCTTAGAGGAATAAATGTACATTAATCACCTGTGAGAATAATAAACAATAATTTTAATGGTTTAATCAGAGTAAGATCCTTATCCGAATTCCTACAACGGATTTATCTATAATTTCTCAAGCAATATGTGGCATATGCATGTCAAAATTAGCCTGCATGTATCAACAAAAGCCCTTAATTAATAAATATCAACAAACCACCTCAGATCTGTTCACAAAATATGCTAAATTGTAGAGCATGAAAATAGCTTCAAAATGGCATATTATACGCTAAAATCGGAGCCCGTATGAGAAAGATATGATAAAATGAAGTTTTAGGGACTAAAATGTAATTAAAATAAAGTTTTCTTTTCAAAGAGGTCCCTGGAGGGGCTTATCTATAATTTCAAAAAGTCGGTGGGGCTCCTCTGCAATTTACCCCAGGCGGGGGTATAAATGTAATTTCAGAAACCTTGGAGGGCACGGTTGCAATTTTCCCATGGACCCACGTGCCTTGCACGTGCGCCAGGAGGTTCGGTGAGGGGCGCGTGGCTCGGAGGGCCGATCCTGAGGATCGGGAAGCGGGGCTGAGGCTCGGGGCACCCGAGCCTATGGTTCGGAGGCCAGGCTCAGGCTCGGACGCCCGAGCCTAAATGGCGGTCTGATGGAGCTTCGGGGACCCGAGCCTCGAGGCTGGGGTCGAGGCTCGGGGGTGACGCGTGGCGGCCTACAGGCCGTCAGATCAAGGGCTATCAGCCTAGATCCGACGGTAACTGTGTTTCGGGGTGCGCTCGTTGCGGGGCGGGACGAGGCGCGGAGGCGGTGGTCGTGTGTGGCGGTGGCGGTGGCCGTGTGTGGCGGTGGCGGTGCCGCCCCTCGGCCGACACACGACGCGAGGGCGGCACAGTTGCGACCGGAGTGCAGAGGCGGTTGTCGTGTGTGGCAGTCGGGCAGAGGCGAACGACAAGTGGGACGCCCGAAGCTGAGAGGTGCTCGAGGGAGAGCTGGGGCGGAGGCGGACACCGCGCAAGGCGGAGCGGTCGAGGTGGGCGGCGATGAGCGCACAGCGAGTCTGAGCGCGGGGGAGGCGGAGGCGATGGCCGAACAGTAGGGGGTACCTGCAATAGTTAGACCAAAAATCGGAGGAGGGTCGCCAGAAGTTGGAGGAGCGGCGGAGACCTTCTCCAGGTTAACGCTCAAGCTCTTTGGCGGAGGAGCGAGCTGAACTGCAAATCGAGGTTAGCAGCTGCAAGGTCGAGGACCGGCCTTGGATCGCGCCGACAGGTTTGAAGGTGGCGAGGAGGGCTGCTGTCACCAGTCCTGTCTTCAAGCTCGGTGTGATGGCGGATCCGCTGATGGCGGGGGTTGGCAAGTTCTTATAGGGAGCTTGGGGCGAGGGCGTTACCAGGGGGCATAAGAGCTGAGAGGGAGGTGGCCTCGTAACGGCCGGAGATGGTGGTGGCGTCGGCCGTTACGAGGAGGCGGGGGGGGGGGGAGGGTGCGAAGGTGGAACGGCTGGAGGTGGAAGGAGAGGGGGTCGGCACGTGCTGTGCACGTGCGTGCGGAAGGGGCAGGAAGCACGTGCGTAGCACGTGCGCGAGGAGAGAGGGGGATGGGGTGCCACATGGCACGCCCTGGAGCTGCCACGTGGTACCCCAAAAAATTTCAAATTTAAAGATGAAGGAAATTAGAAAAGAAATAGCAGGAGACCTCGGATCAAAAACATTTCTTCATTAGTTGTTCGTCTCGTCGAGATCTACAACTTTCATGAAGGGCTCGGGAGCAAAAGAGGTCATGCGAAGTGGTATTTTTGGTGGTTCTCCATGTGTATGGAAAATCGAGTTTTTGAGGTTTTGTATTTTTTTGGTGGTTTTAGAGAGGATAAAAATTACAGAAAAAATATGATAAAATACAATAAAATTAATTACACACTAATGTAGTTTTTTTGGATTTTCAATAAATAAGAAAATAGGAAAATAAAATAGAGGTCAGAATCACACAACTTTTGTACAGACCGACAACGAACACTTGGACTCGGCCAGTTTCTTTGATTTCAGATTGATCTGGATCTGGATTTTCATGTCGCTTAATAAAACATTCATCAAAGAACACAAATGAAAAAGAAATAAAATTAAAAGGATTAATTATGTACAAAAACTCAGGTCAAAAATAGCAAAAAGTTAAAATGCGCAAAAGAGGCCCAAAACCTAACTTTCACATATGAGCTCCGAATTTTACGAAATTGGTCTTGTTTTGAAGGAATTTGAAAATGGAGTACTTTAAAAATGAGTAGACCAAAATCGGACACTGTATGTGGGAGATATGCTCATTTTAGTCTGTCAGATGTGAAATTTGACTTTGGGATTATTTGACACTTATTGGGGTTAGTAATTTTTTTGTATTTTTTATTTAATAAGGTTAGTAATATCTACACAATGGAGGTGGTTTTGGGTCAATCGGAGTTAGGATGAATTAACTAAAAATGTGAGAAGTTAGCGGCTTTTTGGGCTAATTTACACTGGGATTTTTAATGCAATTATGCATGATGAAATGCAGATATTATTCACACATGTATGAATGCTAATAATGCTCCACTAATGATTAAATACAGGTCAGTGATGGGGAATAGAGCCTAAATGACCAATTTTAGCATGATGAATACAAGATTCATCAGCGATGCAACCAAAGGCTGCCTAAGGGACCTCTAGCCCATCATTGTGATGTAGTGAGTGAAGGTGGATGAGATCTAGAAAACACACAAGATCGAGGAAACAAACCCCCAATTCACATACTCACACAGAGCTGATGACCGTAAAGGTTCGGTCTTTTATTTTGTTGATTTTATTTAGGTAATAAAACAATCTATCAGAGCGATTAAGCGAGCTGTTGGGAATCCAACGACCTCTGGAGACTGTCCCGATCCCAAGGTTAGATCTTTCCCAGCCAGTGCAAGTTGCAGACCATTTACCGGCTACCCGATCAACTCGCTCTGTTAAGGATATCGCGACCCTCTTTACCGGAAATCGGAGCGATCCTCACTAGAGAACGACTAACCCGAAACTAGTAGTCTGAAGAGAGGTCGGATATGGCTCTAGCCTAGTGTGCGGGTCACTCTCTCGCTCATCCAAACCAGACAATGAGGGGACTGCTCTCCCAAGACAATTTTTTATCAGTGAGGTGTCTTTTTTTAGGGTCAAGTGTGTTTAGCAGTCCAAATTTTATGGTTTTCCTTTTTTTTTGGTATTTTTCCAGCAAACAACACCTAACAAAATGTTCAATTCTCCTTATTATTTTAAGTCCAAAAACAGAGGGAGAAGTCGAAAAAGCCGATGCGTGGTCAAACACTATAATGCATGCAGAGTAAGAAATACATACCTGACTCCAGCTCTCTAATGATCCGCACATAAAATAAAGATTGAATTAATACTACCTATATGATGCAAGAAGAAATCGACCTTAGACAGAAAATTTCTACTAGAAAAGAACGATAGCTAACGGGTCAACAAGAGGGGTCGGGGTCCGGTCTCTGATGACGATCAGTGTCCGCCACAACGGATCATGCCAGTTTTGTAGACGACCTCTAGCGACACATGTCTCCTCAGGTGACCGAGTTAGCTTTTTTCTTTTGTGATTTAAGTAGTAAGGTCCACTTATCAATCTATAGGTACATGCACGAATTAGGGCTGGGGCCTTAATTAATTACGCCACAGTCAAGCAAAAATCCTAAGTCTAAGGGCCAAAAACATCGAGAATCAAAAATAAAAGAAAATATGACTAAAACAAAACCGGTGTAAAATCTGCGGTGAGGTCCCCCGAGTACACCGTTGCTAGGCGAAACAGACCCCGATAGTCTGCCAAGTCTGAGTCCAAGTCATGTATTATTACAATGATAAAGGCACTGAAATAAAAACTAAGATAAAACTAAAGCTAAAACTGTAGCCCTCCAAGGGTCCTGCTTCTGCTCTCCTACGCTCTCCTAAGCCTCGATGAAGAAACGAGCCGTCCTCGCTCATCGGGCCCTTGCAAGAAAGACAGAACATGAACTATGGTCATATTACATTTTTATAAAAATAAAAAGAAATAAAATAAATGAAAATAGATGAAAAATAAAAACAAGGAATAAGAAATGAATATAAAAACAAAAACAAAAAAAACAAATAAAGAAAAATAAAAAGAAGAAGAAAATCAAAATAGAATAAAAAACGGAAAACCGACTACTAAGTTGTGCTCCCCGACAACGGCGTCATTTTGATGACACGCGGATGCAACTCAGGTTAAGGAATATCTAGGGTCATTTGCGACCCGAATCGCAAGGCGCAATCAACAGGAAAAAGATCATACCACCAACGAAATCAATCAAATAATCAAATACAAAGGCAAGCGGTCTCGCTAGTTTATTTTACCTGGTATAGCTACCTGGGTTGGACACAAGGAGCACGGAATGACAAGTCTACGGAGTAGTCGGGTCACCAAGAAAAAAAAGAAATTTGGTGGGTTTTTTTTAATTTTCATTTTTTTATATTAATAAAAGAAATGAAAGAACAAGCTAAAAATCAAATTCAAGCAATTATTCAAAGGTCCAAAAATGCTCAAAAATTCAAAACAAAAATGTGTTTATGTTTTTAAAATATAAAAGTGTTTTTGTGAATTTTATGGGTTTTTTCTGATTTTTAATTAATTTTCTAAAAAATAAAGGAAGAAAGAAAATTGCAATCAATGTACAGTCTGGATATAAAGGCAAATTAAATTATTTAAAATGCCTTTAAAATTCTAGCAGCAATTTTGTGTATAACTTCAAAATAAAATCTACCTACAAAAATTGAAAACACATTTTTTGTTTTTTATGAAATTTTAATCATTTTTATAAGCTTTTTGGTATTTTTAATTTTCAAGAGTTTTAGAAACATGAATAAGAAAAAAATTGCATAGAAACTAAAACAACACAAAAACACAATTAGAATTTTTTTGGAATTTTTAAGATACTTTAATATTTTTAATTGTTTTTCCAAAATAACCAGAAACACTTTTTAAGGTTTTTTAATTTTTGAAAATAACAAACGAAATCAAAATAAACCACAAAAATCACCAAAATTCCTACACAATAGCAAGAGCTACATGTCAAAATCTCAGGATTTTTGGAGCATTTTTGCTATTTATTTAATTAAAAATAAGGCATACAGCTCACATGGATCAAAATGCAAATAAATTAAGTTCTGGGACCAAACAATAACAAGCAATAAAATTTAGGGTCCAATCTGCAATTTCTCCATAAAAAACGCACATGTCACAAATCAACGTTCACAGGGGTATATTTGCAAATTTCAAAAATAACTACTCAATCAATAACAGAAGAGAAGTTCGGGATAATCAGTGGAAAATAATCCAACTAAACAGGTGATGAAGCACGTGGTTCCACACAAGCAAGACTAAACTACAAATATGAGAAACTACAGGTACTGGAATGCAAAATGGTTCAACTCTGATTTTTATTTTACAGACTAAAATAAAAACTGAAAGAAATGCGGGGTAGAAGATGCAATATATCCATGGAGCTTGTGACAAGCGCATGAGAGGACGCATGGCGGCCGCTGATGAAGC
Source organism: Ottelia alismoides (assembly GCA_037367405.1). Lineage (NCBI taxonomy): Eukaryota > Viridiplantae > Streptophyta > Magnoliopsida > Alismatales > Hydrocharitaceae > Ottelia > Ottelia alismoides. Next base: position 468,544 of record JAZKJV010007174.1, on the reverse strand, counting down.
ACGATCGTGCGGCTCTGGACGCGTCAGATGTCAGGACTGACGGTTGTCAGATGGTCGGGGACGTGGCTAGTACGGGACCGTTAGATCTGACATCTAACGGTCTGACACCTCCAGTGGATGAATGGCTGGGATGGAATCTGGGAGACATCGACGATCTGACGACGGAGAGGGTGCCTTGAAGAACTGTGCCTGGGCGAACTTCACTGGAGCACAGGAGGTGATCTGTAGCTCCAATGAAGGATCAGGCTACACCGGTTGACTCATGGATTGCTTCCGCGTCAGATGGCCAGTTCTGATGGGAGGTCCAACGGTCGGATCGGCGAGGCGGTGCAAGGGACCTGGGGACACTTCGGCGAGGACGGGCGAAGGTGATCTGCAGGATCTCCGTACACGTCAAGGCCTGTAAAGGAAAGCTCTGACTCAGAGCTACTATCCAATCGGGTTTATTAAGTTTAAAAGGCAAAGAACCGGTGGCAGATGGGTATGGGTCTTCGGCGAAGATAGTAGAGAAGACCTATCTCATAATCTCGATGCGATGATCGAAGGTCAAGGTGATCAGGGTGCGTAAGGAGATAGGGGGTGAGCGTGTAAGTCGATCTGAGTGGATGAGTGAGGGTGTCGGAGCTCCGACCAGCTGGTCAGAGCTGGCGGAGCTACGACGACGATAAATGAATGAAATGGATAAATGACGGAGCTAGGAGGGACGAAGAAGGTACCTGAAGGTCTGAACTCAATCCTTAGCTCCAGGGGAAGTGGACGGCGGGGTTGTTGCCTCGGCCACACTGCGTCAGGCGAAGGAGGCTTCTCGCAGCGGTTCTCCGGCCACAACAAGTGAGCTGCGGCCACACGACACCAATCTAACCACCGAAGGCATCCTTTGATGGTTGTCACCATGAGGAAGGAGTCTACGATATTAAGAAGGGATGCGGCGCTGGAGACCCATGGAGCTCATGATAGGCACGTGAGAGGACGCGTGGCGGCCGTTGATGAAGCACGATCGTGCGGCTCTGGACGCGCCATATATTAGATCTGACGGTTGTCAGATGGTCAGGGATGTGGCTAGTATGGGACCGTTAGATTTGACATCTAACGGTCTGACACCTCCAATAGATGAACGGCTTGGATGGAATCTGGGAGACGACAACGATCCGATGACGAAGAGGGTGCCTGGAAGAACTATGCCTGGGCGAACTTCACCGGAGCACAGGAGGTGATCCGTAGCTCCGATGAAGGATCAGGCAACACCGGTGGACTCGTGGGTTGGTTCCAAGTCAGATGGCCGGTTCTGATGGAAGGTCCAACGGTCGGATCGTCGAGGCAGCGCAAGGGACCTGGGGACAATCCGACGAGGATGGGCGAAGGCGATCTGGAGGGTCTCCGTGCATGCCAAGGCATGCAAAGAAAGCTCTGACTCGGAGTTAATCTCCAGTCGGGTTTATTAAGTTTAAAAGGCAGAGAAGCGGTAGCGGATGGGTGTGGGTCTCCGACGAAGAGGGTAGAGGATTCCTATCTCCTAATCTCGACGCGATGATCGAAGGTCAGGGTGATCAGGGTGCGTAAGGAGATGGGGGGTGATCGTGTAAGTCGATCTGAGCGGATGAGTGAGGGTGACGTTGCTCCGACCAGCTGGTCGGAGCTGGCGGATCTACGATAGCGATAAATGAAAGAAATGGATAAATGACGGAGCTAGGAGAGACGAAGAAGGTACATGTAGGTCTGAACTCGATCCTTAGCTCCAGTGGAAGTGGACGGCGGGGTTGTGGCCTCAACCACGCTGCGTCAGGAGAAGGTGGCTTCTCGCAGCGGTTCTCTGTCCACGACAAGTGAGCTGCGGCTACACGACACCAATCTGACCACCGAAGGCGTCCTCCGACGGCTGTCACCACGAGGAAGGAGTCTAGGGTATCAAGAAGGGATGCGGCATGAGCTGGAGACCTAGGGAGGTGAATGAAGATATTTAATGCAGTCCCAGGTGGCCGGATTGATCGGGTCGAAGCGCGCGAATCGAGGATGATCCGTGCCTCCCTAGGGATCTTCGAGGATCAGAGATCCATAGGGGAGATGCGGACAGAAATTCGGAGCAAGGGGACGCACGATCCGGCCATGGTAAATGAGAGAAATGGGCCCGATGGAACAGTCGGGTCAAGTCAAGCCCTGGAAGAGGGGGTTGACCCGAGTCAACGTTCCTCCATGGACCAATCGGAAAAAAGGATAAACAAAAATATTTATAAATTCAATTAAACTAGCAAATGGTTTTAAATTAATAAGTGTATAAAATTAAAAATATTTGATATTTTTCAAACTATTTTTCTATGATTTTATTTATTTTATGAAAAATAAATTATGGTGTATAAAATATAATGTATTATATAAAGGTAGAAAATACCTATAAATTTTGTATAATTATTTTTATTAATTTATTTTTACAAAAATACCCCAATTTTATATTTTATTTATTTACAACATAATTTTTGGCATATAAATTATTATTTTTTATTTTTTTATTTATTTACAAGTATAAAATAAATAGGAAAGGATACACATATACATGTATTATATACAAGTGAGAGATAGAATTTTATTCTATTTTATTTTATTTTTCTGATTTTTTTAAATTTTAGAAATATATACAAGTAAGTAAAAACACATTTGTATACTTACTTTTGTAAAAATAAATTATATACACATATGGTACATATATACAATGTGAAGTGGCCCTATTTCTCTCACCTATTTTATTTGGTGATCAGGCCAATACTTGGCCCTCTCTTGGGTTTGGGTCACTCAGTTTTTATATACTTCCTTCTTTTTCTTTTATTCTTTATTCTTTTATTTTTGCACAAATACATGCTAATTATGGAAAATTAACACATGCATGGTTATTGCTAAGTTATTGTATTTACAACTATTTACATGATGCTTTGCCAAGATAATTAGATAAAATAAAAGAATAAAGAGTGATGAATAAGGACTCATCAATAACTCGGACTAAGTATAGATCGATGAAAAGAATCTTATACTTGACTCAAAGAATAACAAATAAACGAATAAAAGTCAATCATCCCCTCTATACTTAGGATCAAGTAATTCTAAGGATAGCAAACTTAAAACCGAAGATAATCGAGGTCAAGAGAATGTACACACTCAATGGCTCGGCTTGTCCCCCCTATACTTAGGGTAAAATATCCCTAAGTATAGAGAAGAATATCAAAAGGAGATGGACAAGCGAGAGAACATATGATACAAAAATTGAAAATAACCAGAAGCCGATAATGAGCAATATTACACCCCCTATACTTAGGGTAAAACACACCCTAAGTATAAGCAACGACAGAGGTAATAGAACAGAACGGTATGAACAACAACGGTGTCTACACCCACTATACTTAGGATATAGCACATCCTAAGTATAGTGAAAATTCTAGATGAAATCTAAGTGTCTAAGACAAACGAAAGGAAAAAAGAACAAAATCAAAAGTATATACAAAGTGATCTTGGAAAAACAAGTATGAGATGCGGAGTATAAGAGTTAAGAAGATCATCTCATACAAAATAGATAGGGGCAATCTCAATGGTCGGCGATTCATGATCGAGAAAAGGTTTCAACTGCTAAGCATTAACTTGAATGGTGGAATCAGACGACAACTCAGATATATCGATGCTACCATTATCGTACACCTTTCGCACTACCTGGAAATAATTTCAGTCGCACATCAAATAGCCAGACTTTCTGATTAGGCTCAAACTGCTTGTGGTTGATGTGTGCATCGTGCCACTCATTCATCTGCTCTTTATAATGCAATCTACTCGTGAAAGCTTCATCTCGTAATTACTCCAGGGCTGCCAACTCACTCTACTATGATCTCCCGCATCATCTAGGCCAAAGACCACTTCTTTCACTGCCCACAAAGATCGGTGCTTGATCTCAAGAGGTAAGTGGCATGACTTGCCATAAACGAGTCGAAAGGGAGATGTACCTAATAGAGTTTTGAAGGGTGTTCTACAGGCCCAAAGAGCTGAGTCCAAAAGTTGTGACCAATCCTTTCGGTTTGGGCGAACAACCTTCTGCAATATCGTCTTGATCTCCCTATTCAAGAACTCGGCTAGACCATTCGTCTGAGGATGATACGGAGTAACCACCTGATGATCTATGCCAAACTCATTAGCAAGTGCTCTTACCTTGTCGTTGATGAAGTGACTACCCTTGTCTGATATCAGAACTCGAGGGACCTCAAACCGCATAATGTTGTGCTTTCTCAAGAACTTACAAACTGTGTTCGCATCAACGACTCGGGCAGGAATAGCCTCTACCCAACAACTCACATAATCCACAGCTAGAAGAATATACTCGAATCCCTAACTTTTCAGGAATGGGCCCATAAATTTGATACTCCATGCACCAAATACTTCACAGAAGTGAATCGGTTGCATCCGAATCATGTCTCTAAGTCCACACGCACTCATTCTCTAATAGTCAATACATCTCTTTACAAATGCATGGGCATCCCCAACGAGAGTAGGCCACAAAGGTCCGATCGGAGTACCTTCTGTGCTATCCTCTTTCATGAATGATGTCCTCCAGCTTCTAATCTATGGCAATACAAACACTTTGGTATTCCTCCTGAGGAATACACTGACGCTAGATGGAATCCGCTCCTTCATGATAAAGGATCGGATCCTCCCAATGGTAAGACTTGACTTTCGCAAGGAAGGTCTCAAGTCTCTATCTAGACCAACTATGTGGAACTTTCTTAGCAACAAGAAAGTTCACAATGTCGACATACCATGGCAGCGAGGAGACAACAAGAATCACCTTGTTGGGGAAGGTCTCGGTAATTGATGCATCGAACTTAGAAGTCTCAGGTGTTTCTAACCGGGAGAGGTGATCCGCCACCACATTCTTGACTGCAGGCTTATATTTGATCACAATATCGAACTCCTGGAATAGAAGGATCCATCTGGTCAGACATGGCTTTGAATCCTTATTGTCCATTAAGTATTTAATGGTGGTGTGGTCAATGAAGATGGTAACCTTTGATCCTAAAATGTGGGATCTAAATTTATCTAAGGCAAATACTACGGCTAACATTTCATTCTCTATAACTGTGTAATTTCGTTGGGCGAAATCCAAAGTCTTGCTAGCGTAGTGTATCGTATATGGAAGGTCATCCCTCCTCTGTCCCAACACAGCCCCAACGGTAAAATCGGAGGCATCTGTTGTGATCTCGAATGGGAGAGACCAATTGGTTGGATGAAGGATAGGAGCCTATACAATTATGCTCTAGAGAGTTTAGAAAGCTGAAAGAGATTTATTGTAAACAATAAACTTGGTGTCTTTTACGAGTAGATCAAATAATGGTTGGGCAATTTTGCTGAAGTCCCATATGAAACATCGGTAGAAACCGACATGCCCGAGGAAAGACCGTAATTGCTTCAGATTTGATGGTGGATTGAGTTTCTTTATGATATCCACCTCGGTTGGGTCCACCTCCATGCCCTTGTTGGAGATGATAAGACCAAGGATCATCCCTTGAGTCATCATAAAATGACTCTTCTTCCAAGAAAGAATGAGTTTACCTCTTTGCATCTCTGAAGCACGCTGTCTAGCTAGAAAGGCAGGAATCAAAATCATCGCCATAGATCGAAAAATCATCCATGAAGACCTCCAAGATATCTCCCACATGTCCGCAAAAATAGAAAGCATGCACCTCTGGAATGTAGCTGGAGCGTTACATAATCCAAAGGGCATCTGTTTGAAAGCATACGTCTTGAAGGATAGGTGAATGTTGTCTTTTCTTAGTCTTTAGGAGTAATGGCCACTTGATTATATCCCGAGTACCCATGCTCTTCCTGACCAATCGTTCGATGATCTGATCAATGAACAGTAGAAAGAAGTGATCCTTCTTGGTTGCCTGATTCAAACATATGTAGTCCACATAGATGCACTGAGAAGTCGGTACTTGGGTAGCGATCTCCTCTCCGTCCTCATTTATCACTATAGTGATACCCGTCTTCTTGAGTACTACATGTAAAGGACTAACCCATTTTGAGTTGGAGATGGAATAGATAAAATCAGTGCTCTACCACTTGGATATTTCCTTCATAACCTCCTCTCAAATATTCAGATTCAACCTGCGTTAAAACTCACAAGAAGGTTTGGCATCATCCTCGAGAAAAATGTGGTGGGAGCACAGAGTCGGACTAATCCCATGGAGATAAGCTACTGACCACCTGATCGTCTTGCAGTTCTTTTCAAGAATCTCTATCAGACGGGATTCTTGTACATCGGTCCGATCAGAAGCGATGATGACCAGAAACATTTTCAGATCTTCAGCAAGGAATCGGTATTTCATGCTCTGAGGTAGATGTTTAAGCTCAGGGGAAGAAAGATCGGGAAGAGCTGGTCTCACTAGGGCCTGGGTATAGGCTACTAGGTTGGTCTGCGTAAGCTCAGCCTACTCCGACTCAGAAAGATCTGGAGACTGCTCGTCTGGTTGCTGACTTTGTTGTACTGGCTCGGTCTCTAGGATGGTTGTAGGATCATCGGAAATGAGACACGAAACATATTCATCAAAAACTTTCCAATCGAAATCCATGTCTTCATCGGAGGGATCAAGATTTGAGCAACATGATTGGAACTAAAAAATATCATCATCAAACTTGTCTTCCTTAGCCTCTAACTATACTTGCTCCAAGACTGTGCTATCCAGTCTTCCACCATCTAGTATCTGATGCTCAAACTCTCCTGAAGATGTGCTGAAAGACCGTGTACTTGGTTCGGTCCAGACGGCCTTATCATCTGTCTGCACAAAGTCACTGTCCTGATGACTATCGGCTCCGTCTTCATATGCTCACTCTGACTCTTCTGATTTGCCTATGAGGTCTTGGATCATCTCTATATGTATACTTTTGCCTTGGGCGCAAAAGTACACCTTTCCTGTACCATAATTAGAAACAGCCTTAGCTGTTGCCAGAAAAGGTCATCCTAATATGATCGAGGTATCGGTCACAATTCAAGGACCGTCACGTCCAACACAACAAAGTCCACAGGGAATTGCAAACCCTGAATGGTGACGATAACGTCTTCGATTAATCACTTCGACCTCTTGGCCAATCTGTCAGCAAACTACAAGACCGTTCTGCTTATTCGAAGAGGTCCGAACTCGAATTTGTCGAGTAAGGAAGATGGAAGAAGATTATTGAAGATCCGTATCTAAAAAAGTACAATCAAAAGTCTGATCGAGGATTTTGCATCTAACATACGATGCTCCCATGTCTGATCGTTTGACTGGGAGACGATTCTGGATGGCGTGACAAGTCTCCTAGGTCAACATATCAATTTCTGAGTAATGATCATATTGTCTCTTCTTTCTACGAACTATAGTTCTCTCCTTGAGACCTTACTATAGAAGAGGGATGTGTGCCAAGGCTTCCGAAAGAGTGAGATGAATGGTGAATTTGTCGACCATCTCTTTCATCAGATCTAACATTTGAATCTTTTTGGTATTTTCTTTTTTATTGCCTTTTCCTAAGAAGAGTGCTTGAGGAAAAGGAATTTGTACATCCTCCTTATCAGTCTGTACAATATGAGATCAGATGAAGAAGAAGAGTAATGCATTTTTGAAAAACAAGGAGTGTCTCTATGTTGATCATCAGAAGTAGACGAATCAACTGTCTTATCATTATTTCTTTTCTGGACCTCCTCCTCTTCCCGTTTCTTTGTATTCTTATCTCCTCATCACTAGGTATGAAAGTCGGTAATACAACTATCTCTGCATTGTGATCATTAGATTCGGGGGCATCAACACCACCTTCCAGATCATCATGGATACTAGTGGCATCAGTAGCGTTATCTGCATCATGCTCAACTAGCTCGAAAGCATCATCTATCGATGCATCTGTATCAGGCATAGCTGAGCCATTGCTAGCTGGGACTCTTCCCCTCCTCAGTGATATGAAATCAACATTGTTCACAACATCATGTAAAGTATGTGATTGCAGAATAGAGTCCATTTGCTGAGTCTGTGTGGCGGTCTGGTCTAGTAAAAGATCCATTATATGCTGCTTGAACTCATCCATATCTCGCCTATTCTTCTCATACTGCCTAGTGATCCGATATGCAAGATCATCTAAAGCCAAGTTCTCATAGGAGTATCCTGGAGAACTATATGAGTAATCCGAAGACTGTTGTGAGAGAATTTCTGGCATCCACTGAGTCGAAGTCTGAATCTGACGAGGTTTGGTCATAGGCTCTGACTGAAGGTAATGTATCTGCTGCACTGGAGACTTTGTTTTGGATGAATCAGCTAGTAAACTTGAACATGGGGTAGATGTCATCTTTTTGATATGATTTTTCATGTCACTAATGTTCCACACAAGCACATCGATCATGTCAAGCTTACATAACTGGTGGCATCCCATCTCGATTCGCTCTAGGTGGTCCAATATCTGGTTGAGAATTCTTATTTCATATAATGAAGATTCTGGAGATGTAAGTGTCGATGGACCCTCCTTAATTTGTGCCACTGTTGGATTCGCTCTAGGTCGTCCAATATCTAATTTTATCTGAGCTAAAGTGGCATGATGAGATGACATCTTCTCGAAAATATCCTAGACAACATCCTCATGCTTCGAAAAGCATGAGCCACCATAGGCTGCATTCACCAACGCTTGCAGGTCAAGTGTCAACCCGATAAAGAAGCTCTGAACCAAGCTTGCCTTAGAAATCTCATGATGGAGACACCTATCAACCAGGTCTCAAAAACGATCCCATGCTTCGTGGAACGACTCGCTTCCTAACGCGACGAAACTGGTAATGAGAGACTTTGCAACATTCGTACATCCGATGGTATAGAATCTGCTCAAGAATTCAGTACGAAGTTGTTTTCATGTAGTAATTACTCTCCATAAATGTCGTAACCAGTGCACGGCCTTATCAGCCGGGGAGAATGGAAATGCTATCATCCAAACTGTATCCTCATAAACTCATGAGTCATATACTGTACTACAGATCAGATCGAACTCTCGAAGGTGTGAATGTGGCTCCTCAGTGAATTGTCCATGAAAGATTGGTAGAGTCTAAATAATTCTGGGAGTGAGGATAAATGATCTGTGAATATGAGGAAGTCGAATCCACCCACTAGCAGAAGAAGCTTCAGGTGTGTGAAGATGTCTCATCGTACGTACATGCTTTGTAGGTACTGCCTCCTCTCTATCTAGCTCATCATCCTCTGAAAGATGTCTCTACTCTATAAACTATCTCAACTTAGCTTGGATCTCGATCATCAGAACGTCTTGCTCCCTAATCCAAGTCTGCATAATCTCAGGGGAAGTAAGAAGACTAGCGTTGATCATTGTCTGATCTGGAATCTCCGAAGCATTCTACGACTAGGCTCCCTTCTTGTTATGATCTGTTTCCAGAAAGGAGAAAGTATCTATGTCTGGCTCTGATAAATCTACGTGTATCTGTGTACTGATCAAGGGAAGTGGAGAAGAACATTGCGATTAAGATAAACTTCCAGGGTCGAGGTCACACCTGAAAGAGGGAAGATGTCCTAAATCCGGGTCAAACAGAGGTTCTTGCAAACCGAACCTGGGGACGAGATTAAAGTAAGAGATTGATAGAACTCAGGTTCAAAGAGAGGGTTCTCTTAAACCGACCTAGATGGACGAGTAGGTGTGCGTGGAAGCGGTGCCGTAAGAGTCGGCCTAAGAGACAACATACACATCATGTAGACAAGACCGACGACTCCTGATCGATTAAATAATCTAAAAGATAGGAATCATTCGCAACTTCAAACACAAATGAAACCCCGAATTCACCAACGCAACCCAATGATGACCATAAAAGTTCGATCATTTATCTTTTCAGTTTTATGGTTATTTGGAAAACTGGTCTTTTCACAGATTAGCGTGAGCTGATAGGTACCCAAAACTTTCCCGGAAGACTGTCCCGAGTTCTTATAGAAAATCACCTATTCTCAGCCAGTATGGGAGAAAGTACGGACCGTTTCAGGCTATCCGTGTGACTTGAGGACCGTGCTATTGTGGTGTCTTCTAAACCTCCCACTGTGCTAAGGAAACTTAGATCATTTCCGATGGAGAGTCCCCCTGAAGAGAAAGTGATTAAATGTATAAACTAAGTAGTATCTTGTTTAACACGAAAAATCGGCAGTCTAAATATGTCTCGCACAAGGCGGAGACAAAGTCGATGTGGCGGCCGCGCGAAATCCGGACTAAACAACAATTAACCCACAACAGAAATCAAGAAATGAAATAGAATAGGAGTTAAAATTTATTATAACTCTACAAAGGATGTGTATAGTGTGCAAACAGTGTAGAGGTCGAACACAGGGAGCAGACAGGTAGAACGGGGCAAATGAATGCACAAAATGTGAATGTGATGTATTTATCTATCTATGCTATTTTTTGTGGGTTTTAATTTTATATTTTTTTATTTTATTTTTAATTTTATATTTTTGTATTTTGATTTTTAATTTACTGATTTTATATTTGCTTTTTGTATTTTATATTTTTATATTTTCTTTTTTCAATAATAGATTATATATACAATATAAGAAAAGAGGATAATAAGGTATTTATAAAAATAAGTAAAAATACTCAAAAATCAGGAGATTTTTTTAGGTTTTTTTATAATTTTATAATGTTTTTGTGATTTTTATGGATTTTTCTTAATTTGTTTGGTATTTTTAAAGTCAAAAATACGAAAAATAGTGAATAAAAGGGCTGACCGAAATTAAAATGGACATATAAAATAGAAAACAATGACAAAAATTCTCCAAATTAATTTTCAATAAGATAATAAAATAAGGAAAATTCAGAGACAAAAATTAGATTTTTAGGATTTTTATAGAATTTTTAAGATTTTATAAAGGTTTTTGGGGTTTTCTAATTTTTAGGAGTTTTGTTTTTCTATTTTTTAGTGATTTTTTTACAGAAGTTAAAACACACTAAAAGACACAAAATATATTTTTTGGGAATTTTCTGAGTATTTTTATAATTTTATGGATTTTATGATGCAAACAGTGCTGAAAATGCTTGTTTTTGATTTTTTTATAAATACTAAAAGCAATGAAAATGGAAAAAATATACCGTGAAACTACTATGCAACATGAGCTTAAGTTGATTTTTGTGGATTTTTTAGTACTTTAGAGATGCATGCAATAATTAAAGGAAACACAAAGAAAATGCAACCTGGTAGGGGTATTATTGTCAATATGCAAAAAGTTGAGGGGCCCATGTGCAATTTCTCCGCAAAATATATAACGCAATAAAAATCATTCCGGACTAAATAGAAGTGACCAAAATTGCGAGGTGGTTCCCCAAAAAATGCCAAGGCTCACGTGGAAAACCACATGCGCACCTGACAGGGGTATGTATATAATTTAAGCAAAGCCAAGGACCTAATTTGCAAAATTAGCAAAACATTATAGCTTGGTTTCAAAAATCCAGTACTGAATGATAATAATAAAAAGTCTGAGGTGCCTAGAATGCAAAATGTCCCTCACGTTATAGCCCCACATGAGTGGATGTGGCCTGGGTGCGGTTGGAATAACCAAAATATGCCGGGAGCGGAGTGCAAATATTACAGAAACTTATATAGAGCAGATGAAAGATTATGGTTCTAATATAAAATACAAGAAGCGCTGGGTTAATCTTGCAAAATACCCAGTCGAGTGGCGGATCGGACGGCGGAGCGCATCCCACTTACGCCACGTGTCGCGTCCGCAGGGGCCGATGACTGTTCGAGGCGGACACTCTAGATTAGATAATCAAGAATGCGTCAACGGCTGAGGCGCGGGGAGATCTGATGGTTGTTGCAGCGCTGGGGGAGGGCAGCGATCGGACGACTTTGGAGCCCAGAGGAAGAACAGACGAAGAATTCACGCGGGGCGAGTTCGAATCGGGCATAGCGAGCTCCTCTGACCTCCAACGACACTCCAGAAGCTCCCTACACGTTCTTGCGGTCCTTCCCTAGCGGCTGGAGCCTTCAAAACAGGCCTGAGCTCACCGGAGATCCCCCACGGCATGAAGGAGCACCAGTCCACTCCGACGATATCCAAAATCATCTCCAGGCGTGTGTGTGTGTGTGTTCCAGGACCCTGCAAGAGAGGTTAAGGAGGTCGAGGGCAAAGTGCCTCGACACTCCTGACAGAGGAATAGGGGAGTGAAAGCGGTATGGGATCTCGCCGGAGCGAACTCCGGCGAGGGATGTGGTGTAATCGATGTAGTGGTTAACGGGAGAGATGGGAGGTAGAAAGCTACTCCTAGGGCCACGACGAAGCTGAAAATGCAAAAAAATGAAGTAAAAGCGTAGACCTCAAGGGTATACACCCGAGATGGTACCTCGACGGCGACGACCGGAGGTTGGTGGTGGAGCCGCTCCTCGGCCCTCGCCTGGGCTCCTCCCACTAGCTGGAGGATGTGTGTCACGCCTCAGGTCTAGAGCTTAGTGATGAATACTCATTCATCACTCTTTATTCTTATATTTTAGCTACAAAAACCTTTGCAAATGCATGTATATAGTTATAAATACAAATAATTACCAAAAGCATGCATTGTGTAAAAATCTATAATTAGCATGTTTTTGTGCAAAAATAAAAGAATAAAGATTAAAAAGAAAAAGAGGGAAATATTTAGAATAAATATTGAGCAACCTAACCCAAGGGAGGGCTCAGCATGGGCCTGACCGCACTAAAGCCAAAGTAGAGGGAGATAGGGGCTCATATGTGTAAATATTTATGTAAATAAAATAAAAGTATTTTCCTCACAAAATAGACTCAAATTGGCTTGTAAATACTTGTATATATTTCTAAATATAAAATCAAGATAAAAATATAAAAAATAAAAAGAAAACAAAAACATCACTCATGTATATAGACCATCCATCTCATATTTATTTAGCTTTGTAAATAAATAAAAGTAATATTTAAAAAGTTTTGTAAATACTCTATCTTATATGGTGTAAATAAATAAAATAAATTAAAACAAAAACAAAATAAAAAGAACAAAATTAAAAATCAAAAATATATTGTATATATACCTATACATAACCCTACTATGTACATACCTTATTTTTACTTTGAAAAATTAATTAAAAATCACTAAAAAATAGAAAAAATTAAAAGAAAAATATTTCATGTTTTGACTTTTTAATAAATCTGCCATTTTCTAATTATTATGGATTTTACAAGTATTTTCCACGTGGTCGCTTCTTATTGGCCCTGGGGATTGTTGACCGCCCGGTCAACTCCCCCCCCCCCCCAGGACCACTTCTCACGGGTCCTTAGCGGGTAACCCGTCTTCTCGGATTTTTCCCGTGTAAACCCGATCATGCCTCGCCTAAACCCTGGGTCCGACTCGTTAATGATGCATCCGAGACCCTCGCCGGAGCCACCATCTCGGGATCCGCGCTCCAGATTGCCCTACCCGCGCGCTTCTTTCCGGACCCTCCAGCGTATATAATCCGAGCTCCGCCACCTCCATTCTGATCTTTGGCTCATTTGCTTCGCTACCCGTGACCTCCACTGTGTTGGCAAGAGTGACAGCTTGCTCCAGCAAGTGTCGCAGCGAGGAGAGGGGCAGTGGCCCATCGATCCGGCGAGTTTCACCGCCGTGCTCCGCCCAGAGCCGGAGCTCGAGCCTCAGAGGGAGACGCTCCTCGAGGCCATGACCCAGAGCATCGCCAGCTCGTCCACAGTCTCATCGTCCACCCAGGTAGACCAGTAGTTCCTTCTTTTTCGCTAATTTTAGATTTCCCCCATTTCGCTCCGCCGACGTGTTTCGCCGATTCCGACCACCCCATAGCTCCATTCGATCATCGGAATCCATCGTCACCTCCGCCTTCCTCCCGCGCACCTTCTCCATACCTCCATTCAATTCAGCTCGCACAGGAGCTGGGGCTCGAGCTCCTCCGTCTACCCCCCTCGCCGGAGCTCGCCCATATCGCACCACCGACCACCTTCACCCCGCCTAACCGGGTCGAGGCAGTTTGCCCTCGACCCACGAGCTGTTTGGTCTATTTTGCAGGTGCATCCAAGCCCATCTGAGGGCTTGGACCATTGGGTCCAGCAGCTACAGCTCCGCCGACTTTGCCAGAGCTCCCTAGAGCTCGGCTGGGTCATCGGAGACCCCCATCCGACGCGGAGGCTCACGCCGAACCTTTTCCGATCATCAGCGCCCCGCGAGGAGGCTCGGAGCGAGCGTACTGGGCCGGCAAAGTTCGCCGGCCACCTGTTCTTCGAGGATCTCCAGCAGCCGTCCGATCAGCCTCCCGCTCCAGTTTTCATCTGGGCCGTCCATTCCAGGAGCAGCATCCACCGTCAGATCAGTGGAGGACTGATCCCAGTCGTCGGTCCAGCGAGGTTTAGCCATCGAGAGCCTGCACCGTTCGATCCACTACGTGGCATAGCCCCAGCCGTCCGATTACTGCGAGGACCTCAGCGTTGGAGTGCCATCCGATCCAGACCATCTGATTCTCCACGTAGCATCCATCCAGCGGCCTGCATTAATAAAGGGTAATTTACCCTTAGGCCCCCTCTGTTATTTTATTTAGTATTTAGTCTTGTAAATACATAGTGTAGTTGTTTAGATTTTGGTACTTTTGCATAGAGGACCCTGCGCTTGATTTTATTTACTGATATGCCCCTGTGTATGGTGTGACACGTGCTTCGTCACGTGGTTTTCTGGTGTATTTGCATTCTACGCCCTGTAGTTCTGAGATGTTAAGTAATGAATGAAAACTTTAGAGATATTGCATTTATACCCCTGTGCGTATTTAGTTGTGCATGTGCTCTTTTTATTGGGTTATTTGCAGACTACCCCCTGGACTTTTGGTACCTGTTACCCAATAGTCCTCAGAAGTAGTTTTTATTACATTTGGGTCCCTGAGTGCCCCAGGCACGCACGACGCGCGTGACCTCCTGGGTATTTTGAACCAGACCCCTCAGGACTTCGGGTATTTGCACTTAGGTCCCTGTGCACAATACCCTCTTTCTACTTTTGAATAAAATAGCAAATCACCTCCAAATCCAACGAAAATTGGATACATGGCTCCTGCCATAGTGTAAACGTTTTGAGGATTTTTGGAGACATTTTTGTTTTGTTTTGATATTTTTAAAAATTCAAAAACATCTATTTTTGTTACTGTCTAAGTTGAAAAACCACAAAAAAATATTAAAACTCATTTAAAAATTACAAAAAAATCACCTACTGGTTGTCTTTGCTTGCTTGATTTTTTAGCCAATTTTGGCTATTTTTCATTACGTAAAACACTTAAAAATTGAAAAACACTTCAAATCTTATAAAAATTCTAGTAAATAAATTAAAAATCCAAAAATAATAATCTAGGTGCCCAACTTTTCCTTGTTTTCTTCTCTTTACAGGAAAAATACCTGCAGGCTTATTGGGGGCTCTTAGATATTTTATCTAAGCCCCTTAAGCTCGGCTGGACAGTACCTACAGTTTTTGGCATTGTTTCATTTTTAGAAAATTAAATAAACAACAGAAAAATCTCAAAAATTCACTAAAACAGTAAAAATTATAAAACACAAAAAATATTTTTATTTGAATTTTTGATTGATTTTTAGTGCATTTAATAAATTGTTGAAATGTGTTGTTTAGTTGCTTTTTTTATTTTCTTAATATCTTAAAAATCCAAAAAAAATATAAAAAGAATTAAAATCCACCAAAAATACCCTTTTTGTTTCATTTTCTTTTCTTTTTTGACTACTTTGTAGGCCGCGAGGCCAATCCGTGCTCCTTGTGTTCGACCCTGGTCGCTATACCAGGTTAAAATAATAGCAAGACCGCTACCGTGCTTGATTTGATTTTTATTTTTGATTGGTGGTCTATTTTTCTTGATTGATCGAGTCTGAGTGATTGAGGTCGCAACGACCATCTAGATACCTTTGCCTTAGTCACTTGGGATTTCTCGGTCATCACTTAGCGAGGAAGGTCCAAATAAAGGTCGGAAGAGGGTTCAAATTCGAAAATGGAGGTGACGTGGGCTTTTTGAAACATGGTGGAGATGGCTCAAATATAGAGGCGTTGTGGCGATCCAATCCCCAATACATGCTATAGGTGTGTATCCTAGATGATAGAGGAGAAATATTGCAAAAGGAATCGACCCTAATGGATGAAAGATGTGGCCTCGATAATTGGTCGAATGTGGCCAAAAACACAGATCTGACACTGGCCAGACCTCGATCAGAGAGTTGACCGAGGTCAACCAAGGGGCAAATCTGGTTGGTCCACGTGGACCAACCAGAAAAAACCTTGGAAAAAAAGGCTTGTAAAATTCATTAAAAATAGTTATTGAATTTATTAATTTTTGGTTTAAAAAAATGTTTATTATTTTGTAAAGTATTTAATTCTGATTTTTATTTATTTTTATGAGGTATAAATTTCAAGTTACCAATTATAGCCTTTATAGGTATATATATCTATATATTTTAATATTTTATTTTTATTTTGTACCTTTTATTTATTTATTTTTGTTTATTACTTTATATATTTATAGAGTACTTTATACACTTAAATATATTTTTATTTTATTTTTTCTGATGTATTTTATACACTTAATAAAATAGAAGTGTTGATTATACATGTATAGTTGTAGGTATTATATCTAGGTGTTATCTACAGGTATTCTATCTTTGTATTTTATTTAGGTTTTTATTCCGATTTTAATGTACAAATTTATTATAAGCAGTATTTACAGAATTATAAAAATATAGAATTATAAAAATAATGAATAAATAATAAAATAAACATTTAAATCTGTACAAGTATACAAAAGGTATCCAAAACTCAACTTTCAAACCGTAGCTCCACCAAATACGAAACCTCTGCCATTAAATAGCTTATTTTAAGCAATATACAATTAAAGTGAGTTTGATGCATTTGGAGTTTTTATTTGCGAGATACAGGTCTGGGAAGTTGGAATTCTGAAATATTATTCAGATCATAACTTTTTATCTGTACATTATTTTTGGGTGAAATCAATTTTGTATTTTTCTATAGTAAATTATCTATAACTTTCTTTTACAAAGTTTCTTTATTTGTGGTATAAAAAATAGAACCAAAAATAGGTCCCAAAATGAATAATGAATAAATAAAATAAAAGGTATTTTTGTTGTATTTCGACCCTTATCTCCCACTACTTTATTCCTTGTCGACCTAGTCATCGAGATGCCTAGGTCTCGGGGTTTCAGGTCATAAAATATTTACAATATTTTATTCTTTTTCTTTTCTTTTCTTTTCTTTATTCTATAATTTTGGCTTTAAAAATCACATTTTATACAATATTTACACAATGATGCATAAATGCTAAAATGCCTAAATTAAGCCTATTAACACGCATTTACTAGGGTTTTTAAGGCCAAAATGATAGAATAACGATGATGAAACGTAGATTCATCATCCCCCTATACTTGCCTTTGCTAGTCCCTAGCAAACACTTATGCAATAAGTGCAGAAAAAGAAAAAATAAAGAAAAGAAAAAGAAGAAATGTGGATTAAATTTAATTATCAAACTTGTCTTCACAAAATCGAAGTTTGGAGCTTAAGTCGGATCTTTGGAATTTTAGTGTGGGCGGAACCTTAATGAGAACCGAATTTGAAATCCAACAGTCCCTGAGGATCCCCAAACTCTGCTCAAGTCTCCTCAATAGCCAGGTCAGAAATATCTCAACTCATACGTAAACCCTTACAACTATGAATCTGACTCGTACAGTGTAAGTGATGGTGGCTCTCCCCAACTAGAATGACAAAGAGACTGGCTTCTCCAGCATGACAACCCAATGATTCCCCAATCCAATAACTCCTTCCTCGAGGAGCGGGGTATTCCCTTCTAAGTTCAAGTGGAAACCAGTGTAGCTACCTATCCTAGGATGCCAGACCAGTGTAGTCACGTCATCCAGCTGCAGGCTCACATGTTTGACCTTGGAACTCAAGCTTGCTTATTGACTTTACAACATATGTACATACTTTGCAGGCATTTTCTTTTTGTACGGGCATGTCTCTCTCTTTTTTTTGAAATACTATTCACAACAGCATTTACATAGGGAGTTTTTCCTCTTGAGCCAGTAGACTATCCCTCTTTTGAACCTTTATTGCAACCCACACTCTCCTGTCTTTAGAATTCCTCATCACTGGACGGGTTGGGGTGCACTTCCCTCCCTAGAGGAGGACAAGTGTTTCCACTTATGTGCATCTCATACTGGCAAATTCAATCCCCTTACCACCCCAACTGAGTTGAGTCATGTGAAAGGTGCAGGTATCCAAGTTAGGTCATTATCAACAAGAGTCGTGCGTGTGCTCCAAAATAGTCTACTTAGGCAGTCAAGAATCCATTGAACCAAGTCTCGTGATCCTCAAAGAATTAAGTCAACTAGACCTGAAGTACCTCAAACCCAGTTCCTATAAGGTTCCTGTTATTAGGTAAATTTTAAGGTCCAATCAAGCTCCAGTCTCCCGATTTTATTTAGACTTGTTCAACTATCAAACTCAATCTGAAAATGCTAATGATATACAAATGCAGAAAATATTTTTGTGATGCAATTTTCAAAGATTTTGAACTTTTTATGGATTTTTGAAAAGATGATGATGGTGATGCATTTTTTTGTATTTTTTCAAAGAGATTTTTCAAATGTTTTTGGTATTATAGTTTAGCAAATGTTTTTGGGGATTTTTGAAAACAATAACGTTTTGGCCAAAAACTAGGTACAAATATTTACACAGGAGTGTTTCTTATATTTACAAGAAATGGATTTTAAGAATTTATAGGGGTAAGTGATTAATTTTATAGGTACATATATATAATGGATTTTGGTGTGATGTATATATTCCTCAAACTTATTTCACACGGGTTTTTCAAACAATTTTGAAAACTATAGTCCAAAATAATTTTTACAAACATTTTACAAACATGTACACACACTTGAAAATCATTTTGCAAAGGTTTTCAAACAGTGTAGATCAAATATTTTTGCAACCATTTTTCAAACCATTTGCAAATCATTTTCAAACATTTTTATTTCACACAAAGAAAATAAATTTTACAAAACAAAATGTTTTTACAAAGGTTGAAAACATGTAACAAAACGTTTTCCAAATAGATTTCAAAATATTCTCACAAGGATTTTCAAACTATTTTTCAAACATTTTGTAAAAAACATTTTCACCTGATTTATTAATCAATATATAGAAAAAGAATTTGAGGAATAATCAACATCTTTTTATTAAGGTTTTTAATGAATTTAGAGAATTATTAGCCATAATTATTAAGAAAATACGAAAGTACAAGTTATGGCTAAAGTATATACGTAGTATATACGACCCCCTATACTTAGCTTGAGCTATGTCCTCATAGATCAAAGAGAAAAAAGAGAAGACATAACTCTTACGGAGTATAGGAAAATCTAAAGAATAAATAAATAAAGGAATGAATGAATCAATGAGAAGTCGACCGTCCCCCCTATACTTAGGATCAAATAATCATAAGTATAGCAGACTGTACACAAAGCAGGGAGGGTCAAGGGTGGGAATGAATAGATCATACTCAGATTGTCTCCCCCTATACTTAGGGTAAGATATCCCTAAGTATAGACTAGAAGAGGAGACAATGGAGAGGATCGTAATGAATGGAAGAACTCGGGGTGCACACCCCCCTATACTTAGGACAAAGTACGTCCTAAGTATAGAAGAATGCCAACAAGGGGCGACATCTTATTGATAGATACAGAAGATAGAAAAAGAAAAGAAGAAAAGAAGAAAAGAAGAAAAGAGATGAAAATAGAAATAAGATCAGAGGATGTACACACCACTCCTCCTATACTTAGGGTAAAAGAAGCCCTAAGTATAGGCAACGACAGGAGTGATGACACTAAATGATGAATGAACACTCGGCTCGTCCACCCCCTATACTTAGGACAAAGTACGTCCTAAGCTAGGCAGACACGAGAATGGGTGGATGAGTGATACGAAAGAGGGACAAAGATGAACAGAAGAGGATATACAACAGAGGTGGATGTACAGATGATCAAGAAGGTAGAAAGCGAACCTTCTTGCGGGACCGCTGAGGAATAGATCTAGTGTGGTGCAGGTCGACATCGGGGTCCACAGTGGATCGAAGCCAATCAGGGTCGACATGGTGTAGGTTCTCAGTGGTCCTATGGCGTGAAGGCACAGACGTGTGAGTGGAAGAAGTACGTCTAGGTCCGATCTTGGAAGTCTCGATGATATCAAAGTGAAAAGGGATGAACTCATCATCATCGGAAGTAGTGTAATCGGAGTCGTCCTGCGAGGTGTCATCCGGGTCAAAACCAAAAGGAACGAACTCATCAGTGGAAGTAGTCGAACTCTGTTCGTCCTCTATAATCTCAAGCGGATCATCTTTCTCATCATAAGGCCCAAATTCTCGAATAAAAGCAATCAAGTCAAATTCGGCCTTTATCTCATCAGTATCTAAGTGAACATGAGTAGACCCATCAGTGAAAGAAGTCGAAACATGTCCTGTATACTCTCTAAATCTGCCCTCCGCTCAATGGTATTGATCATGTAAATCCCACGGATGTCATCAACACAATGCCAAGTCCCAGAAGAAGGAACGTCGAGGTCCATGCTTTCCGAGTCTTCCTCAACAGGGAGGAATTCTCGGATCTTAGTGGAATCCAATAAGCAGCAAAATTCTCTGATAGTATCGTCAAGGTCATGGTCCTCGAGGTCAGCCAAGATAGGTGAAGTCGCATCAGGTGTAGGTCTCTTGTCGGTAGTGGGTGCGGTGATCAACAATTCGCTCTCGTCAGCAGGACGGAAGCGAACCTCTCTTGATCCATAGTCAATAACGACCCTCGCAGAGGCGAGGAATGATCGTCCTAGGATGATTGGAGAGTGCTCCCTTGTGGAGGTCTCCATGGGCAAAACGACAAAGTCAACATTATAACTCATGCCCTGAATCGAGATGATGGCATTTTCAAGGATACCCTTAGGCCTCTTTATTGATCCATCAGCAAACTGTACGATCATCCTGGTTTTCTTGAGAGTCCCTAAGTGAAGAGACTATATCAGCGAGAAGGGTAGTATGCTAATCGAAGCACCGCCGTCTAGGAGAGTGTGATCACATGTTTGGTCAGAGATGGTGCAGCTAATGAATAGTGTGGCAGTGTTCCTCTTCCGAGGAATGGGACGGTGTGTGATGGCGTGGGCAGTGGCCATGGTCAAAATATGATGCTCAGATCTACTCCTCCGCTTTCTCTTCTTGGGAAGAGGAGTAGATAAATCGTTCATGGCCTGCTGAAGTGGGGCACGGATGATTTCATGAATAGTGGCCACCACTTCGGGTTCAGTCAATATTTTTTTGAATTTTGGACCTCCTCCATAAAAGGGAGAAGGTCGGAATCAGCATATACACAAGGCATGCCAAGAGCAGTCTATACAGCGGCATCCTCGTGGTCAAAGGTGGGACATGGTGTGAAAGGTTGTGCGGTCAAATGGTCTGGCAAGTGGACGCTCTCCTCACAGACTGACTTGATCATGTATCTCCCGAAATCTTTTTGGATTTTTGAAATTTTCTCATTTTTTGTGTTTTGGGTGATTGCAAGCTCTCATAGAAATCATCACATGATTCCATATCCTCAAAGAATGGAGCGACAGTTTGGTTCTTATTTAAACTAGTAAGGTCGGTAATCCTCGAATTCATATGCTCCATCATCTGATTTAAAGTCTCAAGTGTGGATATCATGAAAGGTGACTCCAAAATCTCAGGATCAGGTGTGTCGAATGTGGGTGGTGGGTGTGGACAAAAATCACATTCCGGATCAGTATACTCAAGGAAGAGCAGGTTGTCGAAATGTGTAGGAGATGGTGGTGGAAATGATTGGTGAAGATCAAGGTCCGAATCCTGAAATAGTGGGTTGGTGGGGTATGTACAAAAATCAGGAGCAAAGTCCTCTTGGGAAAAGAGAGGTGGATCGGTTGGAGCAAACGAGGGATCCGCAAAGTCCGGATAAAAGACGCTTCAGGGGTCCATCTCGAAAACAAAAGATAATGATCAGGAGAGCACGATGAACAAATCAAGAGAAGTGGAGAAAAGGCGCAAATACACAGAAGCGATCTAGGACACACACAAAACAATCACAAACAAAAATAAAAAGAATGCAAACCCTTAATTCACCTACTCAACTCGGTAAAGACCGTAAAAAGCGGTCTTTTTATCTTGTTTGTTTTAGAGTTAGGTGAGAAGTCCAAAATTGCACCAACACTTAGGGGCTGAATGGGATTTTGGTACTAATCCTTAGTGTATGCGCAAGCAAGTAGAAGCGAAGACAATGAGGGGATTACTCGCCCTAAGACAATATTTTTGTTTTTGATCGATTTTAGGGTCAAGTAGAATTAGCAGTCCCAATTTTATTTGATTATCACTTTTTTTTGGATTTTTAATAAGAAATGCACGATCCTACCGGGGATTCAATTCTTTTAAGCACCTAGGTTGGAAAAATCAGAGGGAGAGTCGAAAAAGCAATGCAAGCGGTAAAAACGATGATGAATGCTAAAGCGTAAATGCTCACCTTGCCTCCAACACTCTACATGCAAGGATGCTCAGCAGAATTAAAACCTATTCTATATGCAAATGCAAAGCCGATGAAATCACATTAAATGTGAGAAGTCGCTATTAGCGTGCAGAACCATAAGTCGGTCACCGATCTTCAATCCAGGAGTCCGGTCTAGGCTCACCCCTCCTCCTCTCGATACATCGAGTTCAGGAGCAGCGCTTGGGAGGGTGGGTTCGTGGCACGAAAGCTCGAAGATGATGAGGCGACTATTTAAAGTTTTAAACTAAGTCCAAAGCGCACTATAGGTACATGCAAGATATTAAGGTGTTTGGACCTACTTTATCGTCAAGCAACTCCTACGGCTAAGGCTCAATCACACAAAAGAAATAAAACCAAAATCAAGAAATAAAATAAAAAATGTGAAGGAAAATGCGAGAAAAGCCACGGTGAGCCCCCAGGTGTACAAACACCTGGAAATTAGGCCTGATTGTCCAGAGTTCGAGTACCTGTATTATTACAAATTAATGACTCTCTCTCACTACAAATTAAAAAAATAAATATAAGACAAGATAGATGGAGCTCGGTCTACAAAAGTCTCTCCTTGTCTCCTCGGTGCAAGGCGAACAGAGTCAGCTTCATGTGGGTGCACATGTGCCTAGGGTGGAGCGCCTTCCTTGATCCGTGGTACCTCGCACGAAATCAACAAAAGAGGTGGTTAGACGGCTCAAGCAATATATCAAAAAATATGGAAAAGAAAATAAAATAAGCACAAAAATAAAAACCGCAAAAATAGACAAGCAATCACAAACACAAGTAAAAACCCGAACTAAGCGTTGTTGCGCCCCGGCAACGGCACCATTTGTTTAACATAAAAAATCGGCGGTCTAAATATGTCTTGCACAAGGCGGAGACAAAGTCGATGTGGCGACCACGCGAAATCTGGATTAAAACAACAATTAACCCAAAATAGAAATCAAGAAACGAAAATAGAAGTGGAGTTAAAATTTATTATAACTCTACAAAGGATGCGTATAGTGTGCAAGTAGTGTAGAGGTCGAACACAGGGAGTAGACAGGTAGAACGGGGCAAATGAATGCACAAAATGTGAATGTGATGTATTTGTCTATCTATGCTATTTTTTGTGGGTTTTAATTTTATATTTTTTAATTTTATTTTTAATTTTATAATTTTGTAATTTGATTTTTAATTTACTGATTTTATATTTTCTTTTTGTATTTTATATTTTAATATTTTCTTTTTTCAATAATAGAATATATATATACAATATAAGAAAAGAGGATAATAGGGTATTTATAAAAATAAGTAAAAATATTCAAAAATTAGGAAATAAAATGTTTTAAGGTTTTTAATAATTTTATAATGTTTTTGTGATTTTTGTGGATTTTTCTTAATTTTTTTGGTATTTTGAAAGTCAAAAATACAAAAAACAGTGAATAAAAGGTCTGGCCGAAATTAAAATGGAGATATAAAATAGATAATAGTGAAAAAAAATCTCCAAATTAATTTTCAATAAAGGATAATAAAATAAGGAAAATTCAGAGACAAAAATTAGTTTTTAGGATTTTTGTAGAATTTTTCAGATTTTTATAAAGGTTTTTGGGGTTTTCAATTTTTTGGAGTTTTCTTTTACATTTTTTTGTGATTTTTGTAAAGAAGTTAAAACACACTAAAAGACACAAAATATATTTTTTGGGGAATTTTCTCAGGTGTTTTTATAATTTTTATGAATTTTATGATGCAAACAGTGCAAAAATTGCTTGTTTTTAATTTTTTTATAAATATTAAAATGCAATGAAAATGGAAAATAAAAATATGTCGTGAAACTACTATGCAACAGGAGCTTAAGTCGATTTTTGTGGATTTTTTAGCACTTTAGAGATGCATGCAATAATTAAAGGAAACACAAGGAAAATGCAACCTGGCAGGGGTATTATTGTCAATATGCAAAAAGTTGAGGGGCCCATGTGCAATTTCTCTGCAAAATATATAACGCAATAAAAATCTTTCCGGACTAAGTAGAAATGGCCAAAATCGCGAGGTGGTTCCCACAAAAATGCCAAGGCTCACGTGGAAAACCACATGCGCACCTGACAGGGGTATGTATATAATTTAAGAAAAGCCAAGGGCCTAATTTGCAAAATTAGCAAAATGCTATAGCTTGGTTTCAAAAATCCAGTACTGAATGATAATAATAAAAAGTTCGAGGCGCTTAGGACGCAAAATGTCCCTCACGTGATAGCCCCACGTAAGTGGACGTGGCCTGGGTACGGTTGGAATAACCAAAATATGTCGGGAGCGGAGTGCAAATATTACAGAAACTTATATAGAGCAGATGAAAGATTATGGTTCTATTATAAAATACAAGAAGCGCTGGGTTAATCTTGCAAAATACCCAATCGAGTGGCGGATCGGACGGCGGAGCGCATCCCACTTACGCCACGTGTCGCGTCCGCAGGGGCCGATGACTGTTCGAGGCGGACGCTCCAGATTAGATCCTCAAGAATGCATCAACGGCTGAGGCGCAGGGAGATCTGACGGTTGTTGCAGCGCTTGGGGGAGGGCAGCGATCAGACGGTAGTGGAGCCCAGAGGAAGAAAAGACGAAGAACTCACGCGGGGCGAGTTCGAATCGGGCACAGTGAGCTCCTCCAACCTCCAAAGATGCTCCAGAGGCTCCCTACATGTTCTTGTGGTCCTTCCCTAGCGGCTGGAGCCTTCAAAACATGCCTGACCTCACCGTAGATCCCCTACGGCGTGAAGGAGCACCAGTCCACTCCAGCGATATCCAAAATCGTCTCCAGGCATGTGTGTGTTCCAGGACCCTGCAAGAGAGGTTAAGGAGGTCGAGGGCAAAGTGCCTTGACACTCCTGATAGAGGAATAGGGGAGTGAAAGCGGTATGGGATCTCACCGGAGCGAGAACTCCGGCGAGGGAAGTGGTGTAATCGATGTAGTGGTTAACGGGAGAGATGGGAGGTAGAAAGCTACTCCTAGGACCACAACGAAACTGAAAATGCAAGAAAATGAAGTAAAAGCGCAGACCTCAAGGGTATACACTCGAGATGGGACCTCGACGGCGGCGGCCTGAGGTGGGTGGTGGAGCCGCTCCTCGACCCTCGCCTGGGCTCCTCCCGCTAGCTGGAGGATGCCTGTCACGCCTCCAGTCTAGAGCTTGGCGAGGAAGGTCCAAACAAAGGTCAGAAGAGGGTTCAAAGTCGAAAATGGAGGTGACGGGGGCTTTTTGAAACATGGTGGAGATGGCTCAAATATCAAGGCGCACGAGGCGCTGCGGCGACCCAATCCTCAATACAAGTTATAGGCATGTATCATGGATGATAGAGGAGAAATATTGCAGAAGGAATCAACCCCAATGGATGAAAGATGTGGCCTCGATAAGTGGTCGAATGTGGCCAAAAACACAGATCTGACACTGGCCAGACCTCGGTCAGAGAGTTGACTGAGGTCAACCAAGGGGCAAATCTGGTTGGTCCACGTGGACCAACCAGAAAAAACCTTGGAAAAAAGGCTTGTAAAATCCATTAAAAATAGTTATTGGATTTATTAATTTTTAGTTTTAAAATAAAAAATGTTTATTTTTTTGTAAAGTATTTAATTCTGATTTTTATTTATTTTTATGAGGTATAAAATTACAAGTTACCAATTATAGCCTTTATAGGTATATATATCTATATATTTTAATATTTTATTTTTATTTTGTACCTTTGATTTATTTATTTTTGTTTATTATTGTATATATCTATAGAGTTTTTTTATACACCTAAATATATTTTTATTTTATTTTTCTGACGTATTTTATACTCTTAATAAAATAGAAGTGTTGATTATACATGTATAGTTGTAGGTATTATATCTAGGTGTTATCTACAGGTATTTTATCTTTGTATTTTATTTAGGTTTTTATTCTGATTTTAATATACAAATATATTACGAGCAATATTTACAGAATTATAGAAATATAGAATTATAAAAATAATGAATAAATAATAAAATAAATATTTTAATCTGTAGAAGTATACAAAAGGGATCCAAAACTCAACTTTCAAACCGTAGCTCCGCCAAATACGAAACCACCACCATTAAATAGCTTATTTTAAACTATATACAATTAAACATTTGGAATTTTTATTTGCGAGATACAGGTCTCGGAAGTTGGGATTCTGGAATTTTATTCAAATTATAACTTTTTATCTGTATATTATTTTTGAGTGAAATCAATTTGTATTTTTCTATATTAAATTATCTACAACTTTCATTTACAAAGTTTCTTTATTTGAGGTATAAAAAATGGAACCAAAAATAGGTCCCAAAATGAATAAAGAATAAATAAAATAAAAGGTATTTTTATTTTATTTCGACCCTTATCTCCCCCTACTTTATTCCTTGTCGACCTATCATCGAGATGCCTAGGTCTCGGGGTTTCGGGTCATAAAATATTTACAATATTTTATTCTTTTCCTTTTATTTTCTTTATTCTATAATTTTGGCTTTAAAAACTGCATTTTATACAATATTTACACAATGATGCATGAATGCTAAAATGCCTAAATTAAGCCTATTTACACACATTTACTAGGATTTTTAAGGCGAAAATGATAGAATAAAGATGACGAAACGTAGATTCATCATATCCCGAAAGAAATTCGAACTCTGGCTCTACCTTAAGGATCATCTCTCACTCACAAATATGTAGAACTTGCAATTCATGCACTGGGGATTGCTCTCCCAAAACAAGTAAATCCTTTACGTTTAGTTTTAGGTCAGATAGAATTAACAGTACCAATTTTAATTTTAGGTTATCACTTTTTTGGATATTTTCAAACAACGTCTAACGATTTTTATTTTTTAATTTTTTATCCTAGATAAGTATGGACCTAGGTTGCGAGTCCTAAAACTAGCTACGAAGGCACAAGCAGAGAAAAATCAGAAAACCTGTGCAAGTACCTAACCTTGAAAAAGCTGTGGAAAACCGTTGATAAAATAGCGATACGATAAAAGCCGTGGTGGGTGCTCTGCTCCCCCAAGTGCATGACACTTAGTGAAACAGACCCAAGAAAGAGAGGGAGGAAGGTACAAGCCAGGATGCCCTTACGTGGCCCCTTCTACAAAAATCGAAAACAGGCAAGTGCCCTTGACCTTTTATTTTCTTATAAAAATTACAAGAAAGTAAAAAATTCAATTTCTCAGTTCACAGTTGTGCGACTCAACCTGTGCTTCGCAATTCGGAAATAATAAATCGTGAAATTAGAAAAAATACGAAGATGGTGAACAGAAACCCTAAACCTAAAGTCTATGGTACCCTAGCCCTACCTCCCCGACAACGGTTCCAACTAAAAAAACACACCGATCGAGTCATCTAAAAATAGACAACTATCGTTGTAATGATAGGTGAATTTTACCAGAACAAAGTAATTTTTTGTTATTTATTTATTTTATTTTATCTAAACTCCTAAACTTTGATGTATAGGGATAAAGTACGGGAGTGTCGAACTCAGGGATGCAAACTGTTTGGAAACTAGGGTAAAAATATAGAAAACTATGGGTAAAGGGTTTCCAAATTTATTAATTTATTTTTAGGGATTTTTCTAGATTTTTATTTGATTTTTATTTTATTATTTTTATGATTTAATTTTTTATGTTTTTATTAATTTTAAGGGGGTTTTAAGATTTTTTATTTTGGTTTATTTTTAATGTTGAAAAGTAAGTTTTTATTCAAAACATACTTCTATTTTAGATTTTTAAGATTGGAAAATGCGAAAAAAATTATTTTATTTTTATTGCAAAATAGGTGAAACTATTCAAAAATGATATGTAATACGTATTTTTGTGATTTTTCTTAAATTTGTTATGATTTTTTCAAAGTTTTAATGAATTTTGTTTTTTATTAGTTTTATATTTGATTTTTATTTTATTTTTAGTTTAAAATGTAAAATATGGTAAATAAATTATAGGTAATTTTTGTAGATTTTTAAGGTGTTTTTATATTTTTTTTACAAATTTTAGAGTTTGTTATATTTTTATGGTGTTTTAAATGATTTATAAAAAAAATAGAAAGTATTTTTTGCAAAAATTATTTAATGATGTATATATAGTAAAATTTAATATTTATATATATTTTTATAATTTTTGGTTTTTTTTGTTTAATGTGTATAGAGTATGTATAGCCTTGAATATATTGTATTAGGGGTATAAATGTTATGGTTCTAGAAATAGGGATGAGCGTGTAATATAAAAGAATTCCTGGGGCTTCTACGCAAAATAGCCCAAATGCACATGCTTCTTCACGCGACTCAAGCTAGACGAACCTATTCAAAAAATTAAGATGCACCGACAGCTCAGAGCAAATTCACCATAAATACCTTCAGCACATGCGCTTAGAACGTGAGTAGGGACTCGTTTGTAGATTCACAAAGCTCCAGGGTTTTAAGTGCAATTTTCACAGATAACATCCATGCCTCGCGTGTGTAAACGGTGGGGGTGGTTTGGCTTTTCTGGACTCAATGCTAGGCTTGATGCGGACCTTACCATCAACGGCAGATCCTTCGGTAGAGATGTCGACGCCTGGCTCAATCTTAAGACTGATATGAAAAGCCCCAAATTGGGGCTTTGAGGGACTTCGTTCGACCAGAGCCTCAGAGAGCACCGTGGTAAGGTTCGATGGAGCTCAATAGTGCTTGGTCTCTGGCTATAGTCTTCGATTGGCTACTCAAATGGTGTTCATGGATATGACAAATCAAGTTTTTAATAATGTCAATCGATCTCCAGACGACGATTTCGTGATTCCAAGAGATGCTTGTTCTACAGGAGGCAATCCATTGAAGATGGTGATGGTTGATCAATTACGCCTCGTGCTCTCCAATTGCAAGGGTCCGAACGGTGACACTCGTGCGATCTATACCTGATGCTTCGATCCTTTATAATATTCAGCTCTTTATGTGGTGATCCTCGAATGCAGAGATGATGTGGTGCTCTTCTCGATTAGAAGCTGGTGCTATATAATCGTAGCTCTCATGCTTGGACATGGTGTTATGTGCGTGAATACCTCCAGATAATTTCTGATTCAATCGTCATGACATGCAAGTAATCCAACAACTAGAGATGATTGACTCGGTCCAAATGACAAAGAGGAACAGATGAACGGAGGAATTTCTGAAAGTAAAGGATGAGTGATAACTAGGGTCTTGGCGAGCGATAATTAATGTTGTCAGTGTAGAGAAAATCGCTCGAGGTCTAAAACCTAGTTGATCAAACAAAATTCAGATAAAATAGAAGAGAGATAAAAAGAATGAAGGAAAAGAATAATCTTCTCTCCTATTTTATCCTTAAACTATTTATTTATCCAGATAAGTTTCCCTGGGTCGAACTCCAGGAGGCAGAATACCTATATTGTGGCTTTCAAGAAAAAGAGAAAATTCGTTATCTTTATTTCTTCTTGAAAAAGGAAACAAAACATTCAAAATTGATATAAATTTAGAAAAATCAAATCAAGCAAAATACATGACAAAAATCTACGAAAACTATCAAGAAATCTTGCTAGGGTAGTTGTGTAACTACCCTAGAAAAATCGAGAAAAAATAAAATAAATTTTTTTCCAAATTGTCTCTACAATACAAGGGTATATCTGCAAGAAATGAAAAAGTAATAGTCTGCAATTTGGTCCTTGTACATGGACTGAATTGAAATAAAACTAAAATATTTTGCTTTTAGGTCCCTGCGCGGGTATCCTAAATGCAAATTCTAGAAATGTTCTGGAGCGGACTTGAACTATGGAAATCTGTTGGGCTTAGTATGCAAATCTTCCACCATTTCATAATGAGCGACTGGGATTAAACGATGATCTGTAATCTGGGTCGTCGGTTGACGCCACATGTCGCAAGACTGTGTGTCTAGTTCTTCAGCCATGTTCTTCCCCAATCTGAGATCGTGACGGTGCTTCTCCTCTCCGATGATAGATCTACGATGATTAGTGGCTAAGAACATCCTTCGGTAGGGCCAGGAGAAGGCCGCCTACCTTCTCTGAGCTCCCTTGCGGTGAGATGTCGGAGAAGAAGGCTACGTTGATGACGACTGCGATGATTGAAGAAACTTGGGTTCAATCCCCAGTTCTCCTGCTGCTCCTTCCATTTCGTGAAGGCGATGGGCTACAGAGGGTAGAATTTATACCTATTGTCTCTCCAGTGATTGTTAGGTACCTGCAAGAGTAGAATTGACTCTCGATTCGTAATAGAATCGGCCAAGAAAGTCGTTAAGTGTTCTTGCAGTTCGTAATATGATGCTCCAGGAAGATAGATTTGGGGATCAAATTTAACTAGTTTGAACTTCAAATTGAAAGGTGATTTGCGTGTAGATGAAAGAAGATGATTAAGGGAATCTAATTATGTGATTAACTCAGCTAACTAGACATGAAATTCGATGGAAATCAGAGGATGAGAATGGAGTTATACCTGGGATTGCAGGTTGTAGGACCCCACTGGTCACTGTTCGACGGGGCGGCGTTCCTGGAGCTGTACGCAGTGGTGGTGCGATGCAAGGCGGTGCTCCAGCCTTCGAATGTCTCCTTCGTAGATCCTTCTTCCATGCTGGAGCCTCAGATGGAGTTGTTACCTCCGGATCAGGGCGGAGTAAGGCAAGTAAGGTTGGTCGACAACTACTGGTAGCTGGAACTTGGAAGTTCAGCAGAGTTCATTATGAAATGGTGGGGTTAAGGTATTTTTATAGGATGCTCGAAGAGAAGTTAGATGGAATCCAAGGGCTGGCGTGTATGATGATTGTTAGGAGGTGAAGATGGAGGGATTAGATTAGACAAAGGAGTTAGGAGGAACAAGGGAGAATTTGTTGAAGATCGGTGGTTAGAATAGAACACCGAACTGTGTTCTTGAAAACACAGGTGTTGATACGTGTCAACACCTGGTTGGCTGATGTCAAGAAATGAATAAATAAATAGATATTAAATAGTAAATAAGGTTATTTTAAATAGGAATAAAAATGAAAAGTATATATAATTAAATTACTAAATTATGGTATAATCAATTTTATAAATATTAAGTAATTTATGAAATATAAATATTATATCAATAAATATGTATAAATACTACTTGATAAATAGATAACTGGTTTTTAATTTAATAAATTAATAAATAATATACATTTTTATGTTTTATTCATTATTAGAATTATAAGAAGAGTATATGTTAATTTTTATGGATTTTAATAAAATAATTTAAGTATATTAATAAATATAGGTATAAGTTATACAGTTCAATTTTACCCATAAATTAGGGTTTTTGATTTATTTAAAATAAGAAATAAGCCCTAAAAATTCTAAAATAAATTAGTATTAAAATATAAGGTCAAGAAAATAATTAAAAAATTATAAAAGTATTAAAATAATAATAAACGTGTTCTAGATAAAATAAATAGCCCAGAAACCCAGTTGTGATTGGGTCTCAAAACCGACTTTTTGCAAACAGACTCCGATTTTAGTGAAATCACCTCCATTAATTAGAGAATATTATTTTATAAACTTTAAAGGTGAGTAGGAAATTGGAGTTCGTATGAGAAAGTTATGATATTCGGAAGATGGGATTTCGATAATTTACAAGTTGGATTTCTTGGCATATATATAAGATATTATTTTTAACTTATGTTTACATTTTCTATCATTTTTAGATAAAATTGGGAAAAGAGTTTGGTGAAAAATATATTCATATGAATTAATTAAAAACCATTGAAGATTTGATATTTATTTGATAAATAGTGAAGAGTGTATAGAGTGTAAATTAAATATTTTTATTGTTTTCTTCCTTATCCCCCCTACTTATTTATTTGTCGACCAATCCATGTTGACTTGGTCTTGAGGGTTAGGTTATAAATATATCTTTCAGCTATATTTGTTCTATAAGTCACATTGTAAATATATACATATCTACAATTTACCTTCTTTTTATTTTTATTCTTTTATTTATTCACATGATTTTGATACATAAAAGTGCATTTTTATTTATGAGGATGATTTTGTTAAAAGATGAGAATTAATGAATATTTACATATATTTGTTAAGGGTTTTAAGACAAAATGTAGACAAAATGTTAATGAATCATGGATTCATCATGAGTTGTGTGATTGTATGCATAGAATGTGAAATTGTAAGATTCGGAAGTGAGATGGAGATAGATGGACGAGTCAGTAGGGAGTTTTATCAAATTTGAGATTAAACTAAGTAGAACAGAGGAGAGGGAAGAGAAATCAGAGAGAGAAGGAGGAAGAGATGAAACTAATCACAATAGAGATGAATGATGTTGCTTGTGTACCGAAGCTCAGCAGAGCTGTCATCGCCTCGACGCGGGGCGGTGCGGAGGCTGCTGAGCGACAGAGTTAGGCTGCACACCAGCGGGTATCATGCCATCTCTCTCTCTCTCTCTCTCTCTCGACCTTGCTACAACACTCGGCTCTTCGAATATCCTGTCATGACCCTTAAGGAAAGTGGAGCTCGTAGGACAAAAAAATGGTGGATCCATCTAATAGCAGGGATGGGGACCTATAAATAGGGGAGGATGCGTGGGAGGCAAGGCAGCGGGTCTCGTCACCAGAGATGGGGTCCGATCATCGGCATGTTAGTTGGGTTAACAGCCAACAACAAGCGGTTGAGGAGGGTGGAGAAACGACTGCATCGATGGTTGGTAAGAGGGAAGCGGGCGGCATTGCAATGGGGAGGAAGACACGGGAAGATGAAGAATCACTAGGAAGAGGAAAAGAAAGCAAGAGAGAGAGAGAGAGAAGAAAAGGAGGAGAGAGGGGAAAATGAAATTATATGAAATCAATTAATAAATTAATAATTGTATTAATTTAAGGAATAATTAGGGTTTAATTCAGTAATTAAATAAGTAATTAATGATTAAATAATTAGTTATATAAATAATTAATGAAATGATTAAACAACTTAATGACTTATTAAATGATAATAAATAATTAATAAATAAGTAAGTAGACTAATTAATAAATAACTAAATCATTTTAATTTAATTTAATTTAATAATTAAATATTAATAAATTATATAAATTAAAAGAATAACATATATTAAGTAATAATAAATTACTGTACATTGTACAGTATACCAATTAGGTCATGAAACCTACATTTTCACATTAACTCTGATTTTAAAGAAATCAGTATTATTTTATAGATAATTAAATAATATGAATTATAAGATCCAGTTTGCCCAATTCGAAGTTCGTATGGTCGAGTTATGAGGTCCGGAAAATTTAGGTAGCGGCTTCGTGGCTTCAGGTTTTATTGGTATTTTGACTTAGTTATATTTTTTATATACATTTTTAGAAGTTTTTTAGAAAATAAATTAAGTTAATCGTATTTACGGTTTATTTATTAAAAATCCGGAAGTTTCTACATATAGTACATATATACAACTGGGCCCAAATGCCAAAATTCACTCATTTTATTCTAATATTTTTGTTATTTTTAACAAATAGTATTAAGTATAAAATGAAGTTTAAAAGTGAGTTTTGTCCATTTGGAATTTTCTATAAATAGTTATGAACCTCAGAAGTCTGCTTTTACGGCTTCTTCGATTCAATGTAATATTTTATTTTTATATTGAATAATTTTTCTGATACTTTTGTAAAATAATATATATTTGTATGAACAACTTTTGTTAAGAAAGTGTTTTGGTTTGGAATTTTCTTAATGATAAATAAAATAGGTGAAATATTTACAATGTGAATAATATGTTTAATGTATTTTATGTCTTGATTTTCTTGATATTTTTATATGTTATGATCTTTATCTTCTCCTACTTATTTATATTGTCAACCACGTCAATATTGACCTGTTCTCGTGGTTAGAATCAGTCTGTATATATTTTACTTCTACAACATTCTTTCCTTTTATTTTTCTTTTTATCTTTATTTTTTTATTTGGGTAAAATAAGTGTTAAATATATAATATTAATAATTTTTAGAATGTTAATTAATGGAAATTAGTGAGTATTTACATGTATTTTACCAAGGGTTTTAGCCAAAATGAAAGAATAAAGACGATGAATCATGGATTCATCAGAAAACCCTCCTCGATGTGAGAGGGGGAAAAATCCACTGGACATGATGATCCTCAACAAATCCACTAGGTCGAAAACGAGAGAGGGCACAATGTCTTCTCAGTTTTGTTGCTTAACAAAACCGAGGCTAAGTTACTAGAATAAAATAAGATAACTGTCACCTTATACTTGAAAAATATGATACCGATGCTTCTCATCATCATTCACTCCTCAAGAACAGACCCCCCCTTATGGCTTCTCCTCGCGCCACCGACGCAGACGCTCCTCACGGATGCAGCTGCTCTTCATGCCCCTGTGAGCTACTCTCTGCTTGTCTCCTTACATGGAGAGAGAGAACTAAGATGTGGAGAGAGAGAGAGAGAGAGAGAGATGTATGAGTAAGGGATGGTCTCCTTTGCCTTGTATGGGGTCCTTATTTATATTATCTCCCATCATCTATCTCTCTCCTAATCCTATTTGGAATAGATCCCCAAGGGGATAATTGCCCAACAACCCCCTCATATTTTGGGACTGGATAATAACTACCCAATAATAATTTCGTTTGACATGTATAGATTTCCTTGAATCACTATAAATATGTCGTGGTAAGCAGATACCCAAAAACATGCATCGTGTGAAACTAACAAGATCTTCGATCCAAACACATGCATGTATTAGCAAAGAGTGGACATTAATTACTTTGTGCCATTTGCATATGGTCTTCCTTTTACCTATTCTCACCTATTCTTGCTTTAGCTGAACTTTTCGTCATGATTCGAAAACCAAGTTCGTGATCATATAATACACAAGAAAACATGTGGAAGTCTTTATACAATATAATGACGTGAAAGTCTGTATCCGATTAAAGTCCAGTCTAGTGATCAAGAGAGTAAACATTCTCTAAATTTCTATTCTAAATATTTTATGCAATAGTGTACAATAAAAAAACAAAACATGTTATAACAAAAAATGACGAGTACTGTGTCAATTGGAAAAATTAGTATTTTGACCACGTGATATATATTTTATTGTATAGAAGATGCAAACAAACGATATGAATTAGAAAATATGAGTTTAAGTAACAATTTATGTTGTAAGATACCATGGAACAAAAGGATTCAATTAAAAATAATAAGGAAGTAGCAACAAGTACACGACGTTGCAAAAAATGGATGAAACAAATCACAAATAAAATAACAACGTAGAAAGATAAAGTATGATTCAATATAATGAAAGAAGATAGAAATCAATACCCGCTCAGGAAAAAACACATTGTGGCAATAACATGTAACGGTGCAAGTTCGGTTGGGACCGAGAGATCCAGGCATTCGCATCACCAATACCCGTCGCCAATACTATAGTTTAAGCAAATGGCAATCACTTGCCACAAACTTGTGGTAACGGATTATTTTTTAATATGACATGCAATGATAATTCTAGTGTGAATGTTTGGGCGATGAAAATCGTTAATAAGATGTTCAGTTGTTTGAGAATTACATCAGTATAACTTAGTTATCAGAAAAGTGTTTCGCTATCATGATCGAAAACATGCTCAAAAGCTCGGAGCCATAGAAGAGCTGGAAGGAGATACCACATTGTTATCACTAACAAGGAAGGAAGGGTCGGGGAGGGGGCGAGGGGGGAGGAAGAGATACGGGAGAGAGAGAGGCTCGGTTCTCTTGAGGAGTGGAGAAACGGTAGAATATGAGACGGAAGAACCGCGGGAGGGAGATGGGGAAAGCCACGTGCCGAACCAAGAGCAGAGCTGCAGAGGGATAAGAAAAGATAGCGATGTCATCATGAAAGAAAAAGCTGGAACAGTTAGTATTACCATTCATCTTTGACAGATTCGACACGTTTACATCAAGGAATCCGTTAACCTTGCAAGACGTCCGATCGATGAGAGTTGTTGGACGGTGGTCAACCGTATCATTTTGATTGGTGCCGCATTTGTGACCTGTTATTATAATTTATAATTCACTCTTTACAATTCATGCGGGTTTTACGTGCTTTCCTCGAAGGACCTTTATTTAATTGATAATTAATAAAGGGGGACGCACAACAGAGGAAACAACGGCGAGAGAGAGATGAGGTCATGTGGTGTTAGCGGTGCATATGCGGCATGTACCTCGTTTTGCCTGAAAGCTTGCTTCTCTTAATTTCAGGGCATTCCTGAAGGGGGCGCGTCAGAGGTGGGGTTCCAACTTCCCACGTATCCAGTCCGTGCTTGGTTTTTTGGGAGACTGGATTCGTGCTTTTCTATCTTCTTCGCCAACGCGGTAAATCGTGAGCAAATAATATGATACACGGACCTTCTACGCCATCTTATGCTAATACAAGCTCACTGCCAAAGACGTGTTCCTCATACATTAATTATAGCTTTTACTTGCTTGTACACCCTCGTAGCAGGGCAAGTTGGACACATAGGCCGAGATTCCAGTCTTGCTACATCCTAATATGGCAATCCAGATGCCTCGTCATAACATGCTGTATGAGGAGCCGACTATCCCCGACCCTTTCATCTGAGTCGTTCATTTCTCATTCGACGCATCCCAGCCTAATAGCAGGGCATGGTATGACGCTTGTAAACTTAGATTTCCCCACATTGACAAGTTATCTCAGAGAACGAGCTTTTGCCACCCTTGGAGTTTGGATAATATTTTTGTAATGGTAATTTGAAGGGATTATATACAATTTGGATATAAAGCGAAAATTAGTTTATCTATTTTTAGTTAGACTATACAGTTTTATACAACTACAATCAAAATTTCAAACCATGTCGATGATCCCATCGTATTTATAAGTTTTGTCCGCACATAAGATCGATAGAAGTTGCAATGTTCTTTAGTGTAATAGATAACCAATCATAATAGATTGCAAGTTGCAATACAACTGTTTTTTTAAGATAATTATCCGCAGAATATAACTATATCGAGGTGAATAATTCCTTTTTATGACATATAAATTTAAAATTAAACATAAATCTGTTAGAAATAACATGTTGATATTAATAAAAAAGCAAGATATATTTTTAAGATTAAAATATGTAATCTGATGTTATAACTAAAATATAAAAATGGAATTAAAATTAGTTATGGAGAGTGGAAAAATCAAACAAGACTTAATTAGGAATGTTGGGCCGGACAGAGAATACTGTTTCATAAGAATAAAGAAAAATTGGCATTTGCAATGGGTTCCGAATGCGGTAAGATTCCAAATTAGAGACGAGGCCCTTATAGTCACCTTTTTAAATCCGTCGTTACATCATGTGTTGTTAAATACACAATGACTACATTATTTGTTGTAAAATTATTTTTGTACTTGAAATTATCGATAAATATTATTTCTATTGTTATAGCATTAGTGTTAGTCTATATAAAAATGCTTATCATTACCATTTTCAAAATTTTAACTATCTTTTTTCAAAATTTTAACTAATTTTTGCTTAATTTTGAACTAAAAATTAATGATTAGAAGAAGTTTTGAAAAATACCAAAGGAAAAGGACAACCCTTGTTATATGTACTATCACTAATGATATAAAAATAGATAAAATGCATTGCTATTTTCAAGTATGAAAGGAGGATGGTATGAATAATTTTCACCATTATATATTTTGACAACAGATAACATAATGACAGATTTTAAAAGAAGTATCAGTCTAAGCACCAAATTTGTCGCAGTAAATGAACATTCTATTCTGGAGGCTTTTTGTATAACAAATCGGGAGTGTAAGGTATAACACTTCCTTAAGGTGCTTAGTAAACTATTATACGTAATGGGGCTTGATTCCTTCTACTAAAAAATTGAAAGAGTATGAGGATGATATATGCATTATAAGAGCAACTTAAGTAGTTATCAAGTGTTGTTAGATATGAAAGTAGTTTGTGCCGACCCATCCCATTACCTTCACGATTGGCTTGAGCATGAGCTGAGCTTTGAAGATGTTTTCGAACCTCGACTCAAAGGCCACCACGTTATATGAGCACAGATTTGGACCTTGCATTACTTGCTAAGATCGGACTCAATGCTTATCCCTACTTAAAAAATGCAATCTCACTAATTATCACCTAAGTAGGTGGTTTTTAAATTATTGTGAAGATCTTAATGCACCCGTATTTCTGTTATTTTTACTCTCTTTACCATGTTTCCCTTTTGTTTTGTTCATTTCCAACCAAAATCAAAAGCACGTTAAGTCCGAGCCATCTTAACTCAAAAACAAATGTCGATATGATCTCTCATAAACGTTCACGATCAGATTAGGATCAAACGAATATCTCAAAAAGTTTTATGTCAACCTGATTTTATAAGGAATTTTTACACCCTCTGAGTAATTCAGTAATAACAATCATAACCCTGGATAATCACTTATTACGCGAGAAACCCTGAGTAGTGGTTTACTCTTACACAGGATGGCCCTGTTTTAGGTGCAGTCATTTATTGCAGACAACTGTTTATTTGGACCAAAATGCCAAAAAAATACGTTCAAGTTCCTTTGAATCATCATCTAGTGCGCATTGTCATTGTGGTGCAGAGGCCACTGTGAAGACCTCAGGTAAGGCGTGGAGCAAAGGAGCGAGGTTCTTCACATGTCGCTTCAAAATGTGCGATTTCTTTCAATGGATGGATCAACCGTCATCTCGCCGTACATCAGGAACAAGGGAAATCGGAGAATCTGAGGATGATCAAGGTACGATCCATTTGTACAAGAAACATCAAGAGACAAACGCGAATATTAGAGATGTATTGTCTAAATTGAGAGAAATAATATTATGGATGAAAGCAATTTTTCTTTGTTTGATTGTAATTGGCATGGTATTGATCCACATGAGTTTGAAACGAATCAAAAGTTGTACATATCCTTGGATATGTTAAAGCACATTGCTAACACCATGATGTCTAAATTAATCATCATGTTTCCAGGAGGCATCAAGAAATGCACATTCGAAGCAACATGGATCCTCATCGAAGAACATAAAGCAACATCAAAATAGCATTAAACATTCAAGTAATCACAGGAAATCCTACATTAATTTCCGACAAACCAATTATTCATGCTCAGATAAAAACCAACATGCATCATAAATTCTGTAGTATTGTTCATACATGAGCAAGCAAAAAAGTACATCACCATGACCTTGCACCTCCAGCGAGATCACAATTATTCATGTACAAATAAAAAAGAAGAAGCATTAGAAACCCCGTAGTATTTTTCATACAGGCGCAAGCAAAAAAGTACATCACCACCTTGCATCTCCAGCGAGATCACAATTGTTCATTTACAGATTAAAACCAACAAGCATTAGAAACCCTGTAGTATTGTTCATATAGGCGCAAGCAAAGAAGTACATCACCACCTTGCACCTCCAGCGAGATCATAATTGTTCATATACAGATAAAAACCAACAAGCATTAGAAATCTTGTAGTATTGTTCATACATGCGCAAGCAAAAAAGTACTTCTCCACCTTGCACCTCCAGCGAGATCACAAAAAATGTACACAAAAGGTCACTGAACAAAATGTCCCATTTTCCAGCGCTCCAATTGCAGGTCTCCATGCCTTTCCTAAAGGGATAAACCATTCAAAATCTACAATGTTTATGACTTTGCTAGAAGAGTTTGCTACAACTGTAGTGTACATATGCTTGATTCATCGAGCACGAAGGTCCATTTGGGAAGGCCTCCACATCTCGTGTTCTCTTTCGTCCACGCACTCATGTTGTTGAGCATCCTATTGCTCTCCCCCTCGTCGAAGAAGTTCCTGACCTTAGCCCAATTCCACTAAACAAAGACGAGATTCGATTGCATTTAATGGTAAGTAATTAATCAAAATAATTTACAATTCATCCTTAAGAAATTCCTTCAGTTGGCCATTGAATCTTGCGCGCTAGAAGATGCTTGTGTTGAGGGGCATACCGATATCCCTCGATTTGTCCCTCTTGGAGCATGGATTGGCTCATTTCACGTATGGGCTTGGTGGCCAAATTTGCCACACCTACTGCATTTATACTTTGTTTTGCTCTCATTCTCATCCCTCGGCCAAATGCGGTTCTTTCACGGTCTTCCTGGAGATCGTGTTGTACGAGGTGGTTTCATCTTGAAGGGCAAATTGACCTGGAGCCTCTTGGCCTTGTCAGGCATTGGGGATATGTATCCACTGCAGTAGGCTCTTATATAACGAACCACCTTGTAGAAATCACCGACAAAAATCTCCCACCACACTCCTCTTATGCTTGCTAATGCTGCTGCGGCATGTGTGCAAGGAAGGCCGTAAATTTGCCATCTTCTGCAAGAGCATTC
The DNA here is from genome assembly GCA_037367405.1 of Ottelia alismoides. Classification (NCBI taxonomy): domain Eukaryota; kingdom Viridiplantae; phylum Streptophyta; class Magnoliopsida; order Alismatales; family Hydrocharitaceae; genus Ottelia; species Ottelia alismoides. The sequence goes on along the minus strand of JAZKJV010007174.1, from coordinate 427,584 downwards.
ACGGATCCTAAGGTCCAATACATATCTCCCCAAAGGAGATTCCACCTCCACATGGCTATCAACAGCCCTCCTAACAATGTAACCTTTCAAGTCTCTCCTGATGCCTCTAATGTAAGACAAGGCAAACGATACCATGTTTTCATTCCAAGCCCTTGATTTCTGTAGTCTTTCTTCCATTGTGGTCATCAAATTCTGCCTAATCCAGTCAATAAGTTCACATATAGGCAGGTTTCCTACCGGTGATATCCACACATTGAAGACTCACTCAGATTATTAGTCATATAGTGACACTTCGCGTGGTCTCCGAACTAATGGCGGCTCCACTTCTCCTTCACATTAGCCAGGTATTCATATGCAGCCATGTTAACTTTCTGAATTTCAGATATCCAATGGTTAAAATGCTTAACATCAAATGCTCTTGCCGTAGACCAAACCATTACCTCCAAATCCTCTCCAGGGAACTTCTTCTTGAAATTCTTATATAGATGACGCATGCATGTTCTGTGCTCAGCTTGAGGGAAGATTGTGTTCACTGCCAATTCTAACCTCTTTTGCGCATCAGATATAAATGTCAATCCACCACCACTGCCTAACTCAACAGCATTATTCAAATGTGACATAAATCATTTCCATGTTACATTTGTTTCACTTTCGACAACTGCAAATGCAATTGGGAACAATGAATTGCAACCATCCAATGCTGTGGCAGATAGCAGTGTCCTTAAGTACTTTCCTTTCAACTAGCAGCCATCAAGATCGATGAAAGATCTGCATCCTTCGATAAATCCGTTTCTTTGTGCTTTTAAAGATATAAATACATGCAAGAATGAGTCACCATCCTCGGTTTCATAATGAATCACACTTCCTCGATTCCGACTCTTCAATTCATAAATGAGTGATGAAAGCTTCTCGTACGAGTCCTTCACCTTGCCATGGATCTTGTCTAGAGCAATTCTTTGACCCCTCCAAGCCTCATGTACAGTATGTCGATTTGAAATTGCTTGGCTATCCACTGGGAGATGGCATTGACACTCATATATGGATTTTCCTTGATCCAACCTTCAATGTGCTTTGAAATCCATTCTTGTGAGGCCAAGAAGTTACGAACCCTAATAACCGAGGAACAGTTATGCCCCCCTTGTAGAGTTCTAACTCAAAATCGCATACTATCTTGAATTCTTGATGCGTGGATCCTCCATTTGCATTATGCTCCCCTGCATAGAGTTGTGAATCTTAGTGCCTCACTTTTGATATATCTCACATCGAACTCATGTTTAAGACAATACGTGCACAATGCAAACTTGAATTCATCATGTCCATCAAACTCTACTCCAACTGATAAGTCAAGAGTGCCAACATCACTACCAAACCTCAGACCTTCGCAGTCATCCACGTCCTCTAGTTCAGAATGCAACAGATAATGGTACCTATTCTCGGACTCAAGACCATTGAGTTCATCATCTTCACTTTCAGTTGTGTTATTACAAACAAACTCAGGGTCATCAAAATCGCTAAGGTCGATCACTCGGGAATGGGACCGCAATACCCTTCGTGATCTAACTACACACGATTGCCGGGAAGACATGATTGGTGCCTCCATTTGGAAGGGACTCATGTAACTCCTAGATTCTTCGCCAACTCCCTTATCCATCTCTCCATACAAGGGATCAACCTCCATGTTCACGGTGATATTTTCCATGTCGATTTCCATTTGGACAACCTCATCCTCTATATCAATCTGCTGATATGTTGAATAGGCTCGGGTTTGAGCAACCTCTGATGCATAGTACATAGGTTCTTCAATTGCAGGTATATCGAGGAGAGCGATAGGATGAAGTGACTCGCCAGTGTCATGCCTCACCTTCCGCAGTGCTTCCAGAGCCTCCACAGTCTCGTGCATGTCATCACAGGCTAAAGTTGATGTTGGGTCTTCACCCACATCAACATTCTTCAGATCTTGGCCCACAGCTGCATTCTCGTCCACGACCACAATTGCTTCTACAAAGTCTTCATTAAACTCCACAACCAGCTCAATCTATGTCCCATCTTGATGCAAGTGGAACATCTCCATCATTTCTTTCTCATCCGACAACTTCGCATACCTGGAAAAGCAATACAATATTTATTATCGATATGTGATAAGGGCGTACCAAACATAGAAATATCTTCGTACCTGGTCGAATTAGAATTTGGAACATTGTAGCTCATACGCAAGGAGTTCTTCTCTCTTGCCATGGGATGACTTCTGCAATGTCGTCGATTATGTCGAACCAACATGTGTACTCCGGGTTCATACCTATAATGACCTGCTTTCCCAACAAGTACCTATCGCCACCACACCCTCTTGCCTTCTTGAAGAGCCCCCATATCGGACACATATGCTGAGAATTCCTTCACGATCTTCGAACCACCCCATCCAAAAAGATGTATGCATCCAACGTTCCCAGAGGGTCACTTAGACATTCATGTAGGTTTAGAGGAGGTTTAGAGGGAGAAAATCAACTTGGATAAGTGATACCTTCGCTTTTCTCTCCTCCTAGATGATGATCGGTGATGGGGGATGAACACAGGAGGGTGGCGACGAGGCTTCTTCTTCGTCGCCTGGGAGATGCCAATGGAGACTCGAAGGTGGGAGCAAATAGAGTGACACAATCGAGGGTGGGAGGGGTTAACCCTTCGAGGCCATCCTCTATTCACGATTTGACTTGCTATGTCATCATGACCACCTACGTGGCACATGAAGGGTTGGAATTCATTCTAGCCACTTGATCTACCTCGGTTGGCCCGTCTTAATTGGGTCAGGGTAGGTGGTAACCCAACCCCAATTAGGCACTGACGTCCCACGTTACGGAGGGTTACACATGTAACCAACACCCATTACTCAGGGTTTCTCACGTAATTCGCGATTATCCAGGGTTATGATTGTCATTATGGAATTACTCAGGGTTATGGGTGTAAAAATCCCATTTTATAATGGATTTTTGTATCCAAGTAAGGATGAATCCCATGTGTGTGCAACTTTTTTTAGAAAAAGGTTCAAATTCATTCATCAGAATAATGCCTAAATAAGTTCAATACATCAGAAAAGGGCCGGATGGGTCTGTAGAGACACGATGCAAAATTTACAACCACTTCAGATACATAACATGCATAGTATCAGATTAAACACCCCTAACAATAGCAACAAACCAATTAGATGTTACCACAAAAAGTAAATGAATCCAACCAAAAAACTCAACTAGATATGATTTTAACAAAAGGTCTTTATCCACTCCCAAAGCCGCTAGCAAAGGTCTTTGGTTTGAAAACACCAGGTTCGTAGTTTTTGACGACATCCCCGCTAAACGCTCACTGTAACCGTCTGGAAAAGAGGGGGAACGTCGTGCTAGAGCTGTGGAGAAATGTCATGATCCGTCCCTCTATTTGACACGAGTGAGGAAAGATCCTAAATATAAACCTCATATTAACGCATTATTCTCATATAATCTTTTTCATAAAATTTTGACAGAGTTTTCTCTTTAGTATGGATCTCCCAACCACAACCTGTACCTGAAATATTATCAACTAGTCCTATATAATCATCTGTCACAAAACCTCATAATTTAAACCAAGATCACTCCTAGCCATTGAATATAACACGTCATCTTCTACCTTTCTATATATATACAAAGATCTATACATTCAGCACCATTACAACCATCCATTCTTGCATATCTATACAAAAATCCGCAAACTTCTTTTTATCAAACAACTGCTAAGGTATCAAAAAGGTATCAAAAACCAAAGTCGTTGATGGCGCAACCTGTAACTAGTGATATGCAACTATGCACGTGCCTCCAAGATTCACGTTCAAGATTTATCTATAATAATACTAACAACAATAGAATGGTGAGTCTCAACCCATGAAGGAGCTTAGACACAGCGAGCAGATCTCAAGCTTTTAGTAAACTACTTTATCAATGTAATTTGCATTGTATTAAATAAATCTTTGCTAGAAACTACATAAAAAATAATATTTGCATGGATCAACATGTATCATTGAATAGCTTGTGATAGGAAATAACATTTGAAAATATTTGACAAACTCACCATATCATATTCAATGTCACACTTCCACAACATATCGTACTAAGTCATGAACCATGTAAAATTATCAAGGGAAAGAAACACAACCCAAGACCGTGAAAATCTTATCATTTTACCTAGATGGTCTCAAAGATCAAGTACATTTCGCATACGGTCCAAAGTCCATTAGTATACAAAATATGAGCCCATAGCCCTCCCGAGTCACGAGGAGTAGGCCATAGGTATGCCATGAGGATATACCTACCTCAACATGTATTGACTTGTTCTTTAGTTTTCTGTAGAGTAGGTCATAGTGTACATTGTTCTTATATTATATCATGAACAAAAAAATCTTGACAACATATTTTGTAAAACTTGCATCCATATATCTTGCCAAATTTCATAAATCATAAACTGCATCTGTATTGCAACATGAAAATCATAATTGAACTTGATAAATAAAATATCTTGATGAATTCGCATGAATTAATTACTATAAAGACCTTCATCATCACAGAAATCTTGTAAAATCATTGCTATAAAATTTAACGAAAACTACTATTTTTCATAAAAATTATGTCTTGGAACTACTCACCTGCCGTTGACTTAGAACTATCGGTGACTATCTTCCATCTCTTCTCTAGGAGTGAAACATTCTCCTATTTAAATTTGAGTGGGAGGTTATCTTTAGTAGAAATAACAATTAATGATCTACATTATTATCAATTATAGTTCTAAGGGATTTCTTTATCTTATATTTTTTTTCCCAATGTCCCAGGACTCCTGCTAGTGATCACAGGTTTTCCTCCCTTAATAACAATAGAATGCCTTATCGTGCAGAACCAAGTGATCTCATTTTCACACTTACGATTTGACATATTTTATCATATTTAACCTAATACACACAATTTACCTACAACATACCTAGGGTATATTCGTAAATTTATCAATAATGGGGTTAAGGAGTATTCACATATGCTTCATTAAGCTAATCTATATCTATAATATCTAGATATTATGAATATCGGGATTCCTAAGATTTAATGAAATTAGTATGTAAGGGAAACAACCTTATATATATACAATACTAATCTAACAACAAATATTTCAGAACCTTCTTCATTTTTTTTATTAGGAATTTTTTTATCTACCAGGTAACGTAATAATGGGTGACATACATCTTTCCAACAAATTTTAGGGAAAAACTTATCTTATAACATATACCATTGTTACCTTTCACAATAATAAAAGTGCAGGTTTCTGAATCTTTTTCTTCCTTATAAAAATCAGCACATGGTAACTAAGACCCCATCCAGGAACTCATAATCCTTCATGTTAACGTTGGGTAGTAAGTTAACTATATGAAAAGACCATTTATTCATCATCTTTTGGCTTTAGATCCACTAGGTATAACATCTCAAAAGATTGGAAAGCATGGATGATTATCCTCTTAACAGATATGGAAAAGAAGGGTTACCAACGAATATATTTAGAAATCCCCTGAATGATTAAATTGCGATTGGATAATCTCATAGTTTGATATATTATTGTTTGATGATCTATACATATATAAAGATATTTAACATGTGAGAGAAACGGTGAGGAAGAGATAATACCTACAGTTAATATCCCGTGCTCCCTCTCTCGCAAGGCTTCTCTCTCTCTCTCTCCCTCCCTCCCTATCGCAGTTGCATGAGAATGGCAATGCTTTTAACTCTCCTTATTGACAGCTAACTTATATAGATTTTAATCTTAATGCCCCGTCATTATCCATCTATATCGCTCCTCTCTACACGTGGTAACAGATACCACCCCTCCCTATAGTTCTTTTTTGTCTGAGTCCATGCAAAATAGATAATTTCCCTAACTTTGAATACTTACGTTTCCAAGGGTTTGATTTTGCAATTATCCAAACTAAAACTTTTTTAACATATGACTCCAATTGTTACATATTCGACTCTTTCCTCTAATTTTTTTCTATAAAGATAAGAAAAATGGTTATATATATCCATTTTAGAAGCGTATTGGAATATATCATTTCCACCATTAACACATGTATCAACATCAATATTGATAGGTCATTTATACACTACCATTGGTCTCTTTGTAATTGATAGTAAGATATTAAGTCCAAAATGGATATTACAACACTCCCCTACTTAAAATAAAATTTGTCCTCGAAATTTACATGCTTTGATTAATTGGAGAAAAGATGTGAGTATTGAGGCCATATCTCATCTTCCTGTTCCCAGATAGCTTTTCTTCTATTACCTGACTTCTCCAAAGAACTTTTACCAATGGAATATTCTTTGTTTGAAGTTCTTAAACTTTATGATCTAAGATTTGTACATGAAATTATTTATAGGAAAGATCTTTCTTCAATTGATTTTTTTGTGGTTCGATGACATGAGAGGATCTGGAATATACTTTCGAAATGTAGAAACATGGAAAACATCATGTATTTTAATATATCTGGTGGAAGCAAAAGGTGATATGTAACATCACCAACTCTTGCCACAACTTCATACAAGACAATATATCTGGGACATGGTATTCTACATTTTCCAAATCCAATGAGTCCTTTCCAGGGAGAGACTCACAGAAATACCTTGTCACCAACTTGGAATTCAAGATCCTTCCACTTATCTACATCGCTTTTTTGTATACTTGGGCAGCTTTCAGATGCTTCCTAATATTTTCAACCTTTTTCATGGTATTTTGTATGAATTCTGACTTAAATAATTTGCTCTCCCCTATCTCATTCCAACACACTGGGATTCTACATGATCGACCATACAAAGCTTCATAAGGAGCCATTTCAATGCTAGAATGGTAGCTATTGTTATATGCAAATTCCATGAGTGATAAATGCTCACCCCAAATATCTTTGAAACTTAATGCACATGCTCAGAGCATATCTTCTAAAGTTTGAATGGTTCTTTCAGACTGACCATCCATTTGTGGATGAAAAACAGTGCTAAATGCTAACTTCGTACCGGTTGCCTTATGCAAGCTTGGCCAAAATTTAGAAGTAAAGTGAGGATCTCTATCAGATACAATGGATACATGTGCTCCATGTAACCTTACTATTTCATCCACAAAAATCTTTCCCAAGCGATCTAATGTATTCGTCATACTAACGGCTATAAAGTGGGGGGATTTAGTCAATCTATCAAGTACTACCCAGATTGCATCATGATATCGACGAGTCCTGGGTAATCCAGTAACGAAGTCCATAGTGATATGTTCCCATTTCCATTCTAATATAGGAAGTAGTTACAATGTACCAACTGTTCGCAGATGCTCAAGCTTTCTCTGCTAGCAGACTGGACATCTGGAAACATATTCGACAATCTCTCACTTCATTCCTGACCACCAATAGGATGTCTTCAATGTTCATTACATATTTTACTTCCTGGGTGCATTGCGTACATGGAGTTATGTGATTCTTCAAGAATTTCAGCCTTTATTTCTACTGAATTTGGGACACACAATCTTTGTCTGAACAATAGTACTCCTTGCTCATTGATCATGTACTCTGTCAATTCTCCCTTTCCACTTTTTCAAGTATTCTTTTGATTTCTAGGTCATGTAATTAAGCATCTCGGATTTTATCATGCAATATAGGCCTAGGTTGTAATGAGGCTAATACATTTCCAGATTTATTGATGCTCAGATTAACACGTAATACCCTCAGTTGTAACATTAAAGGGAGGCGTTCAGATTTGATGTATGATAGTTGACCATTAGACCTCCGGCTAAGAGCATTGGCTACGACATTTTCCTTTCCAGTATAATATTCAATGGTACAGTTATAATCTTTAATTAGCTCTAGCCATCTTCTTTGCTTGCATTTCAGATCTTTCTGAGAAAAAAATATATTTTAGGCTCTTATGACGCATGAATGTTTGGCAAGTTTCACCGTACAAGTAATGTCTCTAAAATTTTAAAGCAAAAACTACAGCTGCTAATTCCATATCATATTTAGGATAATTAAGCTCGTGTTGTTTCAATAGTCTAGATACGTAAGCAATTACCTTTCATTTTGCATGAGCACACATCCCAATCCCTAACATGACATATCACTATAAACTATAAGTCCTTCATTTCCTGATGGAAGTCTAAGAATGAGTGTCGAGGTGAGCTTATTCTTAAGTTCCTGAATACTTTTCTCGCATTCATCATCCTAGAAAAATTTCACCTCCTTCCTAGTAAGTTTGATCAACGGGGTCGCAATTCTCGAGAAGTTCTCAACAAATCTTCTATAATCTCCAACCGTACCAAGGGAACCTCGAATTTCTACGGCTGTCCCCAATTCAAGATAGCTCCTATCTTGCTTGGATCTACTGATATGCATTCTCCTGAATTTACATGCCCTAGAAATACCACCTTTTTCACCAAAAATTCACATTTATCTAACTTTGCAAACAATTGATGTTCCATTAAAGTTTGCAATAAAATCATCAAATTTCCCTTATGATCTTCCTCTGATCGTGAATAGACTAAAATATCATCAATAAATAATTACAAAATTGTCCAAAAAAGGATGAAATACAAGATTCATTAAATCCATAAAAGCGGTAGGGATATTTTTTAATCTAAAAGGCAACATTAGAAACTCATAATGCGAGTTCGGAAGGCTGTTTTAGGGACATATTTGGATTTATTTTCAGTTGATGATAGTCTGATCTCAAGTGTATCTTAGAGAACACAAAAGCCCCTTGTAATTGATTAAATAAATCATCAATCCAAGGAAGAGGATAGTTATTGTGTATAGTCACTTGATTCAACCTTCTATAATCAATGCAAAGCCTAAAGAAACCATCTTTCTTTTTAATGAAAAGAACATGAGCTCCCAAAGGAGATATACTGGACTGAATGAAACCCTTATCCCTTAATACTTGCACCTGAATCTTCAGTTCCTTGAGCTCAGCTGGAGCCATTCGATAGGCTGCAAGTGCTATCAGAGTTGTACCGGGGACTAGGTTGATGTTAAATTCGATCTCTCTATCTGGTGGAAGCTTTAGTAGTTCATTTATAAATACTTCAGGAACTTATTGTACAAAAGGAATGTTCTCTAGGCTAATTGCTTCCACCTTTGTGTTATAAATAAGAGCAACATAAGAAGAACACCCCTTCCTTATCAATCTGTGAGTCAATATATTAGAAATTACAGGAGTAGGATATATTTTCCTACCTCCTGAATAAATGAATTTAGCTTCCCCGGGCCTTGAAAAAATGACTTTTTCTATAGCAGTCCAATAGAGCGTGGTATGCAGCTAGACATTCCATTCTTATGATTACATCAAATTCTTTGATTTGCATAGGAATTATATCCACATGAATATGATGTGCTCCTATCTACATCACACAATGTTTGAAAATGTGGCAAACTATTTCAGGTTCTTCTTTATGTGTTATAATTGCTAGGGTATTATCGAGGTGTTTCATTTCTATATCAGCATGCATGCAACAACTTCAAGAAATAAAAGAAGGACTGGCAACGGAATAAAAAAGTGTATATGCCTCTTTGTCGAAAATTATTGCAATACCTAAGACAACATCTTCCGAGGCAATGGCTTTTTCACGAGTCAAGTTAAACTTTTCCAGAATCTTGTACTTTCTGAACTTGGTGATTTTGCTCACTATTCCTCTTCTTGTTCCTATTTAAAGTTGCTTGGTTTCTAGCATAAGATTTCCATCGTTGGTTTTATTCTTTAGTATCACTATGTTTCCTTATCCAAATAGGATAATCACAATGTATATATCCAGTCTGCCCATAATGCCAGCAATCTCGTGTGCCTTTACGACATTCCCCAGGATGATTCTGCCCACAAGAATTGCATTGTTGATAAGTATTCTGTATTGTTTCCTTTGCTATTGGTCTTCATGCAGCGATATGTGAAAATCAACCCAAACCTCCTATTTTACAATAAAAATAATGTCGTTGTGTCGGTCGGGTAATTTTTACAGAAAATTTATTTGTTTTTATTTATACTCCTAAATTAGATGTATAGTGTTAAGTACAAGAATGACGAACTCAAGGAGGCAAACTATTTAGAAACTAAGGTAAAAAATAGAAAACTAAGGTATAAAGAGTTTCTTAATTTTTATTTATTTTTAGGATTTTTTTTCTAGATTTTTATTTGATTTTTATGATTTTTATATTGTTTTTATGGTTCTTATATACCTATGTAAAAATATAGGTATAAATTTTTATTTTTGTACTTGATTTTTATTTTATAGTTTTATGTGATTTAAGTGTTTTATGATTTTTATGTAATCTTTAGAAAATATTTTGTAATTTTTATTTAATTTTTAAACTTGAAATTACTTTTTATTTGAAAATAGAATTTTATTTTTGATTTTAAAAATAAAAAATAGTGATAAAATATTTTTATTTTATTTTTATTAAAAATAAGGTGAAACTTCCTTCAAAACGATATATTGGACATTTTATATGATTTTTATTGAATTTGTTATGGTTTTTCAAAGTTTTTATGTATTTTCATTTTTTATTGGTTTTATTATTCAATTTTTATTTTGGTTTTGTTTTATTATGTAAAATATAGTAAAATATGCTATTGGTAATTTTTCACATATTTTCTAAATGTGTTTTATATTTTTTAGGATTTTATAAAGTTTGTTATTTTTTTAATATTTTTTTATAAATGATTTAATGCTAGAAAATATTTTTATAAATTATTTTTTAAAGGGGTTGGGGAAGTTGCAACTGGGGTTGTAGCCAACTCACTGGACCTGACCATTTTTCATTGATTTTTCATGTTTTTGAAATGATACCAATGGGGATTTAAATCACCATATATCACCATGGTCTCACGCCAAATTCAACTAAATTCGATACTTTTGTCATCTCCATCAAGACTATCACATTTTAACGATCTCAGAATTGTTAAAATTGACCCTATCTAGATGGGCATGTTAGAAATGTTTATTTTGCATGAAATTTGTAAAATAAGTAAATCCCCATAGGTCTCCTTCATCAAAAATAAAAAATCAATAATAAAAATGGCCGGGTATAGCGAGTTGGTTGTAACCCTGGTGTAGCTTTCCTTTTCCCTTTTTTAAAATATTAAATACACTATATATAATATGAAATGCGGTATTTATACATATTTTTATTATATATTTTCATTTTTTGTATTTTATTTAATATGTATTATAGTATGTATAGTAATAATACTGTAGAAGTTTATTTAAGAATTAAATAGGAAAAGATAGGGGCGCGAGTGTAATTATGTAGATGCTACAGGGGCGTCCCACGCAATTTTTTCCAGTGATACAATGCTGCTCACGTGTCTGCCACCTGGGCTGGTCCTATTCTTAATATCAAGAAATATCGTGGGCATTATTGTAAAATTTTCAGTACACACATGCAACACCGCGTGCAAGCTGCTAGCTCAAGATCTACTTGTAACTAGAGAAATAAAGAAGGACTCGTTCGCAAAAGTTCCAGACACACGTGATGCTAACGTGATAAAGACCTGTGATGACCTGTATGTAAAATGACAGAAATATCTCAGAAAAGCATGCGCATAGCGCTTGATTGAGAATAAGCTACGGGGCGGTGGAAGCACTACGAGACCGCCATGTGGTTAACACGGTCTGTTGGATTTGTAGTCGATCGAACGAATCTGATGGTTTTTTATCTTCTAGCAATTGGTTCCGATTTCCCGTAATTTCTTCCATTAGCAACGGAAGTTTCAATCTGAAACAACAGATGCTGCTCGATAGAAGACAGCGGAGCTAATGTCGGTGATCGATGCTTGACGAGCTACGAAATGCCCTGCTTAAAAAGCATGGATTATAGAGCGCTTAAAAAAGTGTGTCATTTGGTTGTAGGCGGTCAATCGGAATCGGTCAAGAAATAACCACACAAAATTTAGTCACTTTTAATCAATGTGCTTTTTTGTTTATTTTACTTGGGCAAGTCCCAAGGTCGAACACAAGGAGGCAAATGAACAACCTAGAATTTTGTCTATCAAAGTTCATGCACGGTTTTTGAGGTGGTCTTTTTTTTTATAATTTTTAATGTAATTTGAGACGCATAATGCAAATTAGGCTAATTTTAAGGACTAGAAAATGATTAGCAATCAAACGATGTCCAAAAAATGTGGAACTTGACCAAGATGACAATTACGATGAAAATGAATGAATTTTATTTTTTTTTGAATTTTTGGATGCAAGATGAATTTTTTTATGAATTTTTTAATGCAAACAAAGTGAATTTCAATTATTAATTATAATAAATATTAAACCTATTCATTTTAAAGGGATAAAATTATTCAAGATCTATCGCTAGGTGATGGATCTCAGAAAAATCCTAAACCTCAAAAATATCAGATTTAATACCTATTAAAAATTTAAGATGGAAATACGCAAAATGATTTTTACAAGGCAAACCATGCATTCAAATGCGATTCTTTTAGGTACAAAGTTAAACACAACTAATTGTACAATCCGTGATTTTCGATAATTTTTAGAGCAACAGTTAATCAATAATGAATTTCAGAGCTCAAAATGGGCAAAGTATGCAATTTTCTTCAAAATAATTAATTATTAATTAACCACTGATCACAAAAATATCAAACACATGCCAAGATGTAGAGAATTAGTTGTAGAAAAGAATGCCTATTTTTGATAAATAAAATAATGTAATGTAGCAGTTCAAAATGATAGAGGAATACATGGGTATTTATGCAATATTAAATAAATATGAAAATGTAGTAGAAGGGATGTAAATACCGATAAGTGGGGGGAGGGGCTCTGCAAAATCACCAGAGGGTCAAGTGCGTAGCAAGCGACCTCTAGATGGGAGACTTCTTTGCAAATAGATGAAACACCGGGGGCTTCTTTGCAATTTTCCCAGCGGTCACGTGCGCAGCACGTGACCCTAGGGTAGCTTGTAGATCATGGAATTCTCAGGGGTTGGGATGCAAAGTTCCCTCCTGTCACGTGCCTCCCACGCGGGGAGGGCCTTGGGACCTGTGCCCGACTGCGAGGCAGAGGGTGGTGGCTGGATGAGGATGGTAGAGCTCACATCGATGACCGTCCTCCGGTCGACACACGGCCAGGGGAACATTGGGGCGGATGCGAGAATTGGCGAGTGATAGTGTGGCTGGAATGGAGGTCGTGGATGGAGCTGCTGGCGGTCATTGGAGATGGTCAAAGGCGCCGATGAAGCCTGGTGTTCTGATGGTGGAGGAATGAAGCTTCTGGAGTGAGGTGACGCTGCACGACCCAGGAGTCGTTGATCTGGCATTGGGTGCGAGATGTAGCAGCAACGTCGGTGATGAAACCCGGAGCGCTTGGAGGTTGTTGATGAAGACCTGGAGCCGGCAGAGGGGAGTAGCGTTGAAGGCATTGGTTGTCGATGAAGATTGTGTAGATAGGCGAGGCTACTCTCGGTAGCAGTGTCGGAGAAGAACTTGGCTCGACGGGATGAAACCCAGAGCAAAGCAGAAGTGGTTGAAAAGGATCGTCGTGGACTGCAACGAGCTTGTGAAGCTCAGATCTCGCCAAATAATAACGTCGGGATGTCATCCCGGTGATCTTTCTCTGTAATCGGCAGATGAAGCTTATTAAGGGGTGGTGCTGAGGTTAAATAGGGTTGGTGTCCTGCCGGAGATGGAAGTAGGTGAGGATCGCAGGGAAGTGAGATACACGGGGGAACGAAGGAAACGATCGGAGATTGACGAGATCGGAGGAGGATGTTGCGGAGGCGGCGGAGGGATCCACGGAGGCGAGATATATAGGAGGAGGCAGCAGTTTGCGAAGTCGCGGGCGGAAATCGCGGTGTCGCCGCCATCCCAATTGGGAAAGTGGCTGGAGGAAGATGGTGACCAGGGGCCATCCGATCGACTGAGTTGGACGACCTTAATCGCGCCACGTGGCGGCAGGATGGGGCGTGCGAGGCATGTGCAGTGCACGTGCCTAGACGGCACGTGCTCCGTATGTGCACGCCTTTATTTTTTATTTTTATAAAAAATGAAATATAAAAACCTCAAAAATGGGTGATACGTGACAGCTCTAGGAGCGGCCACGTGTCAGCCCCACAAAAATCAGAAATAAATACCTTAATAAATATGTAAAAATAGATAAGTGACCTCGGATTGAAAAAGTCTTTTCATAAAAATTGCTCGTCTCGATAAGATATACAACTTTCATGAAGACACCAAAACCAAAATGGATCATTTGTGCAAAGTGATATTTTTGAGGTATCCCACATACATAGAAAACCTTGATTTTTGGGTTTTATATTTTTTGTCATTTTTAAACTAGATAAAAATCCGGAAAAAAATATGATAAAATCAAAGATAAATATTTACACAATCTATTTTTTTGGATTTTTATTGAGTAAGAAAAAGAGAAATAAAATAAAACACGAAAAAGATAATTTTTGTACAAACAGTTAGTGAAGACTCAGACTCAATTAGTTTCTCTGATTTTAAGCTCAGTTTGGATTTGGATTTTTGCGTATTTTAATAAAAATTTCATCAAATAAGACAAATGAAAAAGAAATTAAATAAAATAGGTTAATTATGTACATAAAATAATAGGTCAAAAATCGCTAAAATACAAAATGTAGAAAAGAGGCCCAAAAAACCCAACTTTCACAGATGAGCTCCGATTCACTTGAACTTGGTCTTGTTTTGAATGTACATTAGTTTAAAAGTGAGTAGGATCAAAATGGACACTAGATGGGGAATATATGGGGGTTTTAGTCCGGAAATCCTAGAATTAGGGTTTGGGTTTTTGATCCACTTATTTGGGTTAGTGATTTTTTTTATTTTTCATTTATTCTTGTTAGTGATATGTACACAATGGAGGTAGGGTTTGGGTCTATTGGAGTTAGCATGACTGAGTTACAAATCGGGGAAGTTAGGCTATTTACATGTCGATTTGGTGGAGATTTTTGGCTTCTTATTTTGTGCGAAAATAGGTGATAAAGTGCAATTCTTATCAAAACATGCATGAATGGTAATTATGCAGAATAAATGAAGAAATGCCCATGACTTTTAGGTACAGTTTGGATGACGGGTTACCTGCAGGTTAGGGGAGTTTACCCCCTTTAACCCACATCCACTTCTCTCCCCGTGGGCCCCACTTTATTCCTTTTTTAAAAATCAAAAAAATCCATTTTACATCATCAATCCTATCAAAAAATAATATATTATACCATCATATCATATAAAAATTATAAACTACTACAATTCTACTGACTTTTCCAAACTTCAATACAATCACATCACAATAACTACTCACTTTTTCAAACTTCAATACAATCATATCACCCCAAACCCACTTGTAACCCAGCCCCAGTTTAACCCTCTATCCAAACACCAAAATGAAAAAACAGGTTACCTTCTACCAGTTTAACCCGCTTTAACCCGCCTACCAAACACACCCTTAGGGATTAGAGCTTAATTAATGACTTTTAGAGTGATGAATCTGAGATTCATCATCCCCCTATACTTAAACCATGCTCGTCCCTGAGCATCAAAAGAAATGCCATGAGGTGAAATGAGATTGGGTTGCGTACCAAGACCATGAGCTGTAGGTGAAAATGAAACTAGACTCGACCTTTCGATTATTAGTTTGACGGAACTTCTATGAGACTTAGAATTTTAAAATCAACAACCTTCAAGTTCTACACATCATTGTCACAGTTTCAGCTCAGAATTCATCTTAGATCGATCCTCTTCCTAAAGCATACCCTATGAACATTGAACAATCGACTCATGTGTGTGAAAGGTTTTAGCTCTTCCCATCTATAATGTCGGACTACCACGCAAACCTCCTTTCCAGTAACTCATCCTCGGGGAGTCAGGTATTTCCTTCTAAGTCTGTCGCACTGTGTTCACAATCGAAATGTGGGAGAAGTTAGAAGAAGGAGAAAAGAACTGGAGGGTGGCCAATGTAGTCACCTCTCCTTGTGAAGCTGGCCAGTGTAGCCGAGTCTCCACCAAGATCTGCAGGTTTTCTTTGAAGCTTGGACCTTTTTGGTCAGATTATTATTTGGTAGTGGATTCTTTGTATTTGAATTTTTGGTAGCTCTGCTTGGATCTTGTTGTGCCCCTACGGATATAGAATCTTTTTTTCCGTACATGTTTTGGGGTCTTAGAAAAAATTGAGCCCAGCCGTCCATTCCTTTTCCGAATCTTTATTTCAACCTGTACTCCGGTCTTTAGATTTCCACGCTACCAGAAAAGAAACTCACACAATCTTCCAACACCCCGTCTGAGTTGAGCTAAGTGCATAGTGCGAGAGTACAAATTAATTCCTTATTGCAGAGTTGTACCTAGAATGAAGAGACCAGGTTAGACACTAGTCAAACGTTGCACATTGTCATGTGGAACTCAAAGAATTACGTCAAAGACCTGAAGTTTCTAAAATTCTATTTCTCGATGAAGTTCCTCTGAAAATTAGGTGGATTAAGGTCAAGTCCACCACTCTCAGTTTCTGCTCATAACTTGGTTCAGAACCCAACAACTTTTCACAGATGCAATTGAATGTAATGCTTGATGAAGTGGAGGTGTGCGAAATGCAAACGCAATTTTTTTGTGATATTATTTTTTTATGTAAGGGATTTTTGTGAATTTTTATTGAAAAGTATTTTTAATGCAATTAAGAAGCCATTTTTTCAAAAGTTTTGGGTTGTACACAGTC
The DNA here is from genome assembly GCA_037367405.1 of Ottelia alismoides. Lineage (NCBI taxonomy): Eukaryota > Viridiplantae > Streptophyta > Magnoliopsida > Alismatales > Hydrocharitaceae > Ottelia > Ottelia alismoides. The sequence goes on along the minus strand of JAZKJV010007174.1, from coordinate 410,829 downwards.
AGCGTTAGTATCAAAACTCTTTTTTTTTCAAGTTAGTTACCCACCACGTAAATACATATAGACTTACGCGAAAGTACGAGATATGGGTAAAATATATACACAGTATATATACAGACCCCTCTATACTTAGAGAGTGATGTGTCCTCAGAGAATAAGAAGTGTAAAGAAGACATAGATCGGGCTAAGCGTAAGAGAGTAAAGAAAAGAAAAAGATAGATTGGTCCGCCCCCTATACTTAGACTGTGAATAGTCTTAAGTATAGAAGAAGAGCGAAAAAATGAGGTGGTTGGGATATGTGGATGAAGAGAGTATATACAAATGGGCATCGGTTCCTGCTATACTTAGGCTCTGGTCAGCCTAAGAAAGGAAGAAGGGTGGAAATGAGGCGATCGTGAGAAGGAGGTTGATGAGGGAAATGCTATATACATATGGCATCAGTCCCCCCTATACTTAGGCCTTGGCCTAAGTAGAGGAAAAATATGTACAAGGAGACCAATGTGGTCAGGAGGGAGGGTGGGTAGCCGATGATTAAGGAGGTTTTCAGTCGATCTTCTTGTGAGCCTGTAGTGGGAGATCGTAGTGACGAGAATGAGATGAAGCGTATGATTCCCAATTATTATCAGTGTTATCCTTGGAGAAATCATGATGGATAGTAGATGAAGCGTATGAGTCAGATGAAAGGTAACCATCATCAGAGTTATCCTCAGAGGAATAGTATATGAAAGTGGACACAGTCCACATATTCTTGTCCTTTTGTTTCTTTACTTGTTTTCTCAGAATTCGTTCCTTCTTGGGATCAAGCAATTCGTCCTCGAATGAATACTCTGAAGCACCAGTCTCAGTCAGCTCATAAGAAATAATTCCAATGTATTTGATGAGAGCAGGAGCATCGGCTTTGGATGAATAATAGTGAGGAATGAGAGTCATCCAACGGGAATCGATGTTTGGATCCTTGCAAAGGTAAGGTTTTAAGACTGCCGAACAAACCTCACTCATGTAGATTACCTTTTCCAGACCTTATGAGGAATCATCAGACGATTCCTCTTTCGGAAGATCAAAGGCGACTTTCTTTTTCGATGAATGAGTAGTCATTTTGTTTCATGAAGTTGTTGGTCCACTTAAGTCTCCAGATGAATAACCATTGAAAATTTTCTCCTTGGTCAGTGTTTGTCATGCGTGTTTGTTCTTAGTCTTCTTCATGTTGGTTCACTCCTGAGTTGGAATGATTTTGTCAAGGTATTCAGAGTAGGTTGACCAGGGTGCGACCATGGATAAGTCTCGGGATCATATAAGAAACACTTTTCTATTGTGAGATCCGCAAGAATTGAAATAGTAGGGGGAATCTCTGCATGTTCGTTCTCAATTGACTTGATGTTGGATCATTCCTGTGTCGAGTTGATTTGATCAAGGTAGTCAGAATAGGTTGACCCAGGGTGCGACCATGCATAAGTCTCAAGATCGTATGAGTCATATATTTGATTTTCCATGGTGAGAGTAGCTGGGAATGGAGCAGGAGGGAGAGTCTCTAAACCAATAGTCTCATCAACAACCGCTATCTCAAGTGTAGCAGTGGGGTGAGGCTCTTCTACTTCTTGATGGTTACGGTTGTCGAAGACTTCGTGGGTTGCCTCAAAAATCGTGGTTCCTCAAAGACTTGGTGAGATCAAAGTGCTTCCAATGCTGTAAAATTGATTTCCCTAGTCTCACACTCAATAATTGCCTTAGCCAATGATAAGAATGGCTTCTTGAGAATAATTGGAGACTGGGTGAATTCTCCTTGATGCTCAATATCAATGATCGTGAAGTCTATTTTGAGCGGAGCACCTTGGAATGTAATGATGACAGAAATGATTCCTCTCAGTCGTTTTATCGATCGATCAGCAAATTGAACGATCTTTGTATCTTCCTGATAGGTCCTAGTTTGAATTCATGAAATACAAAGGTCGGGAGGATATTAATTGGTTAGTTGTCATCACTTCGAGCATGGTTAAAAATTTTGTCTTTGATTCCATAGTTAAATCTGGGCAACCGCTTCGCTATGCGGCTCTTGGTTTTTCTCCTCAACACCAAGGAGGAGACCATTGACAAGATATGTCTTTCAGTTTTTGTTCTTATCCTGGTCGACTTTTTCATCATTAATTTATCCATTACAAATCCTTTAAGGTCGGAAAAGTGTTCAATGGCCTGTATAAAGGGAATTTCAAAAATAAGTCTTTTCTGTAGTGCTTCCTGTAAAGCAGGATCCACATTCTTCAGATCTTCTTCAGTTTTAGTTTTTATGTAATTTTCTGGATTTTCGATTTTTTGGTTATTTTTGAATATTTCAATTTTTTTGGTATTTTTTGTGTGGTGTGGTTATGTGGTGTTTTCCGTAGATGAGCAGAGACTTTGATGTTCCGAGTAAGAGTCAGAGGCATAGTTATCCCTACGGGAGTAATATGCAGAAGTGTCACTATCAGAGTCGTCCCTAGGGTGAACATATTCACTAGGTTACTGGATATCCTCAGAATTTTCAACATGAGATCCAATCTTTTCCTCATCCATTTTTATGTCCGAGCCACCAGAGAGTGAAATTAATCGGTCGACAAACTTTCGAAATTTATCCTCCATTAAATCAAATCTCTTATTTATCCTCGAAATATCATCCTCAAAAATCTGTTCATGATCAATCATGAGAGCAGTTGGGATGTGTTTTTACATTTGAGATTCATTAATTTCATATTCCATTTTCTTGTTTGAGATGACAGGAGAGTCTCTTGGAACATCCAATATATGATCGTTATTTTCTGAAAATTTCTCTTCAAAAATCATGGAAGAAGGCTGCTTAGTGGAAGGATTTTGCGGGAATCTGTAGATCTCATACTCAGCATGTCGCGACTCATGCATGTAATGCTGGTTTGAGTACAGTCTACTTCCATGGTCATGATTGATCGTATCCTCAAATAATGGAGTCATACAGGGTGCATATGTGTTGATATCATCTGTCTGATCCTCTGTATGCATAGGTTGATCAAAGGAGTGGTACTCGGGTTGGTCAATATGGATTTATTCGTCACGGTCAATCCAATGCTGATGATCATTTAGCGCGGGCCCCTCCTTATGGTTTGATCAGATTTGGTCTCTCGTCCAGTCATAAGATTAAAAAGTGATTTGATCTTGAAATGGTTCATTAGTTTAAGCGACAAACTAAGAGTAAGACGGTTCAGTCCAGTATGGTAAGTAATCATATGTGGTCGGATGATTCGAGTTGACTGGCTTGGAATTCAATGAGGGGACCGAATTCATCTGAGAGTAAGAATCTCCCTCAAATGTTGGAGGTTTATTGAAAGAAGAGGGTTGAGATGATTTGGGCCTGACTGAGACAAATTCATTTTCATAATATAGCTCTGATGGATTCTTAGATAAATGTTCCGCCATTTTTGAAAGAGATGAAATGAATGATGATTTGGGTTTGATCGAGACGAATTCATTTTCATGATATGGATCTAGAGGGTATTTGGACAAAAATTCCATAATCTTTAAAGGATGTTTATTGGTTGACATAGTTGATCTCGGTGTAAGTGCACGAGATATTCAAAAGGATTTTTTTATCAAGGAGATTGATGGCACAAGTGTGCGGCTTTTGATCTTCGAAATCGGTTCATGCACACAAATCAAACACAAATCAAACTCCAGGTTCACCAACTCACACAATGAAGCCGCAAGAGTTCGGCAATTATCTTTTCAATTTAGTTGGTGATAAGACAATCTTGGAAAGTAATAAGCAAGCTGTTAGTGTCGAAAATTTTCTTATAGACTGTCCCGAATTCCTACGACTAGTTGCGCCTACTTTCAGCCAGTATAGGTGTAAGTACGGACCGTAAAACAACTACCCGCGTTACTTAAGGATGGAGCCTTATGCATTGACATTTAGACCACCCACTCTGCTAAGGAAATCCGGACCCTTTACCGGCTACCCGTAGATCCTCACTGAGAAGTAGCTAATCGCTTTTAGAATTAGTAGTCTGAACGAAAATTTCGGAGTTGGGCTCTAACCTTAAGTGTCGTCTCTCGCTCACTAAAAAAACAAAAGAATCCAAGGTCAGGGTTACTCTCCCGCAAAAATTCTTGATTTTATGGGTTATTCAAAATCGGCTACATTTAGCAGTCCATATTTTAATTAGGTGATCACTGAAAATTTAAGTGAGCACAAATACACGTCTACCATCCAGTCCCAATTTCCTTTAAAATTATGTATAAAACATGAGGAAGAAATTCGGAAAAAGCCGATGCACACGAAAAACGATAATGTATGCTCAGATAGAAGACTTACAGTGATTCCTCGCAATCTCCATTTGGGATGCAATACAAGAATTGAAAGATTATTCTAAATTAATGCAAGACAATGAAAAACCACACATCGTAGAAAGTTCTATTAGCCGAGAAGAATTGAGTTGAATTTGACTAAGTTGAACGATCTAATGTGCGTCTCAATTAAAGTGAATTGTGGCCCTAGGTCCTACGGGCATAATCAAAAATTTAAAAGCTCTAAGAGCCGTATGTGCATGTCTATCCTAAGCGCCACTCAAGTCGAGCCCCAACCTCACCAGAGAGTGAAACAGACAACGACACATGACATAAATAGTTCAAGGTCTTTTTAAACACGCGAGAGTCCAAACAGACACCGCTATAAATGAGCAATTAATTACAAAAATTAAAATTGCAGAAAATAAAATCATAAACTCTACGCTCTGTTACGACTCAACTCGATCTTAATTTTAATGTGGCTTTTTGGGAGTCGTTGAAGATGCGTCAGTTCTTGACAAAACCACTCCACGTACGCTGGATAGCTTGTAAGAAAAATAAGAGCGATAGTATGTAAGAGAGTGACTCAAAAATAAAAATAAAACAAGAAAATAATTACTAAAAATAAAAATAAATGCAGAAGAGAAAAATGGATTTTACAGTGAAAAATTCAGGGGTCAGACTACCCAAATGCGGAATACTGAAAAAGATTTTTACATAATAAACTAAACCATTTGCATCCCCGACAACGACGCCATCTGACGAGCTGCGAAATGCCCTGCTTAAAAAGCGTTGATTATCGAGCGCTTAAAAAAGTGTGTCGTTTCGTTGTAGACGGGCAATCGGAATTGGTCACGAAATAACCACACAAAATTTAGTCAATTTTATTCAATGCTGTTTTTTGTTTATTTTACTTGGGCAAGTCCCAAGGTCGAACACAAGGAGGCAAAAAAACAACCCAGAATTTTGTCTATCAAAGTTCGTGCACGGTTTTCGAGGTGATCTTTTTTTTGTAAATTTTAATGCAATTTGAGATGCAAAATGCAAATTAGGCCAATTTTAAGGACTTGAAAATGATTAGCAATCAAACAATCTCCGAAAATGTGAACCTTGGCCAAGATGACAATTACGATGAAATGAATGCACTGTAATCTTTTTGGAATTTTGGGATGTAAGATGATTTCTTTATGAATTTTTGAATGCAAAAAGTGAATTTCAATTATTAATTATAATAAATGTTAAACCTAATTATTTTCAAAGGATAAAATTATTCAAGATCTATCACTAGGTGACGGATCTCAGAAAAATCCTAAAGCTTAAAAATATCAAATTCAATACCTATTAAAAATTTAAGATCGAAATATACAAAATGATTTTTACAAGGCAAACCATGCATGCAAATGCAATTCTTTTTTATTACAATGTTAAACACAACTAATTCTACAATCCGTGATTTTTCGGTAATTTTTAGAGCAATGGTTAATCAATAATAAATTTCAGAGCTCAAAATGGGTAAAGTATGTAATTTTCCATAAAACAATTAATTATTAATTAACCACTGATCACAAAAATATCAAACATATGCCAAGATGTAGAGAATTAGTTGAAGAACAAAATGCCTATTTTTGATAAATAAAATAATGCAATGTAGCAGTTCAAAATGATAGTGGAATACATGGATATTTATGCAATATTAAATAAATATGAAAATACAGTAGAAGGGATGTAAATACCGATAAGTAGGGGGGCTTTGCAAAATCACAAGAGGGTCACGTGCGTAGCACGTGACCTTTGGATAGGAGACTTCTTTGCAAACAGACGAAATACCGGGGGCTTCTTTGTAATTTTCCCAACGGTCACGTGCGCAGCACGTGACCCTAGGGTAGCTTGTAGATCATGGATTTCCCAGGGGTTGCAATGCAAAGTTCCCTCCCGTCACGTGCCTCACACGTGAGGAGGGCCTCGAGACCTGTGCCCGGCTGCGCGGCGGAGGGCAGTGGCTGGATGAGGACGACGGAGCTCACGTCAATGACCATCCTCCGGCTGACACACAACCAAGGGAACACCGAGGCAGATGCGAGCCTTGGCGAGTGATAACGTGGCTGGAATGGAGGCCATGGCTGGAGCTACCGGCGGTTATTGGAGATGGTCGAAGGTACCGATGAAGCCTGGTGTTTTGACGGTGGAGGAATGAAGCTTCTGAAGCGAGGTGACGCTGCACGGCCCAGGAGTCACTGGTCTAGTGTTGGGTGCGAGATGTAGCGGCGACATCGGTGATGAAGCCCGGAGCGCTTGGAGGTTGTTAATGAAGACTTGGAGTCGGCAGAGGGGAGTAGCATTGAAGGCGTTGGTTGTCGATGAAGATCGCGTGGATGGGTGAGGCTACTCGCAGTAGCAGTGTCAAATAAGAACTTGGCTCGACGGGATGAAGCCCGATGCAAAGCAGAAGCGACTGAAGAGGATCACCGTGGACTGCAACGAGCTTGTGAAGCTTGGATCTTGCCAGATAATAACGTCAGGCTGTCACCCAGTGATCTTTCTCTGCAATTGATGGATGAAGCTTACGAAGGGGCGGTACTGGGGTTAAATAGGGCTGGTGTCCTGCCGAAGATGGAAGTAGGTGAGGATCGCGGGAAAGCGAGATACACGGGGGAAAGAAAGAAACAATCGGAGATTGACGCGATTGGAGGAGGATGTTGCGGAGGCGACAGAGGGATCCACGGGGGTGAGATATGCGGGCACAGGCGGCGGTTTGTGAAGTCATAGGTGGAAATCACGGTGTGACCACCATCCAAATTGGGAAAGTGACTAGAGGAAGATGGTGACAAGGGGCCGTCCGATTAGTCAAGATCGGACGGCCCTAATCGTGCAACGTGGCGGCAGGATGGGGCGCGCGAGGGCACGTGCAGTGCACGTGCCTAGGCGGCATGTACTCTGCACGTGTGCGTCTTTAAATTTTTTATAAAAAAATGAAATATAAAAACCTCAAAATGGATGACACGTGGTGGCTCCAAGAGCTGCCATGTGTCAGCCCCACAAAAATTAGAAAATAAATACCTTAATACATATATAAAAAATAGTAAATGACCTCGGATCGAAAAGTTTCTTCATGAAAATTGCTCGTCTCGATAAGATATACAACTTTCATGAAGAACCAAAACCAAAATCGATCATTTGTGCAAAGTGATATTTTTGGGGTATCCCATGTACATAGAATACCTTGATTTTTGGATTTTATAATTTTTTGTCATTTTAAAACCAGATAAAAATCTGAAAAATATGATAAAATCAAAGATAAATATTTACATATTAATCTAATTTTTTGGATTTTTATTGAGTTAGAAAAAGAAAAAATAAAATAAAACACGAAAAAGACAATTTTTGTACAGACAGTTAGTGAAGACTCGGACTCAATTAGTTTCTTTGATTTCAAGCTCAGTTTGGATTTAGATTTTTGCACATTTTAATAAATCTTTCATCAAAGAAGATAAATGAAAAATAAATAAAATAAAATAGGTTAATTATGTACATAAAATAATAAGTCAAAAACCGCTAAAATACAAAATATACAAAAAAGGCCCAAAAAACCCAACTTTCAAAGATGAGCTCCGATTCACTTGAACTTGGTCTTGTTTTGAAGGTATTTGAATGTACATTAGTTCAAAAGTGAGTAGGATCAAAACAGACACTGGATGGGGAATATATGGGGGTTTTAGTCTAGAAATCCTAGAACTAGGGTTTGGTTTTTTGGTCCACTTATTTGGGTTAGTGATTTTTTTTATTTTTCATTTATTCTTGTTAGTGATATGTCCACAATAGAGGTAGTTTTGGGTAAATTGGAGTTATCATGAATGAGTTACAAATCGGGGAAGTTAGGCTATTTACAGGTCAATTTGGTTGAGATTTTTGGCTTCTTATTTTCTGCGAATATAAGAGATAAAATGCAATTCTTATCAAAACATGCATGAATGCTAATTATGCGGAATAAAAAGAAATGCCAATGATTTTTAGGGATTAGAGATTAATTAATGACTTTTAGAGTGATGAATCTGAGATTCATCAATGCTCGGATCAACACGAATATGAATCGGGTTCAATCGTGATGCAGATGGTCGATGCTTATCTTCAGGCAATGCGATGTCTTCGAAGCTTCATGATTGATGGCCAGGACACACTCCAAGTGCGGCTCTTGATGATCTAGATATCTAATCAGGCTGGGTTTCTCATGAAGATCTGCAATTGAATCAAACATCTCGAGCACGAAGGCTCAAATCAAAATAAAAATAGAACAATCGTGAGCGGTGCTCCTTCGATGGCAGAGGATTGAAGCCTATTGATGATAAGGTATGAAGAGATAGAATATGAAATGAAGGGAAACACAAAGATGTGATGGATGTAGCAATGAATTCGGGTACGAAATTGAGAGGAAGAGGAGGATTGAAGGAAGAAGAGAAACAGAAGATAAACCGAGAGGGATTGAGAGAAGAAAGAGGTAGGAGAAATGAATAGGAAATCTAACATGGTAATAAACGATGGTATAGAAGCAATCTCCTGGGAACGAGGAACTCAGAGGAGTTCCAGGTGGTTATCGCCTCCGTGGACAGTAGTTCTGGAGGCTACGCATGACGGAATGGTGCTCCACACTACAACTGATCATGCCTATCTCATCTCCATTTCTCGCTCGATGGTGTCTATTGGAGGTCTGTCACCCTCTCTATATATTTCTCTTAACTAGAGCTCGGGGAAGATGGAATTTTCAAATGGAGGATGCGATTGATGAGGGGGAGAGGCCTCCTCATATTAGCGTCGGAACCTTGGAGGTCAAGTAAGGTGGTGCGGTCACCAGAGGGAAGGTGGCGTCACCGCGGGCGGTTGGGTGAACGACCCAATGCCCGACAGTTAGGGTTGTTGGCTACTGGAGGAGAAGAACAAAGGTGGAGGTCGTAATGGAGGAAGAGGAAGAAGACGTGGCGGGCGTAGGGAAAGCAAGCGGGGAAGAAAGGGTTTCCACATGAGAAAAGAAAAAAATAAAATAAAAATATTTAATTAAATAGTTAATTAAAGTAAATGATTAAAGGATAAGTATATTAAATAAATTAATTAAGAAATAATTAATTACATAAGTAGATAAGTAATTAGGTAAATAAATAATTAAATAAATAATTATTTATATAATTAAATAAATTGATAAATAATTCAATAATTAATTAACTAATTAAATAATAAATAAATAAAATGTATTTATTTTAATTTGTAATAAAAATAGTAAAATATATAGATATAATGACATATATTAAATAATATAAAATTAATATACATTGTACATTTTATACCAATATGGTCCTAAAAGCCATTTTTCCATTTTAACCATGATCTTAATGAAATCAGTGTCATTTGGTAGATAATTCTATAAAACAAACTTTAAAAGTGGCTACGCCTAATACGGAGTTCATATGGCCAAGTTATGAGGTCCGAAAAATTTAAGTTACGGCTTCATGGCTTCGGGATTTATTGGCATTTTATTAGTTATATTTTTATATTTTCTACTGATTTTTAGAAACTCATTAGAAAAGAAATTAAGTTAAATGAAGTTAAGTATAATTAATTATAAAATCAGAATATTTATACGTATAGTACATATAGACAAAGGGGCCCAAATGCCAAAACTCACCCGTTTTATTCTAATATTTTTTGATATTTTTAATAAATAATATTAGTTATAAAACAAAATTTAAAAGTGAGTTTGGTCGATTTGGAGTTTTCTATAAATAGATATGAACCATGGAAGTCAACATTTGTGATTCATTGTAATTAACTATTTTTACATTGAATACTTTTTCTGATATTTTTATATTTAATATATATTTTTATGAACAACTTCCATGAAGAAAATATTTTGGTTTGAAGTGATCTTGATAATAAATAAATATGTGAAATATTTATCAGATCAAAAATATGTTTATGTATAATTATGGTCTTGATTTTCTGACATTTTTATAATTAAAGATCCTGATCTCCCCCTACTTATTTATTTTGTCGACGAAATCGATATTGACATGGTCTCTGGGTTAGGATCGGTCTGTATATTTTTTATATACATCCTTCATTTACTTTAATCTTCATTTTTCTCTCTATTATTTTATTTTGGATAAAATAAGTGTTAAATATATAATATTAATAAATGTGGTTAGAAAGTTGATTCGTGAGAATTAGTGACTATTTATATGTATTTTACCAAGGATTTTAGCCAAAATGAAAGAATAAAGGAGATGAAAAATAGATTCATCATATCCCTATACTTTACCTTTTCTAGTCCCTTAGAAAACACTTATCCTATAAATTAGTACAAGAAAAAAGAAAAAGAAAGGAAAAGATAAAAGAACTTAGAACATGCTTGTTTCTTTAAACTGAATCTCACTTCACCTAAAATTTAGAACTTAGTGTAGACCTTTGGATCATTAGTGTGTCGGGACTCTATTAGAATTAGGACTTAAGTCTCAACAATCTTAAAGTTCCACAAATCCTTATCCATGTTCACCACAACGGCCAACTCAGATCTATCCATCCATCACGCAAACTTTTTGGCTTTGAAGGAAATTTGTACTGTGTGTGAAGGGTGTTAGCTCTTCTTGCTTAAAGAAGCGAAGAAACCACCCATCCGAGTTATACACTCCCATTGGGCCCTCATCTAGCTACATCGAGGAGGGGGGTTATTTCCTTCTAAGGTTAGGTCATGCTATGTTCACAATCGAGTAGAGATAGAATAAGAAGAATGGGAAGAGAACTGGAGTGTGATCAGTGTAGTCACATCTCCTTGTGATGCATGGCCAGTTTAGCCAAGTCTCCACTAAGATATGCATGCATTCTGAAGCTTGGACCATTATGGTCATATTTGTATTTGGCATAATTGTCTTCCTTTTGTCGTACACATTTCTCACTATATAAGGGTCTTTCCACTTGCTCTGAAGTTTCCCTGAAAATAGTTTCAGTCTCGCATCGAATAGCCAAACTTTCTGATCAGGCTCAAACTGCTTATGGCTGATGTATGCATCATGCCATCTTTCACCCGCTTCTTATAGTGCAGGCTACTCATGAAGGCTACGTCTCTTAATTCCTCTAGGGCTACCAATTATGTTTGCCTCTAATCTCCCGCATCATCCAGACCAAAAATTACCTCTTTCACTGCCCAACATGAATTGTGCTTGATTTCTACATGTAAGTGATTTACACAAATTTCAAGAGAGCCTAAATGGTGTCTCACACAAGGCGGAGACAACCGTCGCTGTGGCGACTCTTAATTGAAACCTATATTTAATCAACAATTAACCCACACTAAAGATCAATAAATTAGAAATAATGTGGAGTTAAAATTTATTTTTAACTCTGCACAAATGGTGTATAGTGACAAGTATGCAGAGAGTTCGAACACAGGGAGCAAGCAGGGTAATTCAAAAATTGGTGCACAAGTGAATGTGTGTGTCAAATGTCTACACTAAGCAATCAAGCAAATAAATTTTTGTGGGTTTTTAATTTTTAATTTTTTATTTAATTTTTAATTTTGTATTTTGATTTTTAATTTTCTGATTTTTATAATTTCATATTTTATATATATTCTTTTTTTTTTAATTTTCAATATTGGGAAAATAAAGACAATGTAATAAAAGGGAAGATAAAATATTTAAAAAAATGTGTAAAAAATATCCAAAAATTCAGAAATAAAATGTTTTTGATATTTTTTAGGATTTTTTACTATTTTTCTGATTTTTGGGGATTTTTCAAGGTGTTTTTGGTATTTTTAATGACTGAAATAATGGAAAACAGTGGAAAAAGTGCTGGCTGTGAGTGGAAATTAAAAATAGCAAACAACAATCAAAATTTTCCACACTAATTTTCAAATAAAGAGAAAGAAATCCAGAACAAACAGGAACTGAGTTTATATTTTTTGGAGTTTTCTTTGATTTTATATATTTTTTGAAGTTTTTGAGTGTTTTTAAATTTTTAGTGTTTTTTCTTTTGAGATTTTTAATGATTTTTGGCTGGGAGTTACAATAAACTAAAAGACACAAAATATATTTTTTTGGGGATTTTTCTAGGGAGTTTTTATATTTTTTTGTTATTTTCTAAGCTAGACAGTGCACAAAAACCATGTTTTTGATTTTTAATAAATATAAAAATAAAATAAAAGCAAAAACTAAAAATAGGGTGTCAAAATATAAGCCAAGAGGAGCTTAAGTTTAAAATTTGAGAAATTTTGGAATTCAAATGATACCCTAATTAATTCATGCAAGCATACAAAAATTAAAGGTCTGGCAGGGACCTTTCTGCATATAGACAAAATCTCAGGGACACTTCTGCAATTTTCACCAAAGTTTTGAACTGAAATAAAAAATTTCTGGACTAATCGTTAATATTAGAACCCGTAGGGGCTTTAATGCAAAAACCCAAGGTCACGCGCCTATGCACGCGCCTGGCAGGGGTGTGGTTATAAATAGACAACACTCGCAGGGGTTATATGCAATTATGCCAGAACTATTGGAACTGCCTACGAAAGTTTTAGTATAACATTTTAATACACAAAATCCCTGGGAGGTCCCTGCAAAAATCGCCTAGACCACGTGCAACGCACGCGCCCAGCGGGGGACCTAAACGTAATAACAGGAAGTACGGGGGGTCTTACTGAAAATATTACAAAAGTTATTAACGGCAAAGGAAAGATTAGAAAGTTTTAATTAAATACAAAAAGGCACTAGGTATGGTAGCAAAATTAACCACAAAGGGGCACCATCCGACGGCGTGGCAAAAGCCACTTAAACACGTGTCAGCAGAGGGACGGCCGATACCCCTTCGGATCTGATGGCTAGGATTAGATCACGCAACGGTGATCAACGGCTGGAGACGCTCAGGATCCGACGATGGCTGGAGCTCTGCAAGAACAGATCAAGATCGGACGGCGAAGGATCGCGGAGGAAGAACGCGAGATGAACACGTGCAGGATGAATTTCAGATGCCAAAATCTCCGCTCCGGACGCCGCCTTCTCCCTTCTAATGGCGCGGTGAACTCCTGGGAGCCCCCCGGGTGAGGACGGCGGAAGCAAAATGGCCCAGGAAAGGCCGGAGGACCGCCGCTACGCGAACGACGGGGGACGGCTCCAGACTGCTTTGCGGCCGCAAAAATGGGGCCCAGGTGGACTTCTTCGAGCCTCCAGAACCTGCAAAAAGGTTAGGGAGAGCTTGGGCAAAATGCCAAGTACCTCCGATGGCAAAAATGGATAAAAACGGTGAAAAGGGAGACTCGCCGGAGCAAGCTCCGGCGAGATGGTTGGTGAGGGCAAACGTAGGGTAATGGCTGGTTGCGAAGCGAAATGAAATGGTGAAAACACAGTTACAACTACCAGGAGATGAACTACGCAAGAAAAAGAGAAAATGAAGACCTCAAGGGCTGTAGAGCCCAAGGTTGGAACCTCAACGGCCAAGAGGCCAGAGGTGGTTGTGGAAGCCGCCGTCGAGCTAACTAAGCACCTCGACAAGGTGCTGGATCGTCCCTCTGTCACAAGGGATCCAGCCGCGCGCCCTCGGAGGTAGTGTCTCAAGCAAAAACGGTTCGAAAATGGAAGAGGGACTAAGGGGCTGGTTTTGAAACTTGCTGGAGGTGGCTTGAAAAGCGACGTGCATCGAGCGATGTGCTGATCCAACGCCCAAGAGAAGATATGGGCGAGCATCCTCGATGCACGATGAAGAAAAGTCAAGAAGACATTGGAGTGAAACGAGGAGCGTACGAGCCTCGAAAAAACCGAGAAAACGGGTCAAAATACACTCTGACTCGCAGCAGGGAGAGGACAGGAGAGTTGACCAGCGGGTCAACTTTCCTAGTCACCTGGTTGGTCCACGTGGATCAACCAGGAAAATCCCTGGAAAAATTCTTTCTATAATCTATAAAAAATAGAAAACGATTTTATTGATTTTTAATTATCAAATAAAAAATGTTTACTTTTTTATAAATTATTTTATAGTGATTTTTATTTATTTTTATGAAGTATATTTTTACAAGTTTGCAATTATGCCCTTTATAGGTATATTACCTATGTATTTAAGTATTTTATTTTTATTTTATGATTTTAATTTTATTGTTTTTTTATTTCTTGTTTTATAAAATTATAAAGTACTTTTATATACATAAATATATTTTTATTTTATTTTTCTGATATGTTTTGTATATTTAATAAAAATACAAGTATGTTTTGTATAGGTATATATATAGGTAATGTATCTATGTATTTTAAGTATTTTATTCTTATTTTTATTTAGGTTTTTATTCTTATTTTAATATTCACAATTATTATAAGTAATATTTACAACATTATAAAAATATAAAATTATAAAAATAATGAATAAATAATAAATTGAATATTTTAATCAGTATAGCTATACAACGGGGGTCCAAAACTCAACTTTCAAACCGTAGCTCCACCAAATGCGAAACCACCGCCAATAAATAGCTTATTTTATTCTATATACAATTAGAGGTGAGTATGCTGCATTTGGAGTTGTCAGTTGTGAGATACGGGTCTGGGAAGTTGGGATTCTGGATTTTTATTCAGACCATAACTTTTTATCTGTACATTATTTTTCAGTGAAATCAATTTTGTATTTTTCTTTATTAAATTAGCTACAACTTTCATGTACAAAGTTTCTTTATTTGATGTATAAAAAGTGTAACCAAAAATAGGTCCCAAAATGAATAAAGAATGAATAGAATGTATAGGTATTTTATCTGTATTTCTGACCTTATCTCCCCCTACTTTATTCCTAGTCGACCTATTCATCCAGATGCCTAGGTCTCGGGGTTTCGGGTCATAAAATATTTATGATATTTTATTCTTTTTATTTTCTTTATTTATTCTATAATTTTGGCTTTAATTACAGTATTTTATACACTAATATGATGCACATGCATGAATGCTAAGATGGTGATTTTAATGCTATTTATAGGCATTTGCTAGGGTTTTTGATGCCAAAATGATAGAATAAAGATGATGAAATGTGGATTCATCATCCCCCTATACTTTACCTTTGCTAGTCCCTAGCAAACACTTAAGCAATAAGTGCAAAAAGAAAAAGAAAGAAAAGAAAAAGAAGAACGTGGATTTTATTCGATTATCAAACTTGTGTTCACAAAATCAAAGTTTGGAGCTTATGTCAGACCTTTGGAATTTTAGTGTGTGCGGAACCTTAGTGAGAACCGTGTTTGAAATCCAACAGTCCTTGAGAATCCCAAAACTCTGTCCAAGTCTCCTCAATAGCCAGGTCAGAAATACTTCAACTCATACGCAAACCCTTACGACTATGAATCTGACTCGTACAGTGTAAGTGATGGTGGCTCTCCCCAACTAGAATGACAAAGAGATTGACTTCTCCAGTACGACAACCCAATGATTCCCCAATCCAATGACTCCATCCTCGAGGAGCAGGGTATTCCCTTCTAAGTTCAAGTGGCAACCAGCTCAAGAGGAGGGGGTGATGAGAAGAATGGACGGTAGCCAGTGTAGCTACCTATCCTGGGATGCAAGACCAGTGTAATAAAGTCATCCTGCTGCAGGCTCAAATATTTGACTTTGGAACTCAAGCTTGCTTATTGACTTTGCACATACTTGCAGGCTTTTTATTTTTGTATATGCCTGAAATTTTTTTTTGAATACTATATACAACAGCATTTACATAAGGAGTTTTTCCTCTTGAGCCAGTAGGCTATCCCTCTTTTGAAGCTTTATCGCAACCCACAGCCTCCTGTCTTTAGACTTTCTAATCACTGGACGGGTTGGGGTGCACTTCCCTCCCAAGAGGAGGACAAATGTTTTCACTTGTGTGCGTCTCATACCGGCAAATCCAATCCCCTCACCACTCCAACTGAGTTGAGCCATGTGAAAGGTGCAGGTGTCCAAGTTAGGTCATTATCAACAAGAGTCGTGCGTGTGCTCCGAAATACTCTACTTAGGCAGTCAAGAATCCAATGAACTAAGTCTCGTGATCCTCAAAGAATTAAGTCAACTAGACCTGAAGTACCTCAAACCTAGTTCCTATAAGGTTCCTGTTATTAGGTAGATTTTAAGGTCCAATCAAGCTCCAATCTTCGGATTTTACTTAGACTTGTTCAACTATCAAACTCAATCCAAAAAATGCAAATGCTATGCAATGGAATGCAGAAAATCTTTTTGTAATGCAATTTTCAAAGATTTTGAACTTTTTATGGATTTTTGAAAAGATGATGATGATGCATATGCAGATGCATTTTTTTGTATTTTTCAAAAAGATTTTTCAGATGTTTTTCGATTTTAATTTTGCAAATGTTTTTGGGATTTTTGAAAACAAAAAGATTTTGGCTGAAATCTAGGTTAAAACTATGTACACGGGAGTGCTTCTTATATATACAAGAAGTGGATTTTAGAATTTACAAGGGTAAGTGCTCAATTTTACACACACATATATATATATATAGTGGATTTTGGTGTGATGTAAATATTCCTCAAACTTATTTGACACAAGCTTTTCACACAATTTTTGAAAACTATAGTCCAAAATAATTTTTACAAACATTTTTGCAAACATGTACACACATTTGAAAGTCATTTTGCAAAGGGTTTTTCAAACAGTATATAAAGGTTATTCAAATATTTTTGCAACCATTTTCCAAACCATTTGCAAATCATTTTTCAAACATTTTATTTCACACAAAGAAAAGAAATTTTACAAACCACACATTTTTACACAGGTTGAAAACATGTAACAAAATATTTTCAAAATAGTTTTCAATAAATGTTCACAAAGATTTTCAAACCATTTTTCAAACATTTTGCAAAAAACATTTTCACCTGACTTATTAATCAGTAAATACAAAAAGAATTTGAGGAACAAAACACCTTTTTATTAAAGAATTTTTAATGAATTTTAAAGAATGATTAGCCATATTATTAAGAGAACACGAAAGTACGAGTTATGGCTAAAGTATATACACAGTATATATGACCCCCCTATACTTAGCTTGAGCTATGTCCTCATAGATCAGAGAGAAAAGAGAAGACATAACTCGGACTAAGTATAGACAAGTCTAAAGAATAAATAAATAAATAAATAAAGGAGTGGATGAATAAACGAATGAGAAGTTGACCGTCCCCCCTATACTTAGGATCAAATAATCCTAAGTATAGCAGACTGTACACAACACAGGGGGGGTCAAGGGTGGGAATGAACAGATCGTACTCAGATTGTCTCCCCCATACTTAGGGTAAGATATCCCTAAGTATAGACAAGAAGAAGAGACAATGGAGAGGATCGAAATGAAAATGACAGAACTCGGGTGCGACCCCCCTATACTTAGGACAAAGTACGTCCTAAGTATGGAAAACTGTCTACAAGGGCGGCACCTTTTTGATAGATAAAGAAGATAGAAAAGGAAAAGAAGAAAAGAAGAAAAGAAGAAAAGAAGAAAAGATATCTGACAATGGATGAAGAGATCATGAGGATGTACACACCACTCCCCCTATACTTAGGGTAAAAGAAGCCCTAAGTATAGGCAACAACAGGAGTGATGACACGAAACGAAGAATGAACACTCAACTTGTCTACCCCTCCTATACGTAGGACAAAGCACATCCTAAGCAAGGCAAACACGAGAAATGGGTAGACGAGCAAAAACGGGAGATGGAAAGAGAGTCCCAGGAGAGAATCTACAACATAAATGGGTGATCATCAGAAGGTGGAAAGCAAACCTTCTTGCGGGACCGCTGAGGGATAGATCGGATATGGTGTATGTCGACATCGGGGTCCACAGTGGACGGAGGCTGATCAAGGTCGACACGGTGAAGGCCCTCAGTGGAATCAAAACGGAAAGGGACGAACTGATCGATGGAAGCAGTATGGCTCGGTTCTCCCTTGGTGGTCCTATGGTGTGAAGGCACAGACGGGTGAGTGGAAGAAGTACGACTAGGTCCGGCCTTGGAAGTCTCGCAGATGTCAAAGTGAAATGGGACAAACTCATCATCCTCGGAAGAAGTGTAATCGGAGTCGTCCTGCGAGTCCTCGTCCAGGTCAAAATCAAAAGGAATGAAATCATCAGTGGACGTATACGAACTCAGATCGTCCTCAAGACTCTCACCTGAATCCTTGTCTTCAACAAGAGGTCTGAATTTATCAAAATAAATAGCAGCATCATAACCGACCTCAATCATCTTCACTTGTGAAGGGCCAGGAACAGATTTATCAGTGGAAGAAGTCAAAACGGGTCCGTCCTGTCTAGTCTTACTCAGGTCATTTGTTTCCTTATGAGGTCTCTCAAAATAATGGGCAACATCATAAACATCCTCAATTATTTCGGTATCTGCCCCCCGCTCAAATGGTTCAATCACATAAATACTCTGGATCTCATCAACACATCGCCACACACCAGGAGGAGGATTAGTGAGGTCCATGCTTTCCGACTTCCTCCCCTTTCGGGGGATCCGTCGGGGCTCATCAGGGATCGCTAAGGAAGTATCTCTAGTAGCATCAGGTAGGTCACATGCCTCAGAGTCAGCTATAATCGGTGAAGGTGCATCAGGTGCAGGTCTCTGGTCAACTTTGGGTGTGGTGATCAACACTTCGCTCTCGTCAACAGGACGGAAGCGAATCTCTCCTAATCCATAGTCGATAACGACCCTCGCAGAGGCGAGGAATGGTCGTCCCAGGATGATTGGAGATGGCTCCCCTGTGGAGTTCTCCATGGGCAACACGACAAAATCAACATGGTGGCTCATGCCCTGAATAGAAATGACGGCGTTTTCAAGGATACCCTTCGGCCTCTTGATTGATCCATCAGCAAACTGAACGATCATCCTGGTCTTCTTGAGAGGCCCTAAGTGAAGAGACTGTACCAGCGATAAGGGTAATATGCTAATAGATGCACCGCCGTCCAAGAGAGTGCGATCACATGTATGGTCAGAGATGGTGCAAGTGATAAAAGGTGTAGTTGTGTTCTTCTTCTTGAGAATGGGACGGTGTGTGATGGCGAGGGCAGTGGCCAAGGTCAGAATGTGATGCTCAGATATGCTCCTCTGCTTTCTCTTCTTGGGAAGAGGAGTAGATAATTGGGTCATGGCCTGCTGAAGTGGTGCACGGATAATCTCATGAATAGTAGCCACCACTTCGGGTTCAGTCAATATTTTTTTGAATTTTTAGACATCCTCCATACAAGGGAGGAAGTCGGAATCAACATATACACGAGGCATGCCAAGAGCGGTCTTTACAGCGGCATCCTCGGGGTCAAAGGTGGGAATAGATGGGAATGCATGTGTGGTCCAGGGTTCTGGCAAGTGGACTCTCTCCTCAAAATATTGATCAACCAAGTGTCTCCCGAACTCTTTTTGTATTTTTACATTTTTCTCATTTTTTTGTATTTTTGGCGATTGCAAGCTCCCATGATCACCTACAAGTGAAGCCGTATTCCCGACGAAAGGAGCATTAATCTGATTCTTCCTCAAGAAGGCAATATCATCATTCATCAAATCAATGCGCTTTGTCATCCGATTCAAGATATCACTCATGGAGATCGAGGGAGGTGACTCCATCAGGTCAGACTCGGGTGGATGTGAAGGTGAAAGTGGATAATACACAGGTGGGGGTGGGTGTGGATAGAAGTCCGAGGTCTGATACTGTGGCTGAGGTGGGTATGTACAAAAATCAGAAAAAATAGGAGGAGGATCCTCCTGATAAAAGGGAGGTGGACCGGCTGGAGCGAGCGAGGGGTCCGCAAATTCCGGATAAAATACACTCCATGGGTCCATCTCGAAAACAAAAGGAAGTGATTCGGGGGAGCACGAAAGCCAAGTCAAGAGAGTGAAGAAAAAGGCGCAAATGCGCAGAGGAGATCTAGGACACACAAAAACAATCACAGACAAAAATGAAAATAATGCAAACCCTCAATTCACCTACTCAACTCGGTAGAGACCGTAAAATGCGGTCTTTTAATCTTGTCTGTTTTAGAGTTAGGTGAGAAGTCAAAGATTGCACAAACACTTAGGGGGCTTAATGGGATTTGGGCACTATCCTTAGTGTGTGCGCGATCAAGTAAAAGCGAAGACAATGAGGGGATTACTCGCCCTAAGACAAGATTTTTCTTTTTGATCGGTTTTAGGGTCAAGTAGTATTAGCATTCCCAATTTTATGGATTATCACCTTTTTTGGATTTTTAATGAAAATGCACGCGCCTAACGAGGAGTCAATTCCTTTAAGATCCTAGGTTAGCAAAATCGAGGTAGAGAGGCGGAAAATCAATGCAAGCGATCAAAACGATGATGGATGCTAAAGCGTAAATGCTCACCTTGCCTCCAGCACTCTACATGCAAGGATGCTCAACAGAATTGAAACCTATCTATATGTAAATGCAAAAGCCGATGAAATCGCCCTAAGTTTCAGAAATTGCTATTATCGTGAAGAACCACAAGCTGACCACCAACCCTCAATCCTAATGTCTGGTCTAGGCTCACCCCTCCTTTGCTCAACACATTTGAGTTAGGAGAAAGCGCTTGTGTGGGAATGAGTTCGCGGTGCGTGGATCGAAAGCTAATGATCAACTGTTTAAAATTTGACTAAGTCCAGAACGAGACTATAGGTGCATGCAAGATATTAGATGTTTGGCCTTAGTCTATCGCAAGCAAGTCCTAAAGCTAGGGGCTCAATCACACAAAAGAAATGAAAATCGGAAAACAAAACAAAATAAAAGAATGCGAAGAAACTGTGAAAAGCCGCGGCGAGCCCCCAAGTGAACAATCACTTGGAAATTAGGCTCAAGAGTCTAAGTCGGGGTGTACCTGTATTATTACAAATGAATGGTCTCTCTCTCACTACGAATTACAAAATAAATACAATGCAAGAAAATAAATGCTAAGAAGTTGTCTTTCAAAATCCTCCAAGTCCTTCTTCGTGCAAAGCTAAAGCCGCTTCACGTGGATGCCAAGGTGCTCCAAGAGGGGCTCCTCCCTCGATCCGCGTACCTCGCACGGAATCCAAACAAGGAGAGTGGTTAGACAATTCACAAGATATATCAAAAAATAAGGAAAATAAAACAAGCAAAAAAAAAGCCGCAAAGGTAGACAAATGATCACAACACGAAGCAAAAACTCGGACTACGCGCTGTTGCTCCCCGGCAACGGCGCCATTTGATTTACACAAATTTCAAGAGAGCCTAAATGGTGTCTCACACAAGGCGGAGACAACCGTCGCTGTGGCGACTCTCAATTGAAACCTGTATTTAATCAACAATTAACCCACACTAAAGATCAATAAATTAGAAATAATGTGGAGTTAAAATTTATTTTTAACTCTGCACAAATGGTGTATAGTGACAAGTATGCAGAGAGTTCGAACACAGGGAGCAAGCAGGGTAATTCAAAAATTGGTGCACAAGTGAATGTGTGTGTCAAATGTCTACACTAAGCAATCAAGCAAATAAATTTTTGTGGGTTTTTAATTTTTAATTTTTTTTATTTAATTTTAATTTTGTATTTTGATTTTTAATTTTCTGATTTTTATAATTTCATATTTTATATATATTCTTTTTTTTTAATTTTCAATATTGGGAAAATAAAGACAATGTAATAAAAGGCAAGATAAAATATTAAAAAAAAGGTGCAAAAATCTCCAAAAATTCAGAAATAAAATGTTTTTGATATTTTTAGGATTTGTTACTGTTTTTTTGATTTTTGGGGATTTTTCAAGGAGTTTTTGGTATTTTTAATGACTGAAATAATGGAAAACAGTGGAAAAATTGCTGGCTGTGAGTAAAATGGAAATTAAAAATAACAAACAGCAATCAAAATTTTCCACACTAATTTTCAAATAAAGAGAAAGAAATCTAGAACAAACAGGAACTGAGTTTATATTTTTTGGAGTTTTCTTTGATTTTATATATTTTTTGAAGTTTTTGAGTGTTTTTAAATTTTTAGTGTTTTTTCTTTTGAGATTTTTAATGATTTTTGGCTGGGAGTTACAACAAACTAAAAGACACAAAATATATTTTTTTTGGGATTTTTCTGGCGAGTTTTTATATTTTTTTATTATTTTCTAAGCTAGACAGTGCACAAAAACCATGTTTTTGATTTTTAATAAATATAAAAATAAAATAAAAGCAAAAACTAAAAATAGGGTGTCAAAATATAAGCCAACAGGAGCTTAAGTTTAAAATTTGAGAAATTTTGGAATTCAAATGATACCCTAATTAATTCATGCAAGCATACAAAAATTAAAGTCTGGCAGGGACCTTTCTGCAAATAGACAAAATCTCAGGGACACTTCTGCAATTTTCACCAAAGTTTTGAATTGAAATAAAAAATTTCTGGACTAATCGTTAATATTAGAACCCGCAGGGGCTTTAATGCAAAAACCCAAGGTCACGCGCCTATGCACGCGCCTGGCAGGGGTGTGGTTATAAATAGACAACACTCGCAGGGGTTATATGCAATTATGCCAGAACTATTGGAACTGCCTACGAAAGTTTTAGTATTACATTTTAATACATAAAATCCCCGGGAGGTCCCTGCAAAAATCGCCTAGACCACATGCAACGCACGCGCCCAGCGGGGGACCTAAACGTAATAACAGGAAGTACGGGGGGTCTTACTGAAAATATTACAAAAGTTATTAACAGCAAAGGAAAGATTAGAAAGTTTTAATTAAATACAAAAAGGCACTGGATATGGTAGCAAAATTACCCACAAAGGGGCGCCATCCGACGGCGTGGCAAAAGCCACTTAAACACGTGTCAGCAGAGGGACGGTCGATACCCCTTCGGATCTGAGGGCTAGGATTAGATCACGCAACGGTGATCAACGGCTGGAGACGCTCAGGATCCGACGATGGCTGGAGCTCTGCAAGAACATATCAAGATCGGACGGCGAAGGATCGCGGAGGAAGAACACGAGATGAACACGTGCAGGATGAATTTCAGATGCCAAAATCTCCGCTCCGGACGCCGCCTTCTCCCTTCTAATGGCGTGGTGAACTCCTGGGAGACCCCTTGGTGAGGACGGCGGAAGCAAAATGGCCCAGAAAGGGCCGGAGGACCGCCGCTACGCGAACGACGGGGGACGACTCCAGACTCCAGAACCTCCGAGCCTCCAGAACCTGCAAAAAGGTTAGGGAGAGCTTGGGCAAAATGCCAAGCACCTCCGATGGCAAAAATGGATAAAAACGGTGAAAATGGAGACTCGCCGGAGCAAGCTCCGGCGAGATGGTTGGTGAGGGCAAACGTAGGGTAATGGCTGGTTGCGAAGCGAAATGAAATGGTGAAAACACAGTTACAACTACCAGGAGATGAACTACGCAAGAAAAAGAGAAAATGAAGACCTCAAGGGCTGTAGAGCCCAAGGTTGGAACCTCAACGGCCAAGAGGCCGGAGGTGGTTGTGGAAGCCACCGTCGAGCTAACTAAGCACCTCGACAAGGTGCTGGATCGTCCCTCTGTCACAGGGGATCCAGCCGCGCGCCCTCGGAGGTAGTGGCTCAAGCAAAAACGGTTCAAAAATGGAAGAGGGGCTAAGGGGCTGGTTTTGAAACTTGCTGGAGGCGGCTCGAAAAGCGATGTGCATCGAGCGATGTGCCGATCCAACGCCCAAGAGAAGATATGGGCGAGCATCCTTGATGCACGATGAAGAAAAGTCAAGAAGACATTAGAGTGAAACGAGGAGCGTACGAGCCTCGAAAAAATCGAGAAAACGGGTCAAAATACACTCTGACACGCAGCAGGGAGAGGACAGGAGAGTTGACCAGCGGGTCAACTTTCCTAGTCACCTGGTTGGTCCACGTGGACCAACCAGGAAAATCCCTGGAAAAATTCTTTCTAAAATCTATAAAAAATAGAAAACTATTTTATTGATTTTTAATTATAAAATAAAAAATGTTTATTTTTTTATAAATTATTTTATAGTGATTTTTATTTATTTTTATGAAGTATATTTTTACAAGTTTGTAATTATGCCCTTTATAGGTATATTACCTATGTATTTAAGTATTTTATTTTTATTTTATGATTTTAATTTTATTGTTTTTTTATTTCTTGTTTTATAAAATTATAAAGTACTTTTATATACATAAATATATTTTTATTTTATTTTTCTGATATGTTTTGTATATTTAATAAAAATACAAGTATGTTTTGTATAGGTATATATATAGGTAATGTATCTATGTATTTTAAGTAGTTTATTCTTGTTTTTATTTAGGTTTTTATTCTTATTTTAATATTCACAATTATTATAAGTAATATTTACAACATTATAAAAATATAAAATTATAAAAATAATGAATAAATAATAAATTGAATATTTTAATCAGTATAGCTATACAACGGGGGTCCAAAACTCAACTTTCAAACCGTAGCTCCGCCAAATGCGAAACCACCGCCAATAAATAGCTTATTTATTCTATATACAATTAGAGGTGAGTATGATGCATTTGGAGTTGTCAATTGTGAGATACGGGTCTGGGAAGTTGGGATTCTGGATTTTTATTCAGACCATAACTTTTTATCTGTACATTATTTTTCAGTGAAATCAATTTTGTATTTTTCTTTATTAAATTAGCTACAACTTTCATGTACAAAGTTTCTTTATATGATGTATAAAAAGTGGAACCAAAAATAGGTCCCAAAATGAATAAAGAATGAATAGAATGTATAGGTATTTTATCTGTATTTCTGACCTTTTCTCCCCCTACTTTATTCCTGGTCGACCTATTCATCCAGATGCCTAGGTCTCGGGGTTTCGGGTCATAAAATATTTATGATATTTTATTCTTTTTCTTTTCTTTATTTATTCTATAATTTTGGCTTTAATTACAGTATTTTATACACTAATATGATGCACATGCATGAATGCTAAGATGGTGATTTTAATGCTATTTACAGGCATTTGCTAGGGTTTTTGATGCCAAAATGATAGAATAAAGATGATGAAATGTGGATTCATCATCCCCCTATACTTTACCTTTGCTAGTCCCTAGCAAACACTTAAGAAATAAGTGCAAAAAGAAAAAGAAAGAAAAGAAAAAGAAGAACGTGGATTTTATTCGATTATCAAACTTGTCTTCACAAAATCTAAGTTTGGAGCTTAAGTCGGACCTTTGGAATTTTAGTGTGTGCGGAACCTTAGTGAGAACCGTGTTTGAAATCCAACAGTCCTTGAGAATCCCAAAACTCTGTCCAAGTCTCCTCAATAGCCAGGTCAGAAATACTTCAACTCATACGCAAACCCTTACGACTATGAATCTGACTCGTACAATGTAAGTGATGGTGGCTCTCCCCAACTAGAATGACAAAGAGATTGACTTCTCCAGTACGACAACCCAATGATTCCCCAATCCAATGACTCCATCCTCGAGGAGCAGGGTATTCCCTTCTAAGTTCAAGTGGCAACCAGCTCAAGAGGAGGGGGTGAAGAGAAGAATGGACGGTAGCCAGTGTAGCTACCTATCCTGGGATGCAAGACCAGTGTAGTCAAGTCATCCTGCTGCAGGCTCAAATATTTGACTTTGGAACTCAAGCTTGCTTATTGACTTTGTACATACTTGTAGGCTTTTTATTTTTGTACATGCCTGAATTTTTTTTTGAATACTATATACAACAGCATTTACATAAGGAGTTTTTCCTCTTGAGCCAGTAGACTATCCCTCTTTTGAAGCTTTATCGCAACCCACAGCCTCCTGTCTTTAGACTTTCTAATCACTGGACGGGTTGGGGTGCACTTCCCTTCCTAGAGGAGGACAAATGTTTCCACTTGTGTGCGTCTCATACCGGCAAATCCAATCCCCTCACCACTCCAACTGAGTTGAGCCATGTGAAAGGTGCAGGTGTCCAAGTTAGGTCATTATCAACAAGAGTCGTGCGTGTGCTCCGAAATACTCTACTTAGGCAGTCAAGAATCCAATGAACTAAGTCTCGTGATCCTCAAAGAATTAAGTCAACTAGACCTGAAGTACCTCAAACCTAGTTCCTATAAGGTTCCTGTTATTAGGTAGATTTTAAGGTCCAATCAAGCTCCAATATTCGGATTTTACTTAGACTTGTTCAACTATCAAACTCAATCCAAAAAATGCGAATGCTATGCAATGGAATGCAGAAAATCTTTTTGTAATGCAATTTTCAAAGATTTTGAACTTTTTATGGATTTTTGAAAAGATGATGATGATGCATATGCAGATGCATTTTTTTTGTATTTTTCAAAAAGATTTTTCAGATGTTTTTCGATTTTAATTTTGCAAATGTTTTTGGGATTTTTGAAAACAAAAAGATTTTGGCTGAAATCTAGGTTAAAACTATGTACACGGGAGTGCTTCTTATATATACAAGAAGTGGATTTTAGAATTTACAAGGGTAAGTGCTCAATTTTACACACACATATATATATATAGTGGATTTTGGTGTGATGTAAATATTCCTCAAACTTATTTGACACAAGCTTTTCACACAATTTTTGAAAACTATAGTCCAAAATAATTTTTACAAACATTTTTGCAAACATGTACACACATTTGAAAGTCATTTTGCAAAGGGTTTTTCAAACAGTATATAAAGGTTATTCAAATATTTTTGCAACCATTTTCCAAACCATTTGAAAATCATTTTTCAAACATTTTATTTCACACAAAGAAAAGAAATTTTACAAACCACACATTTTTACACAAGTTGAAAACATGTAACAAAATATTTTCAAAATAGTTTTCAATAAATGTTCACAAAGATTTTCAAACTATTTTTCAAACATTTTGCAAAAAACATTTTCACCTGACTTATTAATCAGTAAATACAAAAAGAATTTGAGGAACAAAACACCTTTTATTAAAGATTTTTTAATGAATTTTAAAGAATGATTAGCCATATTATTAAGAGAACACGAAAGTACGAGTTATGGCTAAAGTATATACACAGTATATATGACCCCCCTATACTTAGCTTGAGCTATGTCCTCATAGATCGAAGAGAAAAGAGAAGACATAACTCGGACTAAGTATAGACAAGTCTAAAGAATAAATAAATAAATAAAGGAGTGGATGAATAAACGAATGAGAAGTTGACCGTCCCCCCTATACTTAGGATCAAATAATCCTAAGTATAGCAGACTGTACACAACGCAGGGGGGGTCAAGGGTGGGAATGAACAGATCATACTCAGATTGTCTCCCCCTATGCTTAGGGTAAGATATCCCTAAGTATAGACAAGAAGAGGAGACAATGGAGAGGATCGAAATGAAAATGACAGAACTCGGGTGCGACCCCCCTATACTTAGAACAAAGTACGTCCTAAGTATGGAAAACTGTCTACAAGGGCGGCACCTTTTTGATAGATAAAGAAGATAGAAAAGGAAAAGAAGAAAAGAAGAAAAGAAGAAACGATATCTGACAATGGATGAAGATATCATGAGGATGTACACACCACTCCCCCTATACTTAGGGTAAAAGAAGCCCTAAGTATAGGCAACAACAGGAGTGATGACACGAAACGAAGAATGAACACTCAACTTGTCTACCCCTCCTATACGTAGGACAAAGCACATCCTAAGCAAGGCAAACACGAGAAATGGGTAGACGAGAAAAAACGAGAGATGGAAAGAGAGTCCCAGGAGAGAATCTACAACATAAATGGGTGATCATCAGAAGGTGGAAAGCAAACCTTCTTGCGGGACCGCTGAGGGATAGATCGGATATGGTGTATGTCGACATCGGGGTCCACAGTGGACGGAGGCCGATCAAGGTCGACACGGTGAAGGCCCTCAGTGGAATCAAAACGGAAAGGGACGAACTGATCGATGGAAGCAGTATGGCTCGGTTCTCCCTTGGTGGTCCTATGGTGTGAAGGCACAGACGGGTGAGTGGAAGAAGTACGACCAGGTCCGGCCTTGGAAGTCTCGCAGATGTCAAAGTGAAATGGGACAAACTCATCATCCTCGGAAGAAGTGTAATCGGAGTCATCCTGCGAGTCCTCGTCCAGGTCAAAATCAAAAGGAACGAAATCATCAGTGGAAGTATACGAACTCAGATCGTACTCAAGACTCTCACCTGAATCCTTGTCTTCAACAAGAGGTCTGAATTTATCAAAATAAATAGCAGCATCATAACCGACCTCAATCATCTTCACTTGTGAAGGGCCAGGAACAGATTTATCAGTGGAAGAAGTCAAAACGGGTCCGTCCTGTCTAGTCTTACTCAGGTCATTTGTTTCCTTATGAGGTCTCTCAAAATAATGGGCAACATCATAAACATCCTCAATTATTTCGGTATCTGCCCCCCGCTCAAATGGTTCAATCACATAAATACTCTGGATCTCATCAACACATCGCCACACACCAGGAGGAGGATTAG
Organism: Ottelia alismoides; assembly: GCA_037367405.1. Lineage (NCBI taxonomy): Eukaryota > Viridiplantae > Streptophyta > Magnoliopsida > Alismatales > Hydrocharitaceae > Ottelia > Ottelia alismoides. The sequence continues at coordinate 382,168 of JAZKJV010007174.1, read as the reverse complement.
TGAGGTCCATGCTTTCTGACTTCCTCCCCTTTCGGGGGATCCGTCGGGGCTCATCAGGGATCGCTAAGGAAGTATCTATAGTAGCATCAGGTAGGTCACATGCCTCAGAGTCAGCTATAATCGGTGAAGGTGCATCAGGTGCAGGTCTCTGGTCAACTGTGGGTGTGGTGATCAACACTTCGCTCTCGTCAACAGGACGGAAGTGAATCTCTCCTGATCCATAGTCGATAACGACCCTCGCAGAGGCGAGGAATGGTCGTCCCAGGATGATTGGAGATGGCTCCCCTGTGGAGTTCTCCATGGGCAACACGACAAAATCAACATGGTGGCTCGTGCCCTGAATAGAAATGACGGCGTTTTCAAGGATACCCTTCGGCCTCTTGATTGATCCATCAGCAAACTGAACGATCATCCTGGTCTTCTTGAGAGGCCCTAAGTGAAGAGACTGTACCAGCGAGAAGGGTAATATGCTAATAGATGCACCGCCGTCCAAGAGAGTGCGATCACATGTATGGTCAGAGATGGTGCAAGTGATGAAAGGTGTAGTTGTGTTCTTCTTCTTGGGAATGGGACGGTGTGTGATGGCGAGGGCAGTGGCCATGGTCAGAATGTGACGCTCAGATCTGCTCCTCTGCTTTCTCTTCTTGGGAAGAGGAGTAGATAATTGGGTCATGGCCTGCTGAAGTGGTGCACGGATAATCTCATGAATAGTAGCCACCACTTCGGGTTCAGTCAATATTTTTTTGAATTTTTAGACTTCCTCCATACAAGGGAGGAAGTCGGAATCAGCATATACACGAGGCATGCCAAGAGCGGTCTGTACAGCGGCATCCTCGGGGTCAAAGGTGGGAATAGGTGGGAATGCATGTGTGGTCCAGGGTTCTGGCAAGTGGACTCTCTCCTCAAAATATTGATCAACCAAGTGTCTCCCGAACTCTTTTTTGTATTTTTACATTTTTCTCATTTTTTTTGTATTTTTGGTGATTGCAAGCTCCCATGATCACCTACAAGTGAAGCCGTATTCCCGACGAAAGGAGCATTAATCTGATTCTTCCTCAAGAAGGCAATATCATCATTCATCAAATCAATGTGCTTTGTCATCCGATTCAAGATATCACTCATGGAGATCGAGGGAGGTGACTCCATCAGGTCAGACTCGGGTGGATGTGAAGGTGAAAGTGGATAATACACAGGTGGGGGTGGGTGTGGATAGAAGTCCGAGGTCTGATACTGTGGCTGAGGTGGGTATGTACAAAAATCAGAAAAAATAGGAGGAGGATCCTCCTGATAAAAGGGAGGTGGACCGGCTGGAGCGAGCGAGGGGTCCGCAAAGTCCGGATAAAATACACTCCATGGGTCCATCTCGAAAACAAAAGGAAGTGATTCGGGGGAGCACGAAAGTCAAGTCAAGAGAGTGAAGAAAAAGGCGCAAATGCGCAGAGGAGATCTAGGACACACAAAAACAATCACAGACAAAAATGAAAATAATGCAAACCCTCAATTCACCTACTCAACTCGGTAGAGACCGTAAAATGCGGTCTTTTAATCTTGTCTGTTTTAAGTTAGGTGAGAAGTCAAAGATTGCACAAACACTTAGGGGGCTTAATGGGATTTGGGCACTATCCTTAGTGTGTGCGCGATCAAGTAAAAGCGAAGACAATGAGGGGATTACTCACCCCAAGACAAGATTTTTCTTTTTGATCGGTTTTAGGGTCAAGTAGTATTAACAGTCCCAATTTTATAGATTATCACCTTTTTTGGATTTTTAATGAAAATGCACGCGCCTAACGAGAAGTCAATTCCTTTAAGATCCTAGGTTAGCAAAATCAGAAGTAGAGAGGCGGAAAAGCAATGCAAGCGATCAAAACGATGATGGATGCTAAAGCGTAAATGCTCACCTTGCCTCCAGCACTCTACATGCAAGGATGCTCAACAGAATTGAAACCTATCTATATGTAAATGCAAAAGCCGATGAAATCGCCCTAAGTTTCAGAAATTGCTATTATCGTGAAGAACCACAAGCTGACCACCAACCCTCAATCCTAATGTCCGGTCTAGGCTCACCCCTCCTCTGCTCAACACATTTGAGTTAGGAGAAAGCGCTTGTGTGGGAATGAGCTCACGGCGTGTGGATCGAAAGCTAATGATCAACTGTTTAAAATTTGACTAAGTCCAGAACGAGACTATAGGTGCATGCAAGATATTAGATGTTTGGCCTTAGTCTATCGCAAGCAAGTCCTAAAGCTAGGGGCTCAATCACACAAAAGAAATGAAAATGGGAAAACAAAACAAAATAAAAGAATGCGAAGAAACCGTGAAAAGCCGCGGCGAGCGCCCAAGTGAACAATCACTTGGAAATTAGGCTCAAGAGTCTAAGTCGGGGTGTACCTGTATTATTACAAATGAATGGTCTCTCTCTCACTACGAATTACAAAATAAATACAATGCAAGAAAATAAATGCTAAGAAGTTGTCTTTCAAAATCCTCCAAGTCCTTCTTCGTGCAAAGCTAAAGCCGCTTCACGTGGATGCCAAGGGGCTCCTCCCTCGATCCGCGTACCTCGCACGGAATCCAAACAAGGAGAGTGGTTAGACAATTCACAAGATATATCAAAAAATAAGGAAAATAAAACAAGCAAAAAAAAAGAAAAGCCGCAAAGGTAGACAAATGATCACAACACGAAGCAAAAACTCGGACCACGCGCTGTTGCTCCCCGGCAACGGCGCCATTTGATTTACACAAATTTCAAGAGATCCTAAATGGTGTCTCACACAAGGCGGAGACAAAATTCACTGTGGCGACTCTCAATTGAAACCTGTATTTAATCAACAATTAACCCACACTAAAGATCAATAAATTAGAAATAATGTGGAGTTAAAATTTATTTTTAACTCTGCACAAATGGTGTATAGTGACAAGTATGCAGAGAGTTCGAACACAGGGAGCAAGCAGGGTAATTCAAAAATTGGTGCACAAGTGAATGTGTGTGTCAAATGTCTACACTAAGCAATCAAGCAAATAAAATTTTGTGGGTTTTTAATTTTTAAATTTTTTATTTAATTTTTAATTTTGTATTTTGATTTTTAATTTTCTGATTTTTATAATTTCATATTTTATATATATTCTTTTTTTTTAATTTTCAATAGTGGGAAAATAAAGACAATGTAATAAAAGGCAAGATAAAATATTTAAAAAAATGTGCAAAAATATCCAAAAATTCAGAAATAAAATGTTTTTGATATTTTTAGGATTTTTTACTATTTTTGTGATTTTTGGGGATTTTTCAAGGTGTTTTTGGTATTTTTAATGACTGAAATAATGGAAAACAGTGGAAAAAGTGTTGGCTGTGAGTAAAATGGAAATTAAAAATAGCAAACAGCAATCAAATTTTTCCATACTAATTTTCAAATAAAGAGAAAGAAATCTAGAACAAACAGGAACTGAGTTTATATTTTTTGGAGTTTTCTTTGATTTTATATATTTTTTTGAAGTTTTTGAGTGTTTTTAAATTTTTAGTGCTTTTTCTTTTGAGATTTTTAATGATTTTTGGCTGGGAGTTACAACAAACTAAAAGACACAAAATATATTTTTTTTGGGGATTTTTCTGGGGAGTTTTTATATTTTTTTGTTATTTTCTAAGCTAGACAGTGCACAAAAACCATGTTTTTGATTTTTAATAAATATAAAAATAAAATAAAAGCAAAAACTAAAAATAGGGCGTCAAAATATAAGCCAACAGGAGCTTAAGTTTAAAATTTGAGAAATTTTGGAATTCAAATGATACCCTAATTAATTCATGCAAGCATACAAAAATTAAAGGTCTGGCAGGGACCTTTCTGCAAATAGACAAAATCTCAGGGACACTTCTGCAATTTTCACCAAAGTTTTGAACTGAATAAAAAATTTCTGGACTAATCGTTAATATTAGAACCCGCAGGGGCTTTAATGCAAAAACCCAAGGTCACGCGCCTATGCACGCGCCTGGCAGGGGTGTGGTTGTAAATAGACAACACTCGCAGGGGTTATATGCAATTATGCCAGAACTATTGGAACTGCCTACGAAAGTTTTAGTATTACATTTTAATACATAAAATCCCCGGGAGGTCCCTGCAAAAATCGCCTAGACCACGTGCAACGCACGCGCCCAGCGGGGGACCTAAACGTAATAACAGGAAGTACGGGGGGTCTTACTGAAAATATTACAAAAGTTATTAACGGCAAAGGAAAGATTAGAAAGTTTTAATTAAATACAAAAAGGCACTGGGTATGGTAGCAAAATTACCCACAAAGGGGCGCCATCCGACGGCGTGGCAAAAGCCACTTAAACACGTGTCAGCAGAGGGACGGCCGATACCCCTTCGGATCTGAGGGCTAGGATTAGATCACGCAACGGTGATCAACGGCTGGAGACGCTCAGGATCCGACGATGGCTGGAGCTCTGCAAGAACAGATCAAGATCGGACGGTGAAGGATCGCGGAGGAAGAACGCGAGATGAACACGTGCAGGATGAATTTCAGATGCCAAAATCTCCGCTCCGGACGCCGCCTTCTCCCTTCTAATGGCGCGGTGAACTCCTGGGAGCCCCCCTGGTGAGGACGGCGGAAGCAAAATGGCCCAGGAAGGGCCGGAGGACCGCCGCTACGTGAACGACGGGGGACGGCTCTAGACTGCTTTGCGGCCGCAAAAATGGGGCCCAGGTGGACTTCTTCGAGCCTCCAGAACCTGCAAAAAGGTTAGGGAGAGCTTGGGAAAAATGCCAAGCACCTCCGATAGCAAAAATGGATAAAAACGGTGAAAAGGGAGACTCGCCGGAGCAAGCTCCGGCGAGATGGTTGGTGAGGGCAAACGTAGGGTAATGGATGGTTGCAAAGCGAAATGAAATGGTGAAAACACAGTTACAACTACCAGGAGATGAACTACGCAAGAAAAAGAGAAAATGAAGACCTCAAGGGCTGTAGAGCCCAAGGTTGGAACCTCAACGGCCAAGAGGCCGGAGGTGGTTGTGGAAGCTGCCGTCGAGCTAACTAAGCACCTCGACAAGGTGCTGGATCGTCCCTCTGTCACAGGGGATCCAGCCGCGCGCCCTCGGAGGTAGTGGCTCAAGCAAAAACGGTTCGAAAATGGAAGAGGGGCTAAGGGGCTGGTTTTGAAACTTGTTGGAGGCGGCTCGAAAAGCGATGTGCATCGAGCGAAGTGCTGATCCAACGCCCAAGAGAAGATTTGGGCGAGCATCCTCGATGCACGATGAAGAAAAGTCAAGAAGACATTGGAGTGAAACGAGGAGCGTACGAGCCTCGAAAAAACCGAGAAAACAGGTCAAAATACACTCTGACACGCAGCAGGGAGAGGACAGGAGAGTTGACCAGCGGGTCAACTTTCCTAGTCACCTGGTTGGTCCACGTGGACCAACTAGGAAAATCCCTGGAAAAATTCTTTCTAAAATCTATAAAAAATAGAAAACGATTTTATTGATTTTTAATTATAAAATAAAAAATGTTTATTTTTTTATAAATTATTTTATAGTGATTTTTATTTATTTTTATGAAGTATATTTTTACAAGTTTGTAATTATGCCCTTTATAGGTATATTACCTATGTATTTAAGTATTTTATTTTTATTTTATGATTTTAATTTTATTGTTTTTTTATTTCTTGTTTTATAAAATTATAAAGTACTTTTATATACATAAATATATCTTTATTTTATTTTTCTGATATGTTTTGTATATTTAATAAAAATACAAGTATGTTTTGTATAGGTATATATATAGGTAATGTATCTATGTATTTTAAGTATTTTATTCTTGTTTTTATTTAGGTTTTTATTCTTATTTTAATATTCACAATTATTATAAGTAATATTTACAACATTATAAAAATATAAAATTATAAAAATAATGAATAAATAATAAATTGAATATTTTAATCAGTATAGCTATACAACGGGGGTCCAAAACTCAACTTTCAAACCGTAGCTCCGCCAAATGCGAAACCACCGCCAATAAATAGCTTATTTTATTCTATATATAATTAAAGGTGAGTATGCTGCATTTGGAGTTGTCAGTTGTGAGATACGGGTCTGGGAAGTTGGGATTCTGGATTTTTATTCAGACCATAACTTTTTATCTGTACATTATTTTTCAGTGAAATCAATTTTGTATTTTTTTTATTAAATTAGCTACAACTTTCATGTACAAAGTTTCTTTATTTGATGTATAAAAAGTGGAACCAAAAATAGGTCCCAAAATGAATAAAGAATGAATAGAATGTATAGGTATTTTATCTGTATTTCTGACCTTATCTCCCCCTACTTTATTCCTGGTCGACCTATTCATCCAGATGCCTAGGTCTCGGGGTTTCGGGTCATAAAATATTTATGATATTTTATTCTTTTTCTTTTCTTTATTTATTCTATAATTTTGGCTTTAATTACAGTATTTTATACACTAATATGATGCACATGCATGAATGCTAAGATGGTGATTTTAATGCTATTTACAGGCATTTGCTAGGGTTTTTGATGCCAAAATGATAGAATAAAGATGATGAAATGTGGATTCATCAGTAAGTTGGCATGGATTGCCATAAACAAGCCTAAAAGGGAGATGTACCCAATGGTTTCTTGAATGATGTTCTATAGGCCCAATGAATCGAGTCCAAAATCTGTGACCAATACTTTTGGTCTGGGCGAACAAACTTCTGCAAGATCATCTTAACCTCCATATTCGAGACCTCGGTTATACTATTCATTTGAGATGATACGGAGTAGCAACCTGATGATCTATAACGAACTCATTAGCAAGTTCTGTTACCTTGTCATTGTTGAAGTGGCTACCCCCATCTGATATCATAACTCGAGGGACCCTGAACCACAAAATGATATGCTTTCTTAGGAACTTACAAATTGTGTTCGCATCAGCGGCTGAGGTAGGAATAGCCTCTAACCAACGACTCACATAATCTACAACTAGGAGAATATACTCGAATCCCTGGCTCTTAGGGAACATGCCCATAAAGTCGATACCCCGTGCATCAAAGACTTCAAAGAAGTGAATCGGCTGCATCGGCATCATATCTCTATGTCCACAAGTGCCCATCCTCTGATAGTTAGTACATCTCTTTATGAATGCACGAGCATCCGCAACGAGAGTAGGCCACAAAAAATCAGATTGAAATACCTTCTGTGATGTCCTCTTCCCAGAATGGTGTCCTCCAGCTTCTAATTTATGGCAATATGTGAGGACACTATGGTATTTCTCCTGAGGAATACACCAGCGCCAGAGAGAATATGCTCCTTCATGATAAAGGATCAGAACCTCCCAATGGTAAGACTTGGCTTTCGCAAGGAAAGTCTCGAGTCTCTACCTTGACCAAACTTATGGGACCTTCTTGGCAATAAGAAAGTTCACAATGTCAGCATACCATGGGAGCGAGGAGACAGCAAGGATTGCCTCATCTGGAAAGGTCTCCATGATGGGTGTATCAAACTCAGAAGTCTTAGATAATTCTAATTAGGAGAGGTGATCCGCTGATGAATGGGAAAAATTAAGGGTCGTATTAATCCATAAGGCGGATCAATAGTCGATGCGGTGACCGCTCAATAAATCCCAATCAATCAGAAATTAACCCACAATAAAGAATAAGTCAATTAAGTCCCAAAATTGTGAATTAAAATTTATTAACTCTACCATAAAATTCATAGTGTATAAGCATGTAGAGGTCGAACCACATAGAGCAAGAAAAAAAGGGTATCCTATAGGTATTTATGTATATCACAGTCGTCCTTAAATGAATCCTCTTTTTGTGGGTTTTTGATATTATATTTTTTTATTTTTATTTTTGTTTTTATGATTGTGATTTGTTTTTATATTATATATATATATATAATTTTTTTTAATTATATAAAGTACATATATATATATAAAGAGATATTCATATAAGAGGAGAGAGAGGTATACAATATATATATATGTATATAAGTACTCAAAATATAAGAAATATAATGTTTTTAGTGTTTTCATATTTTTTTCTAATTTTTTGTTATTTTTCTGGAATTTTACTAATTTTTATATGTTTTTCTTTTTTTAATTCCAAAAGTATCCCTGAAATGGGATTAATTCAATATCTGAAAAATTTGAGTTTTTAAAATTAGTAAATAAATCCCAAAATTACCCAAACTAATTTTAATACATAAATAATAATATATAAATAATTATGAAATAGGAAAAATTATTTTTTGATTTTTTGTTGACTTTTATTTTTTTATTTAATGTTGGAGTTTTCTAATTTTTTTAATTTTCTTTACTCTTTTTATGGGTTTTTTGTTCCTGGACTTAATAAATAGCAAAATATAGCATATATAATTTTTTTTGTAATTTTTCAAAAACATTTTCTATTTTTTGGTATTTTATACTTTAAACATGGTAAAAATGGCTCATATTTCAATTTTAATAAATGGAAGAAATGCACAAAATGGCCAAACAAAAATGCAGCGTGAATCTACAAGGCATAAAGCATTTATCCTAATTTTTGTGGATTTTTATGAGCAAGCTAGGTATTTTTAATAAATACATGAGGTACATAAAAATAAAATAACCTGGCCGGGGCATTTTTGCAATTAAAAATTAAGACAGGGGCTCAGTTGCAAATTTACCAACAGAATTAAACATTTATTTAATTTCTTGGAATCGTTTTACAATATACAAAAGCACTGGGGGGTTACATGCAAAATTTACGCGCCTCACATGGGACTGCACATGAGGCGCGGAAGGACCCAAGTGCAAATACCTTTAATATAGGTGTCCTATCGCAAAAATACCATTTTATTTACACATGATATTTTATTCACAGTATTAAAAACTAAATACAAAAAGGCGGGGGTTTAGATATGCAATTTACCCCTATAGGCGCGCTGATGGACGGCGATCCACGCGTCACTTATCCACGTGGCAAGCTCTGGTAGCTCGATACCGCTTCGCCGATCGGCGGTCTGGATTACGTCTGAGGTTCTCGATCGAGCAGCCGAAGCGGGCGTTGAATGAACGACCATGATCAGATCTTGGGCCGCCTCCTCCATCCGACGGCTGCTGCTATTCACGAAGAACAGGGAAGAACACCATGGTTCCCTGCCTTTGATCGTTGATTCCTCCTCCGCCAGACGGTCATGGGCGATGGAAGTAAGCTCCACACATCCGAGAAGGTGCTCCGCAGCTCTTGAGGTGCTCAGGAAGTCCCAGGACCCCACAAATAGTTCTGGCGAGCTCGATGAAGAAGGGGGGGGGTCCTGGGAACCTTGAAGTCGATCGATTTGAGTCCCAAAGGGCTCCTTTTAGAATATGACCTGCACTAAAAGAAAGAGTGGCTCGAGGGCATTTCCCTCGACCAGGAGTTGAAGCTGTTGAGACAAAGAGATGGAGTGGATGGCGAGGTCTGGCGACGCGGAGAAGAGGGACCTTGATTCGCAGAGCCAGTAGGGCTTTGGGTGATTGGGGATGATCGTGAGATGGGTAATGCGTGGGGGTTCGAAATGAGGGTGAATAGGGGTTCGGTGGACCGACGGATCGCAAGGAAGTCGTCACCAGAGCGGAGCTCTAGCGAACTTCGATTTAACTAAACCTACACTAATCTCTACTCTAACCACTATCCTAATGGCATAATTAAAATACCGGAATAAAAACCTAACTAATTAAGTGATAAAACAACTCTTATACCTGGTAGAACACCATGGAGCAGGGCGACGCCGGAGCTCCGCCGTGGGTGCTGCCTCGACTTCTCTGACCTGCTAACAACTCCAGAAGCACCCCCTTGTCACGAGGGTTCACTCTGGACTGGAAGCGAGGGTGGAAGAAGAACAAAAGGAGACCAAACTGGGGAAGGAGGTCGAGGATATTATTTATGGACATGGCGATGCACCCTTTTTGACCGGGGTGCCACAAAGAATCATCTGGTCAGATGATCGATCTGAGATGTTGGCGTCAAGGATGGATCATTGACGAATCTTTTTCATGAAGGAATCGAGGCTAGAAAGTCAATGATCTAGAAGGGGAAGGTCGAAGTAGATGGGCTGAAGAGATACTCTGACATAGGGCGGCTGGTGATAGAGGAGTTGACCGGGCGGTCAATGAAGGAAAGACCCTGATTGGTCCACATCAACGCCAAATTGACCTATTAATTAAACACAATAAACGATTTTATTAATTTTTGCTTATAAAATAAAAATTGTTTATTAAATAATGTAGTATTTATTTATGATTTTTATTTATTTTTTGATGTATTTTATTATGAGCTTATTTTAAGAGCTTATTTATAGGTTTATTTACATGTATTTTGCACAATTTATTTTTATTTTGTGTATTTTATTTTATTTTATTATTTTATTTTATTATTTTATATATTTATTACTTATTTTTGTGAGTATAAATATATTTTTATTTTATTTTTATGAGTTTATTTGCATATTTAAATAAATAGTTATATATAATATGTAGGTATACTTATAGGTATTTTACCTATATTTTATATACATTTTATTTATTTAATGAATTTTATTGGGTTTTATTTTGGATTTACATTTTTAATGGAATATAAATAATATTTACAATTTAATAAAAATATGGAAGAATAAAAGAATGAAGTTCCCTTTTTATATATATATATAGGTACTACATAGGTACTTTGCCTATGTGATTACATAGACTTATTTTATTTGAGGTTTTCTTTTTGGTTTTCTTTTAATTTCCATATCTACATGTATTATGTATATTATTTACAAAATTCTAAAAATATAAATTAATAAAAAATAATTAATAATGGTTATAATGAATATTTTAATCGGTATTATGTACAATGAGGGCCAAAAACTTAACTTTCATAGATGAGTTCCAAAAATTATGAAACCAATTTTATTAAAATAGTTCTTGAAAAGTTATATACAATTAAAGTGATTTTGGTGGATTTTGAGTTTTTATTTGCAAGATATGGGTCTGTGAAGTTGAGATTCTGGCTTTTTATTCTGTGTATAAAATGTACACTATATATTATTTTTGTACAAACTCAATTTTGTATTTTTATTACATTATTATCTACAACTTTAGTGTACAAAATATTTTTATTTAATGAATAACAAATTATATACAAAATAGCTGTCAAAATGCATAAATGAATGAATTAATAAATGAGGCATTTATTGTATCATTGGCCCTTATCTCCCCCCTACTTTATTCCTTGTCGATCAAGCCAATTCTTGACTTGGTCTCGGGGTTCGGGTCATCAAATATTTTCAATATTTTATTCCTTTTTATTTTCTTCTCTTTATTCTATAATTTTGGCATTAACAATCTTATTTTATGTACAATAAATACAATAAACAATGAATGCTATTATAGACAAATTGATGCTATTTACATGCAATAGCTAGGGTTTTCAAGGCCAAAATGATAGAATAAAGGTGATGAAATGGAGATTCATCATCCGCCACCACATTCTTGACTCCAAGCTTGTCCTTAATCTCAATATCAAACTCCTGGAGTAGAAGGATCCATCTGGTGAGATGTGGCTTCGAATCCTTCTTATCCATTAAATACCTGATGGAGGTATGGTCAGTGAAAATTGTAACTTTGGATCCTAAGATGTGAGTCCTAAATTTATCTAAGGTGAATACTACAGCTAAATATTCTTTCTCTATAATGGTGTAATTTCGCTGGGCGGAATCCAAAGTCTTGCTAGTGTAGTATATGGATTATGGAAGGCCATGCCTCCTCTTTCCTAAAATAGCCCCAACAACAAAATCGGAGGCATCCATCATGATCTCGAATGGGAGAAGATCAATCGGGTGAATGAAGGATTGGAGCCTCTACAACCATATTCTTGAGAGTCTCGAAAGACAAAAGACACTTATCACCAATAATAAACTAGGTGTCTTTTGCTAGAAGATCAGATAATGGCCGGGCGATTTCACTGAAGTCTCGAATGAAATGTCGGTAGGAACCGACATGCCCTAAAAGAACGTAATTGCTTTAGATTGGACGATGGATTGAGCTTCTTTATGATATCCTCCTTGGCCGAATTGACCTTAATGCCCCTATTGGAGATGATGTGACTAAGAACTGTCCTCTGAGTCTTCATAAAATGACACTTCTCCCAAGAAAGAACGATGTTAACCTCAGTGCACCTCCGAAGCACACGGTCTAGGCTAGAAAGGTAGGAGTCGAAATCATTGCCGTAGACCGAAAAATCATCCATGATGACCTCAAAAAAGTCGCTCATCATGTCCGTAAAAATAGAAATCATGCACCTTTAGAATGCAGTCGGAGCATTACATAATCTAATGGGCATCTGTTTGAAAGCATATGGTCTGAAAGGACATGTGAACATTGTCTTTTCTTGGTCTTCAGATGCAATGGCCACCTGGTTATATCACGAGTATCCATCAAGAATGTAATAATGGCTCTTCCAGGCCAATCTCGATAATCTAATAAATGAATGGTAGCAAGAACTGATCCTTCTTGTTCGCCTGATTCAAACATCTGTAGTCTACACAGACTCACCAAGAAGTTATTACTCGGGAGTGATCTCCTCACTGTCCTCATTTATCACTGTAGTGATACCTATCTTCTTGGATACCACATGTAATGGACTGACCCGTTTAGAGTCAGAGATGGGATAGATAAAATCGATGTTCCACCACTTTGATATTTCCTTCATAACCACGTCTCCAAGATTCACGTTTAGCCTGCATTGAAACTCACGAGATGTTTTGTCATCATCCTCTAAAAAGATGTGGTGAGAGCATAGAGCCGGACAAATCACATGGAGATCCGCTACAGACCACCCGATTGCTTTGCGATTCTTTTCAAGAATATCTATGAGACGAGATTCTTGATCTTCGGTCAGATCGGACATGATGATGACCAGAAACATTTTAAACTCTCCAGCAAGGAATCAATATTTCATGCTCTGAGGTAACAGTTTAAGCTCAGGGGGAGAAGGAGCAGGGAGAGTTGGTTTGACTTGGGCCTGGGTATAGGCTACTAGGTCGGTATGCTTAAGCTCATCCTGCTCGGACTCTGAAGGATATGGAGGTTGCCCATACGATAACTGACTTTGTTGAACTAGCTCGGTCTCCAGGCTAGTTGTAGGCTCAACAGTAGAAGTCTGAAGTGAAAGGGATTCAACATAGCATTGCCAATCGTTATCATCTGAATTTGACTGAACGGGAGTCTAATCCATCTCATCATAACACTTCCAATTGTCACTCACTTCTAACTCGGAGGGACCATGAATTTCATCATAAACTGTTGAAGGACCGGAATCATCTCCACAAGCCTCATCACTACTCGACTCCAAGACTGTGCTATCCAATCTTCCATCATCTAGTATCTGAATCTCAAATTCTCCTGAAGGTGTGATGAAAGATCGTGTACTAGGTTCAACCCAAACTACCTCATCGTCCGTCTGTACGAAATCACACTCCTGATGACTATCAGGCTCATCATCAGATGCTCTCTCTAAATCTATTGATCTGGCACTTAGGTCCTGGATCGTCTCTATATGTATACTCTCGCCCTGGATGCGAAAGTACACCTTCCCGGTACGACGACCTTAGTTGTCGCCAGAAAAGATCGTCCTAATATAATCGGGGTATCAGCCATACATTCAGGGACCGCCATGTCTACCACCATGAAGTCCATGGGGAATTGCAAACCCTGAATGGTGACGATAACTTCTTTAATTAATCCCTTCGGCTTTTTGACTGTCTCTCAGCAAACTGCAAGACCATCATTCTTGGTTGAAGAGGTCCGAACTCAAACTTTTCATGTAAGGAAGAAGGAAGGATATTAATTGACGATCCACTATCTAAGAGCGTACGATTGAATGTCTGATCTAAAATCTCATATCTGACATACAACGCTCCCGTGTCTGATCGCTTGACCAGGAGACGGTTCTGGATAGCATGACATGTTTTCTTGGTCAACACATGAGTTTTTGAATAGTAATTACGCTGCATCTTCTTTCTTCAGACTATAGTGCATTCTTTGAGACCTTTATATAGAATAGAGATGTGTGCCAAATCTTCTGAAAGAGTGAGCTGGATAGTGAATTTGTCTAGCATCTCTTTCATTAAGTCGATCATTTGAGTCTTTTTGGAATTTTCCTTTTTATCTCCTTTCTCCAAGCTGAGTGCTTGGGGAAAATGAATATGTAAATCCTCCTTATAAATCTATACAATAGGAGGATCAGAGGAAGAAAAAGAAAATAAATTTGGAAAACGGGGACTAGTTCCATGTAAATCATCCAGAATGGACTCATGAGCTATAGCTGGATAAACTGTATTTTATTTATTTCTCTTTTTGGTTATTCTCTTTTATACATTTTTTGTAATTTTCTATCATCATCACTTTACAAATAGAAAGGAAAAGCAGTTGCATTGTCAAAGAAATCTAGTTGCTTCTCATCGATTTGGTGGCATCAACACCACCATCCACGTCCTTGAAGGGAAAGGCGGCATCAACGCCACCATCATCAGGCTAAAAAGGCTTGCTTGTATCATCAAGTATATCTTTATTGAGCCTAGTTAAGTCTCTGCCTGCAGGTATCCTACTGCTCCTAAGAGAAATGAAATCTTTGTCATCACTGTAAATGGAATCATATGGAAATACCTGTGACTAGAGGGTGGGTTCTGTCAAGTGTACTTTCTCTGACTTCCTCTTTAGACGTTTCAGATTCGATTCAATCTGCGCAGGAATGACGGACTTCCCTTTGGCGAGCTCAATGACATGATTCTTAAACTCATCCATTTCTCGCCTAAATGCGACCTACTGGTCGGCTATCAGACTCGCAAGATACTCTAATGTTGTGTTCTCATGGAAAGGTCCATGAGACTCGGATGAGATGCCTCGATGATATTGAGGCTGCTGTTGGGCTGAATGTTGCTGCTGTGGAGGATAAGACTAAGGATATTGAGTATGATATGTACTCTGCCTCCACTGAGCTGGCTAGTATTGACGAGGACCTGACTACTGTTGTTCTCTGGTCTGCCCCATCTGCGCCTGTGGTGGCTGCTGGGAAGAAGTACCTCCCGGCAGAAACTAAGATGATCACGACGAATCCCTGGTTGCTGCTGCTAGTTGTACCATATCCCATTGACCTCAATCAATGGCTTAGGCATCTCTGAGTAAGCCAAGGCATAGAAGCAAGCACATGATCACTCTGATACACCACCATCTGAGTGTCAGATAGCGTCTGCAGGTTCTGCAGGTAAGCCGGAGACTGATGAGTTGTCTCAAAATGCACATGGTAGGTGTGCTGAACTGGTAGCCGTGGAAGAATACCTCGATCTCTGCTTACTGGATCAACCTATGATCTAGAAGACTTCGTGGAGTCAGTTTGTATCTCTTGAGGGCACATGATTTGAGTCTTCAGATCACTCAGACATCTCTCAAGCTCATCAATCTTGTTGAGCTTGTCCAAATTCTGGCACTTCTTCTCTATGATCTCCATGCGATCCCCGACTTCTGACATATGATTCCCATATCAGCTGATGATGAATCAAAATGAGTAAAAACAACTAAAGAAGGAGTCCCCTCGATTTGTGCCACTCGGGAATGCTAATGGTAGGTCAGTGGCTTGGTCTGAGTGTAGAACCTAGTCTGGTACATCGTGGTATAGTTTATGGCCATATCCTCGTAGATAGACCAGACTTGGTCCTCATGCTTAGAAAAATAAGAACCACCGTAGGATGCATTCACCAGTTCCTGTAACCCCGGTGTCAGCCCACAAAAGAAGCTCTGAACTAGGTTCATCTTCGAGATATCGTGGTAGGGACACCTATTTATGAGCTCTATGAATTTGTTTCATGCTTCGTAGAACTACTCGTTCCCAAGCATGGTGAAATTACTGATCACGGCTCTTATAACATTCGTACAACCAAGTGGGTAGTATTTATTCATATATTTTGTTCGTAGCCGCTCCATGTAGAAACGTATCTTCCTAAATGCTTCAGCTATTAGGCTGCTCTGTCCATAAGGGAGAATGGAATGATGATTAGCTTTATTGTATCCTTATTCACATGTAGATCATCCACCATACTACAGATAAGCTCAAACTCCTATAGGTGCAAGTGCGCCTCCTTAGTAGATAGCCCATGGAACTTGGGCAATAGTTGGATTGTCTACGGTCGAAGCTCAAAATTACCATGAATGGTAGGAAGACGGATCCACCGATGTGTAGTAGAAGCTCAAGGGTTGTAGAGTTGCTTCATTGTGCGATCTGGACCAAGTGATGGTCTTTCCGCTCCATTCCGTCCACAACCCCTTAGCTCATGTAATCTCAGCATATAGAGTCTCTCTTTGTGCTCTTAGTTGCGTCAGCTCATCCCTGACATCATTCATCAGTCTACCCTACTCCCTTATCTGGTTCTGCATGGAATAGAGGGACACAAGGAAACCGATGTTGATTGCTGCATGATCTATCACTACAGATGAAGTCTACGATTACTGCGGTCCTTTGGCAGCCATGATGTCTGGAAAGGAGAAAGAATTTAGGTTATGTTTTGCCAGGTCGACGTGAAACTGCTGATGTGGAGTAGGGTTTTCTCGAACAGATTGTGATGATGATAATGAATGAGAAGAAGATAGAGTGGGAGAAGATCTTTCGGGGTCGGAGTCACGCTTGGGAGATGAGACACTATTAGACTTTGGTTTTGGAAGAGGGACATCCCGAACCAACCTAGATGAACATGCAGGTGCGCGAGAGAGAGGTTTGGCCAGAGTCGACCGAAGCGATCGCCTACTAAACATCTTGACAAGACTGTTGATGTGACTAACTTCTAGAGATCTGAGAGATATGGAACTCACATCACAAAATCAAACACAAAACTATACCCCGATTTCATCAACTCAACCTGGTGATGACCGTGAGAGTTCAATCATTAATCTTTTTATTTTTAGGGTTAGTTGGCAACGCAAGTCATTTCACAGATTATATGAGCTGATAGGTACATGAACTTCCCATAAGATTGTCCTACATCTGTATGGTTAGTTGCACATACTTTCAGCCAACATGGAAGTAAGTAACAGACCGTTTCTGGCTACCCATTTTACTTGAGGAAGGAGCCTTACGTAGTGTCCTCTAAACCTCACACTCTGCTAAGGAAACCCAGACCGTTTCTGGCTATCCAAGAGTCCCCACTGAAGAGTTGCTAACCGTTTTAGATCAATAGTCTTTCGGAAAATTCGAGCTTAGGCTCTAACCTTATGGGTCGTCCCTCACTCACAAATCTGGAGAGTACATGCAATTCATGCGTTGGGGGATTGCTCTCCCAATCAAAGTGGAGTCCATTATATTTAATTTTAAAGTGGAGTCCATTCTGTTTAATTTTAAAGTCGAATATATTTAACAGTCCCTCTTTTATTTTCGGTTATAACATTTTTGGATTTTTTTTCACAAAAACGTCTTACATAATTTTTATTTTTTTTTGACCGAAATGAATAAATAACTTGGGTGTGCATTCTAAATTCTAACAACAGAAGCGCTAACAAGGAAAAAAATGAAAACCCTAAACAAGCACCTAACCTCGAAAAGCTAAGGAAAACAACAAGAAAATCTGATGTGAGAAAACTGCAGTGAGAGCCCTGTTTTTTCAAGTGTACGACACCTGGTGAAATAGACCCCCAGAAGAAGGGAGGAAGGCACAAGTCGAGATGCCCTTAAGGGACCTTTTTTACAAAACAGAAAAATGGGCAAATGCCCTTTATCTTTTATAAAGGGAAATACAAGAGAGTAAAAAAATCAGCTCTCTGGTTCTCAACTGCATAGCTCGAAAGGTGCAGCACAAATCAGAAACAAAAAATCATGAAGCAAGAAAAATTTGACAAAAGTTAGATGACGGAAAAAAGAAGAAACCCTAAACCTAAGATCTCTATACTCTACCCTAGTGATGTCACCTCGGCAATGGCGCCATCTGAAAAATCAACCCAAACCTCCTATTCTACAATAAGAATAGTGTCGCTCTACCGGTTAGGTAATTTTTACAGAAAATTTATTTGTTTTTATTTATACTCCTAAAGTTAGATGTATAGTGTTAAGTAGGGAGAGTCGAACTTAAGGAGGCAAACTGTTTAGAAACTGAGGTAAAATAATAGAAAACTAAGGTGTAAAGGGTTTCTTAATTTTTAATTATTTTTAGGCATTTTTCTTGATTCTTATTTGATTTTTATGAATTTTATATTGTCTTTATGATTTTAATATACCTATGTAAATAAGTATAAATTATATTTTGAATTTGGTTTTTATTGTATAGTTTTATGTGATTTAAGAGTTTGTGATTTTTATGTAATTTTTAGAAAATATTATGTAAATGTTATTTGATTTTTAAAGTTGAAAACTAATTTTTATTTGAAAATAGAATTTTTTAAAAAAAATATAAAAAGGTGAGAAAACATTTTTATTTTATTTTTATTAGAAAGAAGTTGAAAATACCTTCAAAATGATATATTGTACGTTTTTTAGTTATTATTTTTCAAAGTTTTTATATATTTTTAATTTTTTATTGGTTTTATTATTCAATTTTATTTTTTCATTATTATGTAAAAGATAGTAAATATGCTCTAGGTAATTTTCTTATAAAATTTTAAAAAGTGTTTTATCTTTTTTAGAATTTTATAAAGTTTCTTATTTTTCTAATATTTTTTAGAAATTATTTAATGGTAGAAAATGTTTTTATATATTATTTTTAATATATTGAATACATTGTATATAATTTGAAATACGGTATTTATACGTATTTTTTATTATATTTTTACATTTTGGATTTTATTTAATATGTATTATAGTATGTATATTAACAATACTTTAAAAGGTTATCTATGCAATTAATATGAAAAGATAGGGGTGTGAGTGTAAATATGCAAAAGCTACAGGGGCATCCCGTGCAAATTTCCTAGTGATGCCGTGCTGCTCACGTGCAAGCTACTGCCTCTAGATTTGCTTGTAATTAGAGCAATAATGGAGGACTCATTCGCAAAAGTTCTAAACACACGTGATGCTCACGTGATAATGACCTGGGATGTCCTGTATGCAAAATGACCGAAATATCTCAGAAAAGCTAAAGCATTGCACGTGACTGAGGCTTAGCGGCGGGGCAGAGGAAGAGCTATGAGATCGTCGTCTGGTTCAACATGGTCCGCTGGATTTGTGGTCAATCGATCGACTCGGATGGTTTTTGTATCTTTTGGCAATTGGTTCCAATTTGCCCCTCATTTCATCCATCAGCAACAGAAGTTTCAATATGAAACAACAAATGCTGCTCGATCGGAGGCGATGGGGCTGTTCTCGATAACTGGTGCTCGGATCAACCTGAAGATAGATCAGGTTCAATCGTGATATAGATGGTCGATGCTTGTCTTCAAGTGATGCGACGGCTTCGAAGCTTCACGATTGATGCCCGGGACACGTTCCAGGTGCGGCTCCTATTGCTCCAACAGATCTAATCATGCCAGGTTTTTATGAAGACCTGCAAATGAATCGAACATCTCGAGCTCAAAGGCTCTAATAAAAAAAGAAACGGAACAATCGTGAGCGATGCTCCTTCGATGGCAGAGGATCAAAGCCGATTGATGATAAGGTATGGAAGGATAGAATCTGAAGTGAAGGGGAATACAAAGGTGTGATGGATGCGGCGACAGATTTGAGTACCAAATTGAGAGGAAGAGGAGGATTGAAGGAAGAAGAAAAACTGAAGAGAAACATAGAGGGATTGAGGGAAGAACGGGGTAGGAGAAAGGAATAGTAAATGTAACATAGAAATAAGCGATGGTACGGAAGCAGTCGCCTGGGAACGAGGAACTCAGAGGAGTTCCAGGTTGTTATCTTCTCCACGGACGGTGGTTCCGAAAGCTACGCACAAGGGAATGGTGCTCAATGTCGCAACTGATCACGTCTCTCTCTTCTCCATTTCTCGCTCAATGGCATCAATTGGAGGTCTGTCACCCTCTTCCAGTGCCTGACATTTCATGGGCCTTAGGTAAAAGAGAAGAAAAGGGCCCCTATACAAATAATTTTTTTTTAATTTGTAAATTTCTTATAAGTAAAGTTCTTTAAATTTTAAAAAGAACTATATATGTTTATGATCAACGAGCATCAAACAATAAGTAATGAATTAAAATTATAAAAAAATAATTTCTACAATCGAAATAGATATCTATGGATATAATGCAATTCAAGGAACGTAAGTACAAACAACAGCTAATGGGAAATAGCTAGCAAAAAAATGTACGGCATTGTTTTTTTAAGTTAGGATTTTTGAGAATGTTCAAGCACAGAAGCACATATATCTATTGACTACAATAACAAAAATATTTAAGAATTAAGAGTTTCATCTCTTAATGTCTATTTTCTATATCATATAAGCCGAAAAAATATGGTTAGAGAATATTCAAGCAAGAAGCACTAAACAATTAATACAATAAAAAAATAAACATGATTTAAACAGATAATAAAATAATAGTTATGGAAAAATAATCAAGTCATCAGTTTTTTATTTGACAGTGCGAATCCAAAAAATAATCATAATTTGTGGATCTAAGGAAAAAATTAGAATGCATAAATATAAAAAATATCATTAACTGAGCCGTGATTTGTGGGTGCTCAACAACAACAAGTCATAAATTGAAAGCAAGACAAATTGCAGCAGTGGCAGAAATCGCAAATCACAAGATGAGGAGGTCATATATGTCTCCAAAGGACACATTTAAGTTCATTATGGATTCTTAACTTTTAAGATATTAATGTGGCATTGGGGAACCCAAAGGATTTTTTGACATTTAGGAATATGAAGAGTCAAATGACACATGCA
Organism: Ottelia alismoides; assembly: GCA_037367405.1. Taxonomy (NCBI): domain Eukaryota; kingdom Viridiplantae; phylum Streptophyta; class Magnoliopsida; order Alismatales; family Hydrocharitaceae; genus Ottelia; species Ottelia alismoides. Next base: position 361,316 of record JAZKJV010007174.1, on the reverse strand, counting down.
AATGTAAATAATTAATGGACATGTGTAGCCATTTAGACATTGGATTGGTATTTGATAGGGATGAAAACGGATACAAATATATCCGAATATCTACGTATAGTATTCGAAAAAATATCGGACACAGATATCCGTATCCAAATATTAATCAAATACGAATCGGATATGGATTGCAAAATTTTTCGGATATGGATGCAAATAATGGCTTGAATATCCGGATCTGGATATCAGAATAAAACATTTAATATATTAGTTAATATATTACAAGACACAACCCCATGTTATTATATTAGTAGTAGATATTATATAATACAATATATCAATGATATTAATAAACTTCCGTTTATTTGAAGATGGGCACGCACAAAAGTTACAAAATCATATCCTCCTTTAGCTTCTGGTTAGAACACATGTCAACTCGATGATCCCTTTTGTCAGGATGAAACTTATTTATATTTCATTATCAATTTTTAAAATCATTGTAAACTTTGATTAAATATCAATTCGTATTCGTATGTGATCATTAATAAACTCGCATATGGATTCCATATTTATTGGATCCATATTTGGATTCACTCTTTCACTGGTTCATATTTGGATTAGTTATTTATTTAATATGTATTCAGGTTCGCTCTTTATTTGATCCATATTCGTATTCGATGAATATCTGATTCGTATCCGTATTTTTAAGGATACGATTTCCTTAATGCATATCCGAATCATATCTGTATCCGTATTCGTATTCGATAAAGATAGAGCAAATATGGATATAGAAATAGGCATATCTGATCTATATCCGATCGTTTTCATCCCTAGTATTTGAAATAAAAATAACAAAAACTAACTATATGTAGACGATTTAAAAATGGGCCCCCAAAATTACGAGGCCCTGGGCCATTGCACCCCGAGACGAGGCTCAGGGACGGCCCTGCCCTCTTCATATATTTCTCTCAACTAGATCTCAGAGAAGATGGAATGTTCAAATGGCGGATGGGATTGATGAGGGGGAGGGGCCTACTTATATAGGCATCGGAACCGTGGAGGCCAAGTAAGGTGGTGCGGTCACCGCAGGGAAGGTGGCGTTATCGCAGGCGGTTGAGCGAATGGCCCAATGCCCGGCGGTTAGGGTTGTTGGCGGTCGGAGGAGAAGTAGGAAGGTAGAGGTCACGATGGAGGAAGAGGAAGAAGACGAGGCGGGCATAGGAAAAGCAAGCGAGGAATATAGGGGTTCCACTGGAGAAAAAAATAAAATATTTAATTAAATAGTTAATTAAAGAAAATTATTAAAGGCTAATTAATTTAAATAAATTAATTACGAAATAATTAATCGCATAATTAGATAAGTAATTAGGTAATTATATAATTATATAATTATTTGAATAAATTAATAAATTAATAAATAATTAACTAATTAAATAATAAATAATAAAATTTTATTTATTTTAATTTAATAATAAAATCTTAGTAAAATATATAGATATAATGACATATATTAAATAAGATAAAATTAATATACATTGTACATTTTATACCAATATGGTCCCGAACCTACTTTTTGCTTATTAACTCTGATTTTAGCGAAATCTATGTTATTTGGTAGATAATTCTATAAAACGAAGTTTAAAAGTGACTACGCCGAATTCCAGAGTTCATATGGCCTAGTTATGAGGTCCAGAAAATTTAAGTCACGGCTTTGTGGCTTCGGGATTTGTTGGCATTTTGACTTAAGTTATATTTTTATATTTTTCTATTGATTTTTAGAAACTCATTAGAAAAGAAATTAAGTTAAACGAAGTTAAGGATAATTAATTATAAAATTGGAAAGTTTATACATATAGTTCATATAGACAAAGGGGCCCAAATGCAACTCACCAGTTTTTTCTAATATTTTTTGATATTTTTAGTAAATAGTATTAGTTATAAAACGAAGTTTAAAAGTGAGTTTGGTCGATTTGGAGTTTTCAATAAATAGTTATAAACATTGGAAGTCAGCTTTTATGACTTTTGCAGTTCATTGTAATTAATTATTTTTTCATTGAATAATTTTTCTGACATTTTTATAAATTAATATATACTTTTATGAACAACTTCCATGAAGAAAGTATTTTCGTTTGAAGTAATCTTGATGATAAATAAAATATGTGAAATATTTACAGGTGAAAATGTGTTTATGTATAACTATGGTCTTGATTTCTGACATTTTTATAATTTAAGATCCTTATCTCCCCTTATTTATTTTGTCGACCACATCAATATTGACCATGTCTCAGGGTTTGGATCAGTCTGTATATATTATATATACATCCTTCATTTTCTTTTATTTTTCAATTTTCTCTTTATTATTTTATTTTGGATAAAATAAGTGTTAAATATATAGTATTAATAAATGAGATTAGAATGATAATTAGTGATTATCTACATGTATTTTATCAAGGATTTTTGCCAAAATGAAAGAATAAAGGCGATGAATAATTGATTCATCAATATGGAGCTGTTTAGGATTTTTACAATTCTTGAATGTTTTGATACCATCGCCTTTCCAATGAGAGCTTTCTCCACCTCTTTTCCTTGACGATGCATTGCATCTTCTTTGTTCGTGAACCACCTTCTCTACTCCCCGAGCTGTCTCAATTAGATCAGAATAAACAGTATATCCAACAACAACTACCATAGACTTTATGTTAATATGCAAACCATTCTCTAAGTGATGACATTTTTCTTCCTCTTTAGCAACCAGTGAAGGAACATACTTGGATAGTTCTATGAAATGCTTCTCATACTCATCCACTGACATACTTCTCTGAGTCAAGTACGGGTATTCTTGGTGACGTTCCTCTTGATAAACCCTTGGATAATATTTTTCATTGAATTCCTTCTGAAAGATCTGCCAGGTCAGTGTAATAGCAGGCTCTGCATATTTTACCAAGATAGACTTCCACCGCTCATAAGCATCTTCTTTTAGTAGAAAAATAGAAAATTTCAGACGTTGTTCATCTGTACAATATATTAGATTAAACACTTTTTCTATATTCTCAAACCATGCCTTCTCCACTTTTGGATCGGTTGTACCATTGAATGATTGTGCTTCTAACTTGCAAAAATTTTCAAAAGGCAACTGTTGTCCAAACTCATGAGGTCACATAGATTTGGCAACCATGCTTCCCAGTGTTTGGGAGATCAAAGTTAGTGTATCTTGCAAGTTATTATTATTCATCTCATTCCCATCGCCCAATCCCTGTGTAGTCCTAGAAGGTTGCTATACTGCCATCGTGTCCTATAAAAGCTAGTACCTTAATTAGTCCTCTGATAGAATTTCAAAAAAACATAAAGTTTCATATGATAGAATAAAATGAATCCTCAACATCCCAAAAATCAATAATCCAATTTCCCTATGTATTCCAATCCTCGCAATAATTCAATCACTGAATTCAACTCTAAATAAGAATCTAAAACCTTTGCTCTGATAGCACAAGCTGTCATGACCCGTCCCTCTATTTGAGACGAGTGCGATGAGAACCTAAATATAAACATCATATTAACGTATTATTCTCATATAATCTTTCTCATAAAAGTTCGACAAAGTTTCCTCTATACTATATATCTCCCAACTGCAACATGTACCTGAAGTATTATCAACTAATTCTATAGAATCACCTGTCACAAAATCTCATAATTTCAGCAAAGATCACACCGAGCCATTGAATATAATACACCATCTTATACCTTTCTATATATATATACACACACACACACACACAAAGATCTATACATTCAGCATCATTACAACCATCCATTCATGCATATCTATACAAAAATCTGCAACCTTGTTTCCGTCAAACATTTACTAAGGTATCAAAAAGTTACCAAAAACTAAAGTCTTTGATGGCGCAACCTCCAACTAGTGATATGTAACTATGCAAGTGCCTTCTCAATCTTCCTGTTCAAGATTTATCTGTAATAATAATAACAATAGAATGATGAATCTAAACCCATGAAGGAGCTTAAACCCAGCGAGCGGATCTCAAGCTTTTAGTAAACTACTTTATCAACGTAATTTGCATTGTATCAAATAAATATTTGCTAAAAACAACATAAAAAATAATATTTGCATGGATTAACATGTATAATTGAATAGCTTGTGACAAGAAATAATATTTGAAAATAATTGACAATCTTACCCATATCTTATTCAATGTCACACTACCCCAGATTGTCGTACTGAGTCCCGAATCGAATAAAATTATCGAAGGAGAGAAACTCAACCAAGACCATGAGAATCTTGTCCTTTCGCTTAGATTGTCCCAAAGACCGAACATTTCGCATATGAGCCAAAGCCCATTAGTATACCAAAAGCCCTCCCGAGTCACGAGGAGTAGGCCATATGTCCACAAAGATATACCTACCCTAACATGTAGTGACATGTTCATGACTTTTTAGAGAGCAGGTTATAGTGTACATTGTTCTTATATTATGTCATGAACAAAAAAATCTTGACAACATATGTTGTAAAACTTGCATCCATATATCTTCCTAAATTTCATAAATCATAAACTGTGTCTGTATTGCAAAATGAAAATTGTAATTGAACTTGATAAATAAAATATCATGATAAACTCGCATGAATTAATTACTATAAAGATATTCATAAGCATGAAAATCTTGTAAAATCATTGCTATGAAATTTAACGAAAACTAACTATTTTTCATAAAAATTATGTCTTGGAACTAATCACCTGCCGTTGAATTAGAACTATCGGAGACTATATTCAATATCTTCTCTAAGAATGAAACATTCTCCTATTTAAATTTGAATGGGAGGTTATCTTAAGTAATAATAACAATTAATGATCTACATTTCTATCAAGTCTAGTTCTAAGGGTTTTCTTTATCTTATATTTTTCCCAATGTCCCAAGACTCCTACTATTGATCACAGGTTTTTCCCCCTTAATAATAATAGAATGCCTTATTGTGCACAACCAAGTGGTCTCACTTTCACACTTAGGATTTGACATATTTTGTCATGTTTAACCTAATACACACAATTTTACCTACAATATACTTGGGGTATATCCGTAAATTTGTCAATAATGGGGTCAAGGAGTATTCGCATTTGCTTCATTAAGCTAATCTATATCTATAATATCTAGATATTATGAATATCGTGACTCCTATGCTGTAATGAAATTAATATGTAAGGGAAACAAACCTTATACATACAATACTAATCTAACAACAAATATTTCAGAACCTTCTTCTACTTTTTTATTAGGAACTTTTTTATCTATTAGGTGGGGTATATGGATGTGTGGACATACACGTAATGATCGGATTCAGAATGATGCAATCAAAAAGAAAGTTGGTGTAGCTCTGATCGAGGATAAGATGTGAGAAAACCGCTTAAGATGGTTTGGTCATTTGCAAAGAAGGTCAACTGATGCTCCAGTTAGGAGATGCGAGTGTTGGGATGTTGAGCCGGCTAAGAGAGGGAGATGACGGCCCAAGAAGTGTTGGAAAGAGACTATACGAAGGGATCTTAGTTTTTTAGATATAAGTCCGATATTGATCCAAGATAGATCTGATTGGAGGTGTAGAATCCATGTAGCCGACTCTACTTAATTGTGGGAAAAGGCTTTGTTGTTGTTGTATTAGGTAACGCAATAGTGGGTGACATATAGTACATCTATTACGTCTTTCCAATAATTTTAGGGAAAATCTTATCCTATAACACATACCATTGATCCCTTTCACAATAATAAAAGTGCAGGTTTCCAAATCTTTTTCATCCTTATAGAAATCAACACATGGTAACTAGGATCCCATCCATGAACTCATAAACCTTCATGTTAACATTGGGTAGTAAGTTAACTATATGCAAAGACCATTTAGTCATCTTCTTTTGGCTTTATATAAACTAGGTGTAACATCTCGAAAGATTGGAAAGCATGAATGATTATCCACTTAACAAATACGGAAGAGAAGGGTTACCAACGAATATCATTAGAAAGCTCCTGAATGACTAAATTACGATTGAATAATCTCATAGTTTGATATATTATTGTTTGATGATCTATACATATATAATATTTAACATGAGAGAGAATTAGTGAGGAAGAGATAATACCTGCAGTTTATATCCCTTGCTCCCTCTCTCTCTCTCTCTCTTTTAAGGCTTCTCTCTCTCTACCTCTCTCTCTCTCCCCCTCTCGTAGTTGCATGAGAATGGCAAGGCTTTTAACTCTCCTTATTGACAGGACACCTTATATAGATTTTATTCTCAATGCCCCATTATTATCCATCTATCTCGCTCCTCTCTCCACATGGTAACAGATACCACCCGTCCTCTCCATAGTTCTTTTTTTCTGGGTCCATGCAAAATAGATAATTTCCCTAAATTTAAATATTTTCATTTTCAAGGGTTGGATTTTGCAATTAACCAAACCCACTTTTTTTAACCTAAGACTCCAATTGTTACATATTCGACTCTTTCCTCTATTCTTTTTTCTCAATATAAATAAGAAAAATGGCTATATATATCCATTTTAGAAACGTGTTAGAATATATCATTTCCACCGTTAATACAGATATCTGCACCAATATTGATAGGTTATTTGTACACTACCGTTGGTCTCTTTGTAATTGATAGTAAGATATTAAGTTCAAAATGGATATTACAACACTCCCTTACTTAAAATAAATTTCTTCCTCGAAATTTGCATACCTTAATTAATTGGAGAAAAGATGTGGGTATTGAGATATCCCATCTTCCTGTTCCTAGGTTGCTTCTTCTATTAACCTGACTTCTCCAAGAACTTTTACCAATGGAATCTTCTTTGTTCGAAGTTCTTAAAATTTATTATCTAAGATTTGTACATGAACTTCTTTATAGGAAGGATCTTCCTTCAATTGAATTTCTTGCAGTTCGATGATATGAGAGGGATCTGGAATATACTTTTGAATGGAAGAAACTTGGAAAACAACATGTATTTTTAATAGTTTTGGTGGAAGCACGAGACGATATGCAACATCAAAAACTCTTCCCACAACTTCATACAAGCCAATATATATATCTGGAACTGAATTTTCCACAATTTTCAAATCTAATGAGTTTTTTCCGGGGGGGACTCGCAGACATATCTTGTCACCAACTTGGAATTCAAGATCCCTCCTTTTATATGCATAGCTCTTCTATATACTTTGGGCAGCTTTCAGATGCTTCCTAATATTTTCAACTTTTTCTATGGTGTTTTGTGAGAATTTTGACATAAATAATTTACGCTCCCCTACCTCATTCCAACACATTGGGGTTCTACATGATCCGCCATACAAAGCTTCATAGGGAGCAATTTCAATGCTAGCATGGTATCTATTGTTATATGCAAATTCCATGGTGATAAATGCTCATCCCAACTATCTTTGAAACTTAATGCACATGCTCGGAGCATATCTTCTAAAGTTTGAATGGTTCTTTCAGACTGACCATCCGTTTGTGGATGAAAAGCAGTGTTAAATTCTAACTTTGCACTCATTGCCTTATGCAAGCTTGACCAAAATTTAGAATGAAAGCGAGGATGTCTATCAGATACAATGGATACATGTGCTCCATGTATCCTTACTATTTCATACACAAAAATCTTCCTAGACTATCTAATGTATACGTCATATTCACGGCTATAAAGTGGGAGGATTTAGTCAATCTGTCAACTACTACCCAGATTGCATCGTGATGCCGACGAGTCCTGGGTAATCCAGTAACAAAGTCCATAAAGATATATTCCCATTTCCATTCTGGTATAGGAAGTGGTTACAATGTACCAACTGTTCGCAGATGCTTAGGCTTTCTCTGTTGGCAGATCAGACATCTGGAAACATATTCAACAATCTCTCACTTCATTCCTGACTACCAATAGAATGTCTACAATGTTCTATACATTTTCATACTTCTTGGGTGCATCACATACATGGAGTTATGTGCTTCCTCAAGAATTTCAGCCTTGATTTCTATTGATTTTGGGACACACAATCTTTGTCTGAAGATAGTACTCTTTGCTCATTGATCGTGTACTGTGTCAATTCTCATTTTTCAACTTTTTCAAGTATTCTTTTGATTTCTAGGTCATGTAATTAAGCATCTCGGATTTTATCATACAATATAGGCCAAACCCGTAATGAGGCTAATAGATTTCTAGATTTATCGATGCTCAGATCATCACATAATACCCTCAGTTGTAACATTAAAGGGAGGCGTTCAGCTTTGATATATGACAACTGACCATTAGACTTCTGGCTAAAAGCTTCAGCTTCGTTATTTGCCTTTCCAAGATGATATATATCGATACAATCATAATCTTTAACCATCTCTAGACATCTTCTTTACCTGAGATTCATATCTTTCTCAGAAAAAAAATATATTTTAGACTATTATGATGCGTAAATATTTGACAAGTTTCACCGTACAAGTAATGTCTCCAAATTTTTAAAGAAAAAACTACAGTTGTTAATTCTAGATCATGTTTAGGAAAATTGAGCTCATGTTGTTTCAACTATCTAGATGCGTAAGCAATTACCTTTCCATTTTGCATGAGTACGCATCCCAATTCTTGACATGACGTATCGCTATAAACTATAAATCCTTCATTTCCTTATGGAAGGCTAAGAATGGGTGTCGAGGTGACATGATTCTTAAGTTCCTGAAGCTCTTCTCTCATTCTTCATACCAGAAAAATTTTACCTCCTTCCTAGTTAGTTTGATCAATGACATCACGATTCTCGAAAAGTTCTCATCAAATCTTCTATAATATCCAACCAAACCATGGAAACTTTGAATTTCTGATATAGTTGTCAGTTGTCCCCAATTCAAGATATCTTCTATCTTGCTTGGATCTACTAATATGCATTCTCATGAAATTACATGCCCTAGAAATACCACCTTTTTCAACCAAAATTCACTTTATCTGTCTTTGCAAACAATTGATGTTCCATTAAAGTTTGCAATAAAATCTGCAAATGTTCCTTATGATCTTCCTCTGATCTTGAATAGACCAAAATATCATCAATAAACACAATTACAAATTGTCCAAGAAAGGGGGAAATACACAATTAATTGAATCCATAAAAGTGGTAGTGATACTTTTTAATCCAAAAGGCATCATTAGAAACTCATAATGCCCATAATGAGTTTGGAAGGCTATTTACGGACATCTTCGGCTTTAATTTTCAGTTGATGAAAGCCCGGTCTCATGTCTATCTTAGAGAACACAAAAGCCCCTTGTAATTGATTCAATAAATCATCAATCCAAGGTAGAAGATAGTAATTGCGTATAGTCACTTGATTCAACCTTCTATAATCAATGCAAAGCCTAAAGGAACCATCTTTCTTTTTAAAGAAAATAACATGAGCTCCCAAGGGATATATACTAGACTGAATGAAACCCTTATCCATTAATTCTTGCAACTGAATATTTAGTTCCTTGAGCTCAGCCCGAGTCGTTCGATAGGTTGCTATTGCTATCGGAGTTGTACCGGGGACTAGATCGATGTTAAATTCGGTCTATCTATCCGGTGGAAGCTCCGGTAGTTCACTTGGAAATACTTCGGGAACTTATTGTAGAATAGGAATGTTCTCTAGGCCAATAGTTTCCAGCTTTATGTTATAAATAAGAGAAACATAAGAAGAACACCCCTTCCTTATCAATCTCTGAGTCAATATATTAGATATTACATTAGTAGGATATATTTTCCTACCTCCTCAATAAATGAATTCAGTTTTCCCGGGCCTTCAAAAAATGACTTTCTTTTTATAGCAGGCCAATAGAGCAAGGTATGTAGCTAGACAATCCATTCTTATTACATCAAATTCTTTGATTTGCGTAGGAATTAAATTGACACGAATACGACGTTCTCCTATCCACATCACACAATGTTTGAAAATGTGGCAAACTATCTTAGGTTCTCCTTTAGGTGTTATAAGTGCTAGGGTATTTTCGAGGTGTTTCATTTCTATATAAGCATGCATGTAGCAACTTCGAGAAATAAAAGAACGATTGGATCCTGAATCAAAAAGTGTATACGCCTCTTTGTCGAAAATTATTGTGATACCTAAGTCAACATCTTCTGAGGCAATGGCTTCTTCACGAGTCATGTTAAAGCTTTTCCAAAATCTTGTACTTTTTGAACTTAGTGATTTTGCTCACTATTATTCTTCTTATTCCTATTCAAGGTTGCTTGGTTTCTAGCATAATTGTTCTACTGTTGATTTGATTCCTTAGTATCACTATGTTTCCTTGTCCAAATAGGACAATAACAAAGTATATGTCCGGTCTGCCCATAATGGTAGAAATTTTGTGTGCTTTTGCAACATTCCCCAAGATGATTTCGCCCACAAGAATTGCACCGCGGATAATTCTGTATTGTTTTCTTTGCCCTTGGCCTTCATGGATCTATATGTAAAAAATCAACCCAAACCTCCTATTCTACAATAAGAATAGTGTCGCTATGTCAGTCGAGTAATTTTTAGATGAAAAAATATTTGTTTTTATTTATACTCCTAAACTTAGATGTATAGGGTAAAGTTCGGGAGAGTCAAATTTAAGGAGTCAAACTGTTTAGAAACTAAGGTAAATAATGAAAACTAAGATATAAAGGGTTTCTTATTTTTATTTATTTTATGTATTTTTTCTAGATTTTTATTTGGTTTTTAAGAATTTCATATTATTTTTATGGTTTTAATATACCTTTGTAAAAATATAGATATAAACTTTATATTTTTGTATTTTATTTTTATTTTATATTTTTATGTGATTTCATTGTTTTATGATTGTATTGTCATATCTAGAAAATAATTTACAATTTTTATTTGATTTTTAAAGTTGAAAACTATTTTTTTATTTTAAAAAAGAAATTTATTTTTGATTTTAAATATAGATAATAGTGAGAAAATATTTTATTTTTTCTAGAAAGAAGGTTAAAATTCCTTCAAAACAATATATTATATTTTTTTATAAGATTTTTATTGAATTAGTTATGATTTTTCAAAGTTTTTATGTATTTGTTTTATTATTCAATTTTTATTTTGTTTTTGGTTTATCATGTAAAATATAGTAAAATATGTTATAGGTAATTTTTTATATTTTTTAAATGTGTTATATTTTTTTAGGATTTTATAAAGTTTGTTATATTTTTTAATATTTTTTAGAAATTATTTAATGCCTGAAAATGTTTTATATATTATTTTTTAACAGATGGAATATAATGTGTATAGTATGAATACAATATTTATACGTATTTTATTATATTCTTTTTATATTTTGTATTTTATTTAATATGTATTATAGTATGTGAAGTAATAATACTGTAGAAGGTTATTTATGTTATTAATAGGAAAATATAAGGGCATGAGTGTAATTATGCAGAAGCTACAAGAGCATCCTACACAATTTTTCCAGTGATACCGTGCTGCTCATGTGCCTGCCACCTGGACTGGTCCTGTCCATGATATCAAGAAATATAGGGGGGCATTATCGAAAAATTTTCAGTGCGCACATGTAACACTGCATGCAAGCTGCTGCCTCTAGATCTGCTTGTAATTAGAGAAACAATGGAGGACTCATCCGCAGAAGTTCCAAACATACATGATGCTCACGTGATAAAGACCTGGGATGAACTCTTTGCAAAATGACCGAAATATCTCAGAAAATCATGAGCATAATGCGCGACTGAGGCTAAGCGGCAGGGCAATGGAAGGGGCTGCGAGATCACCACATGGTTTAACGTGGTCTGCTAGATTTGCAGTCGATCGAACGACTCAGATGGTTTTTGTATATTCTAGCAATTGGTTCCAATTCACCCCTAATTTTGTTCATCAGCAACAGAAGTTTCAATCTGAAACAACAGATGCTGCTTGGTGGAAGGTGGCGGGGCTGTTCTCGGCGACCGACGCTCGGATCAACCCGAAGATGGATCGGGTTCAATCGTGATGCAGATGGTCAATGCTTGTCTTCAGGCGATGCGATGGATTCAAAGTTTCATGATTGATTCCTAGGACACACTCCAAGTGCGGCTCCTGATGCTCCAACTGATCTAATCTTGCCGGGTTTCCATGAAGTCCTACAAATGAATCAAAATCTCGAGATCGAAGGCTTGGATCAAAATAGAAACAGAACAATCGTGAGCGGTGCTCCTTCGATGGTCGAGGATCGGAGTCGATTTATGATATGGTATGACGGGATAGAATATGAAATGAAGGGAAATACAAAGGTGTGATGGATGCGGTGATGGATTCGGGTACCAAATCGAGAGGAAGAGGAGGATTGAAGGAAGAAGAGAAACAGAGAGGAATTGAGAGAAGAATGGGGTAAGAGAAAGAAATATGCAATCTAACCTGGAAATAAACGATGATATGGAAGCAGTCACCTTGGAACGAGGAACACGAAGAAGTTCCAGGTGGTTATCGCCTCCACGAACGGCGGTTTCGGAGGCTACACATGTTGGAATGGTGCTCCACGCTGTAGCCGATCACGCCGATCTCTTCTCCATTTCTTGCTCGATAGCATCAGTTAGAGGTCTGTCACCCTCTTTATATATTTCTCTCAACCAGAGCTCAGGGTAGATGGAATGTTCAAATGGCGGATGTGATTGATGAGGGGGAGAGGCCTCTTATATAAGCGTCAGAATCTTGGAGGCCAAGTAAGGTGGTGTGGTCACTGGTTGGAAGGTAGCATCACCGCGGGCGATTGGGCGAACGACCTAACACCCAGATATTTGGGTTGTTAGCAGTCGGAGGAGTAGGAGGAAGGTAGAGGTCGCGACAGAGGAAGAGGAAGAAGATGAGACTGGCGTAGGGAAGGCAGGCAGGGAAGAAAGAGTTTCTAAAGGAGAAAAGAAAAAAATTAAAATAAATTATTTAATTAAATAGTTAATTAAAGTAAACTATTAAAGGTTAATTAAATTAAATGAGTAAATTAAGAAATAATTAATTACAGAATTAGATAAGTAATTAGGTAATTAAATAATTAAATATATAATTATATAAAAAATTAAATAAATTAATAAATATTTCAATAGTAAATAAATAAATCAATATTTTTATTTATTTTAATTTAATAATAAAATATTAGTAAAATATATAGATATAGTGACATATATTAAATAAGATAAAATTAATAACCATTGTACATTTTATACCAATATGGTCCCGAAACCCACCTTTTGCATATTAACTTCAATTTTAGCGAAATCAATGTCTTTGGTAGATAATTCTATAAAACAAACTTTAAAAGTGACTACGCCCAATTCGGAGTTCATATGACCAAGTTATGAGATTCAAAAAATTTAGATCACGGCTTTGTGTCATCAGGATTTATTGGCATTTTGACTTAAGTTATATTTTTATATTTTTGTACTGATTTTTGAAACTCATTAGAAAAGAAATTAAGTTAAATGAAAAAAAAATAATTAATTTTAAAATCATAAAGTTTATACATGTAATACATATAGACAAAGGGTCCAAACGTCAAAACTCTTTCGTTTTATTCTAATAATTTTTGTTATTTTTAATAAATAGTATTAGTTATAAAATAAAGTTTAAAAGTGAGTTTGGTCATTTTAAACTTTTCTATAAATAGTTGTGAACCTTGGAAGTCGGCTTTTATGGCTTTTGCAGTTTATTGTAATTAATTATTTTTACATTGGCTAAGTTTTCTAATATTTTTGTAAATTAATATATATTTTTATGAACAACTTCCATGAAAGTATTTTGGTTTGAAGTGATCTTGATGATAAATAAAATATGTGAAATATTTACAAGGTGAAAAATGTGTTTGTGTATAATTATGGTCTCGATTTCCTGACATTTTTATAATTTAAGATCCTTATCTCCCACTACTTATTTATTTTGTTGACCACGTCAATATTGACCCGGTCTCGGGGTTAAGATCAGTCTGTATATATTCTATATACATCCTTCATTTTATTTTATTTTTCATTTCTCGTTATTATTTTATTTTGGATAAATAAAGAGTTAATTATAGAATATTAGTAAATGTGGTTAGAATATTAATTCGTGAGAATTCGTGACTATTTACATGTATTTCACCAAGGATTTTATCCAAATTGAAAGAATAAAGGCGATGAATCATAGATTCATCATTCCCCTATACTTTACCTTTGCTAATCCCTTAGCAAATACTTATTCTATAAATAAGTGCAAACAAAAAGAAAAATAATAAGGAAAAATAAAAGAACTTAGAACATGCTTGTTTATTTAAACCGAATCTCACTTCACCCAAATTTTAGAACTTGAAGTAGGCTTTTGGATTATTAGTGTGTCAAGACTATATTAGAATTAGGATATAAGCCTCAACAATCACCAAGTTCCACAAATCCTTATCCATGTTCACATCAACATCCAACTCAGATCCACCCATCCATCATGCAAACTTTTTGGCTTTGAAGGTAATTTGTAATGTATGTAAAGGGTGTTAGATCTTCCTACTTAAAGAAGCAAAGAAATCGCCCATCCTAGTTATACACTCCCATTAGGCCCTCATCCAGCTACTCGATCATCGAGGAGGGGTATTTCCTTCTAAGGCTAGGTCATGTTGTGTCCACAATTGAGTAGAGAGAGAAAAAGAAGAATGGGAAGAGAACTGGATTGTAACTAGTGTAGTCACATCTCCTGGTAAAGTCTGGTCAGTTTAGCTAAGTCTCCACTAAGATAATGCAGGATTTTTGAAGCTTGGACCATTGTGGTCATATTTTAATTTGATGTATTTGGCTGCTTTTTGGTAGATAATGATTGTTGCACTGCATAGATCTTTTGTACCCTGACGGTTATAGAATATTTTATTTATGCCCATTTTTTGGGGTCTTGGAAAAGATTGTGCCAGCAGATCCTTCCCTCATCCGAAGCTTTATTTCAAGTCCACTCTCCCATCTTTAGACGTCTGCGCCACGAGATAAGGATGGAATCACACCACCAAAATGGACTGCCTTTCACAATCCCATGCATGCCGAGATAAGTATAAAGTGCATGAGTTCAAAATTGTTTTAAATGGAGAAAGGTTAAACAGATGACACCAGATGTCCTACTTAGGCAAGTTTAAGTTGAATTCCGAACATGGTCTCATAGAACCCAAAGAATTAAGTCGAATGACCTGAAGAGTCTTAATTCCAGTTTTTAAGAAATCCCCTTTAGAATTAGACGGATTAAGGCCTAAATCAAACTCCCTCTCTCAGACTTAGATCCATTCAGTTCAAGAATCAAACTTATTCTGAAAAATACGAATGAATGCAACAAATTTTTTGTGAAGTGGATTTTTCAGATTAAACTTTTTATGTGATTTTTAAAGATTTTTTGCAATTTTTTATTGAATTTTAAAAGGTTTATATTTTTAGTATTTTTTGAAGGAGTTAGTATATTAATTAAATTTGCACAAATTTTACAAAAACTATGTACATTTTAACAAAAAAATTTATATAAATTTTATACATACACGATTATATAGATTTTATAAAGGATTTACCAAAGAATTTTATTCCCAAATTTTATATAATTAAGAATTTTATCCAAGTATTTTACAACATATTTTATATACAACCTTTAAGACATCTCTTTTTTATAAATCATATTTACAAGTTTCTTTCGGCTTTTAAAAACTCAAAATATACACCCATACTTTTAGAGAGCTATATTATTAAAAATATAATAAAGTATGAGTTATGACTTCTAAAGTATATATAAAATATATATACAACCCTCCTATATTTAGGTGTAAACTATGTCCTCAAGGTGACCAAAGAAGCAGCAAAGGAAGACATAACTCGGGCTGAGTATAGATTGGTGAAATGGATGCTATACTACAATGTAATGTATAAAAGAATAGAAGCCAATCATCCCCTCTATGTTTAGGATCAAATAATCCTAAGGATAACAGACTCAAAATCGAAGATGATCGAGGTCAAGAGAATGTCCACAATTAACGACTCAGCTTGTCCCCCCAAGGTTCAAAATCTCGATTTAGATTTCATTTCGGTCTCCTCCAAAATCGAAATTTCGGTGAAAATTCAGGAAATTTCGATCGTTTCGGTGGAAATGTCAAAAATGACTCAAAAAAGTCATTTTGGACCATTTTTTCGAAAATTAAGATATTCCATGTTATTACAACAATAAAACTTACAAATACACTTATATAACTCATATTGTTCATATATGCCCCTTATATCGCAAATATCGATCATATCGACCAAATCGATGTTAATGTTGATTCTTGGCTGATACATACTGGAAATTGATATCCTCCAATCCAAGATCTTAAAACAACAATAGCTAGCAAATGCACACTTATATCACATACATCTCTCATATGTACGCTTTATATCACACCATATCGGTCATATTAGACATATTGTTGAGTTAACTGATAGATACTGGAAAAAAATCAAAATAACTAAGTTACCAACACTTAGAAGACGTCTTTTGTTCAGAAAAATAGACAAGCATTTTTATTCTAAAATATAGATAGTGATTAATTAAACAATATCTTGTTCATAGAAGTAATTTTCACAGACAAAGTTCGAATGAATTGCAGAATTAATTACAGACTTATGATAATGATGCGTCTATTTATGAAGATAAAAGGCAAACGAATGAAACGAACAAGCTATATCAGATATATGAAAGCTATGGGGTTGTTTCATTTCCATTGCTTAAATCCAAAGGGAGGAAGCTCCCCAAGTTGAATAATCGATGTATGTACCCTCTTGTCAAGTTATACCCTACCAGATGGGGGTCTCGCTGAAATCCATGAATTTTAACCGAAATGGATTGATATGTTGAAATATCATCGAAATTTCGGTCGAAATACAGAAAATTTTGTACTGGAACCCATGAATTTCAATCGAAATGGGTCGATATATCGAAATATCAATGAAAGTTCGGTCGAAATCCGAGAAATCGACATATATATGAGTTTCGATGCCCATGACCTCTCGAAACCGAAATTTAAATCGGTGTCCCCCCTATACTTAGGGTAAAATATCCTTAAGTATAGAGATGAATATCAACAGTTGAGGGACAAAGAAAAGAGAAGACGATACAAATGAAAACAATCAAAAGTGATAATGATTGATATTACCCCCCTACACTTTGGGTAAAGCACATCGTAAGTATAAACAACAACATGGGTAATAGGACAGAACGATATGAACAATGTAGTGTCTACACCCCCTATACTTAGGATAAAGTACGTCTGATCTCTCGCATTATCTTGACCAATAATTACCTTTTTCACTGCCCACCATGAACTGTACTTGATTTCAACAAGTGGCATGGATTGTCATAAATGTGCTGAAAGGGAGATGTACCCAATGGTGTCTTGAAGGATGTTCTATAGGCCCAAAGAACCGAATCCAAAAGCTATGACCAATCCTTTCAGTCTGGGCAAATAACCTTCTGCAAGATCATCTTAACCTCCCTATTCAAGACCTCAGCTAGACCATTCGCCTGAGGATGATACGGAGTAGCAACCCGATGATCTATACCGAACTTGTTAGCAAGTGCTCTTACCTTTTCGTTATTGAAGTGGCTACCCCATTCTGATATCAGAACTCGAGGGACCTCAAACCGTGAAATGATATGCTTTCTCAAGAACTTGCAAACCGTGTTCGCATCAGCGGCTCGAGCAGGAATAGTCTCTACCCAAGGACTAACGTAATCTATAGTCATAAGAATATACTCGAATCCCTGACTCTTAGGGAACTGGCCCATAAAGTCAATACCCCGTGCTTCAAAGACTTCTTAGAAGTGAATCGGTTGCGTCGACATCATATCTCTATGCCCACAAGTGCCCATCCTCAGATATCCAGTACATCACTTTACGAATGCATGGGCATCCGCAACGAGAGTAGGCCACCAAAGACCTGATTGAAGCACCTTCTATGTTGTCCTCTTCCCAGAATGGTGTCCTCCAGCTTCTAATTTATGGCAATATGCGAGGATACTATGGTATTCCTCTTGAGGAATACACCAACGCCAGAAAGAATCCACTTCTTCATGATAAAGGATCAGATCATCTCAATGGTAAGACTTGGCTTTCACGATGAAAGTCTTGAGTCTCTGCCTGGACCAACCTTGTGAGACCTTCTTGGAAACAAGAAAATTCACAATGTCAGCATATCGTGGGAGTAAGGCGACAACAAGGATCGCCTCGTGAAAAACGTCACCCGTTCACGTCTTTATTCCTGCAAAAGAGACATAATAATTTCACAGTCATTGCATCGACCAGGTGAGTTTTACCAGAAAAGATAAATTTTGAATTAATCTTCTTATTTTATTTATAATATAGTGAAAGTACGGGAGTGTCGAACTCATGGAGGCAAACTGTTGATAACTAGGGTTAAACTAGAGAAAAACTAAGATAAATGGTTTCCTAATTTTTCTTTTATTCTGGATTTTTATTTAATTTTTATGAATTTTATTTTATTTTTGTAATTTTTAGATATTTATGATTTTTTTATATTTTAGAAAATATTTTGTAGATTTTATTTGATTTTTATTTTATTGTTTTTATGATTTAAATTTATTTTACTGTTTTTTATGAATTTTTAAGGGATTTTTATTGTTTTTATAGATTTTTATTGTAATTATATGAAAAAGTTGGAGCACGTGTAGTATGCAGAAGTTAGAGGTGCTCGCACGTAAAATTCACACGAAGCACGTATTCATGCACATGCCTCTTCAGCCTCCTGGTCTGATCATAAAATCGGATAGTTTCGGGGGCGAGTCCGTAAATCTTCAAGAGAAGCACCTATTCGGGATATTTTTGTAACTTTTCAGGAATTCTGAGGGCATAACTGCAATATACCCACAAAATATCTGCATGTGAGATCTCGTGCCTGGAACCGTCCTGGACCTAAAGCAGTGGGATGAGCGATGGACTTAAGATAATGGCTCCACGTGGCTGGCCTGTGGAGTGTCAGATGCGTTGCTAATAGTGCAGTTGTGATGCTGATGTGTGGCTTCGATTTAATCTGGAGCAGATGAGGTATTCTTCCCTCTTTCGTGAATCCGTAAGCGGCTGAGATGATATATGTTGACGACGGCAGTTCGCGGACCTCCAAATGAAGCTGTGGTTCAACTCGAAGTGATGAAGATGGATGTGCCGTGGTTCAAAGATTTTCATTCATCTATAGCTATTTGATTCAACTCCTGACGATGCTTTGATCATCGATAGGCTCTTGGTGTATGTATTAGCAGATACATCAACTGCTTGATGGTGGTCTGTATGATCGGTTGTAGCTGTTCTTCATGAGCGGCGATTCAAACTTCTCTGAATGGTTTGGATTTTCGATTGGACCAATACTCCTCAAACCTCCGATAACGGATCAGATATGCTTCCTCCGCGGTTCTAAGTGGTTTTACATACTGATTTCTAGAATTGTGGTGCTCTTTGAATTTTTGTGTGGCTTCAATGTTTCCCGATTACAGGTATCGAAGCATATGGAGATGATTCAAATTCAGATTCAAAGGGATTTGGAATGATCAGACCGTGGAATGAGTCAGGGAGAAAACAAGTGAATTCGAATATGCAACCTTCCAGGAATAATGGCAGTTCAAAGGAATATACAAGGGAATTTGAAGATGAATTTCTTATCAAAACGGAATGAATCTGAATGATGCGAGTAAAACTGTGATTAGAAAAGGCTAATTACGTACTTACTTGAGCTAATTGATGCACATGAATCGAGAATTAAAAGGAGAAAGATGGATGAAGTACCTGGGAGCGCAGGGTGTAGAACCCCACTGGTCAATGCTCGACGGGGCGGCTTCTCGGAGCGGTACGTCACGGTGGTGCCGATGCAAGGCAGCGGAGGTGCCTTGGAACCTTCCTCCGACGATCCCTCTTCCACGCAAAGCTAGCCTGAGGCCCTGTCACAGCCAGATAGAGGTGGAGAGCGGAGGTAAAAGTGGTTGTTCGGCTAGGTGGTTGTTGGAACTGAGAAGATAGGAAGAGTTAATTGGTAAATGGTGAGGTTTGATGATTTTTATAGGCGAATCGATGGAGGATTAGTTGGATATCAATGGATGGCGTGAAGGTGGGTTGTTAGGAGGATGCAACGAAGGGTTTAGATTAGGTTTTGGATGAAGGAGATGATAGGTAGAACTTTGACTCATTATATGTGGACACCTAATATCTATTAGGATTCACCCACCCCGGTGACAACATTCCTTTCTATTGCATCTAAAATCTCTATTTTTGCAAGTATGTTACGTCTTTTTATTGTAGGTTCCCCTGTTGGAACATTTCAATAAATCCTCTTGTTCTACAACATTGCTTCTATGATCTTATGAGCATTGGCCGCCATGGCCCAAACGAAAGTCAAAAGAATTCTATCATATAGTTCGATTGGACATGTTGGTTATATTTGTACTGATCTCTCATGTGGAACCATAGAAGGAATTCAATCATGAAGAAGAGCTATTAGAACATAACGAACAACCTGAATTCTTTAAAGAAGAAGACCCATCTTCTCCTTACCATCCACAGACATGTGTCAGCACCTGGTTGGTTGATGTAAAGAAATAGATTAATAAATAGATATTAATGTTGGACATTGGATTTGGATTGGAATAACATTCGAAGATGATTATAGAGATTGAGAAGAAATGTGAACAGAACGGAGAGGAAAATGGAAGATAATCAAGATTTTTGTGTGGACTTGCTCTAAATAAGAGAAATACGAGAGGGGTTAAGATGAGAAAAGGGATGAAGGTTAAGATAAAGACAAACTAACTTGATAAGATGGGGAAATAGAGGAGGTCGCCTGGGGAATCGGAGGTGCGATCCTCCGAGATTCTTCGCCTCGATGCTCGGTGTAACGCAGAGGCTTTCGCATGGCAGAGCAGAGCGTAGCTCACACACTGGCGTCGGATCTCGCCACATCGGCCGTCAACCTTGCACGACATCGGTGGAAGATGCTGCTGTCACTCTCTCTCGCACCGGAACTGAAGGCGGAGAAAAAGGGCGGATCTGAGGAGAAATAGGGGCTCAGAGCTACATATAGGAGTCGAGGAATAGGGTCACTACAGCGGTGACCGGAAGCGGGGGAGTTGGAACAATAGCCGGACAACGGCCGACCGTTGAGACAGCTGAAGGCGGTTGGTGGCGACGGAGAGAGGAGGAGGAAACGGGAGGCGACGGGGAAAGAAGAAGAGAAAAGGGGAAAGTAAGATAGAGAAAAAGAAGAGGAAGGAGAGAGAGAAAAGAAATTAAATTAAAATAAATAAAATTAATTAATTAAAGTAAATTATTATTATTAATTAGATAATTAAATAATTACTAATTAACTATTAATTTCGTAATTAATTAAATAATTAATAATTAAATATTATTAAGAAAGTAATTAAGTATTGATTAAATAATTAAGTATGTAATTAAGTAATCACTTAAATTAATAAATATGCGATAAATAAATTAATTAAATAAATAATTTAAATAAATAAATGAAATATTATAAAATAAATAAAAAATAAATAAAGTATTAATGTATTAAATAATAATATAAGTTACGGTTTATTGTACAATATACCAATACGGACTTGAAAACCGCATTTTTCACATTAACTCCGATTTTAGCGAAACTAGTGTCATTATGTAGATAATCGAATAATATAATTTTTGGAACCGAGTTTGCTCAATTTAGAGTTCATAAGGTTGAGCTATAAGGTCTGGAAAAAAATAACGGCTTCGAGGCTTCGGATTTCATTGGTATTTTAACTTATTGATATTTTTATATTTTTATATACAATTTATAAGATTTTAGGAAAAAGAATCAAGTTAATTGGGTTTACGATTATTTAACTAAAACCCAGAAAGTTTCTAGATATAATACAGATATACAACGGGTCCAAAATGTCAAAACTCATCGGTTTTATCTGAATATTTTTCTAATATTTTTAATAAATAGTACTTAAGTATTAAACACATTGTAAAAGTGAGTTTATCTGTTTGGAGTTTTCTATAAATAGATATGAAACTCAGAAGTCGGCTTTTGCAGCTTTTTGGTTGATTGCGATTAATTATTTTTTTATGAAAATATTTTTCTAATATTTTTATAAAATAATATATATTTTTATGAACAATTTTCCTAAAAGAAGTTTTTTGGTTTGAGATGATTTTGATGATAAACAAAATAGGTGAATTTTTTACATGGTGAAAAATGGGTAAATTATATTTTTGGTCTTGATTTTCTTAATATTTTTATAGGTTATGATCCTTACCTCCCCCTACTTATTTCTTTTGTCGACCAAGTCAATATTGACCTGGTCTCGGGATTAGGATCAGTCTGTATATATTTCATATTTACAACCTTCTTTTTCTTTTACTTTTCTTTTTTATCTTTATTCTTTTATTTTGGATAAAATAAATATTAATTATATAATATTAATATTTATAATTAAAATGATAATTAGATGGAATTAGTGATTATTTACATGTATTTTACCAAGGATTTTAGTCAAAATTAAATAATAAAGGCGATGAATCACGGATTCATCATTATACTATACTTTACCTTTGCTAGTCCCTTTGCAAACACTTATTCTATAAATAAGTGCAAGCAAAAAGAAAAATAAAAATAAAAATAAAATAACTTAAAAAATGATTTTTCTTTAAACCAAATCTCACTTTACCCAAAATCTGGAGCTTGGATTTAGACCTTTGGATTAATAGTGTGTCGGGACTCTATTAGAATTAGGACTTAAGCCTCGACATCCCTCAAGTTCCACAAATCCTTATCCAGATTCACCTCAACAGCCAGCTCAGATCCACCTATTCATCATGCAAACTTTTCATCTTTGAAAGCTTGACTGTGTGTGAAAGGTGTTAGATCTTCCCACTCTAAAGAAGCGAAGAAACCTCCCATCCAGTTATACACTCCCATTGGGCCCTTGTCTAGCAACTCAAATCTCGAGGAGGGAAGTATTTCCTTCTGAGGTCAGGTCGTGATGTGTACACAATTAAGTATAGAAAGAAGATACTTGAATTAAGAAAAGAACTGGAGTGTGATTGGTGTAACCACATCTCTTGTGAAGCCTGGCCAGTTTAGCCAAGTCTCCACGAAGACATGAGGTTTTCTGAAGCTCGGACCATTGTGATTATTTTTGGAATTTGGTGTATTCGGCTTCTTTTTGGTAGAGATGATTGTTGCACTGCATAGGTCTTTTATGCCCTGACGGATATAGAATCTTTTCATTCCGCTCATTGTTTGGGGTCTTAGAAAAAAATTGTGCCAGCAGATCCTTCCTTCATCCGAGGCTTTATTTCAACCCCGATCTCTCCCGTCTTTAGACATCATCACCGCCAGACAAGGATGGAAACACACCACCAAAATAGATTTCCCTTCGCAGCCCCATGCAAGTTGAGCTAAGTGTAGAGTGCATGAGTTCAAAATTGATTTAAATGGAGAAGAGTTAAACGGATGACACCAAATGTCCTACTTAGGCACTTTCAAGTTGAATTCCGAACATGGTCTCATGAAACCCAAAGAATTAAGACCTGAAGAGCCTCAATTCCAGTTTCTAATAAAGTCCCTTTAGAATTAAGTGGATTAAGGCCTAAACCAAGCTCCGTCTCTCGGACTTAGATCCATTCGGTTCAAGAACCAAACTTGTTCTGAAAATGCTAATGAATGCAAGAATTTTTTTATGAGGTAGATTTTTCAACTTAAATGTTTTAAATATTTTTTAAAGACTTTTGCAAATTTTTCTTTAATTTTAAAACTTTTAAATTTTAGGATTTTTTATGAAGTTAGTGTATTAATTCGATTTACACAAATTTTACATAAATTTTGTATATTTTTTACAAAGGATTTTATACAAATTTTATATACAAGATAATATGGTTTTTATACAAGATTTTATAAGGATTTAATTTTTTCAACTTTTAAGGATTTTATCAAAGAATTTTAAAACAATTTTATGTATAACTTTTAATCTATTTTTTGTAAGATATTTTTACGATTTTCTTACGACTTTTAAAAACCCAAAATATACACCCGTACTTTTAGAGAGCCATATTATTAAAAATACAATAAAGTACGAGTTATGGCTTCTAAAGTATATATAGCATATATATATACGACACCCTCTATACTTAGCATGAACTATATCCTCATAGTGACCAAAGAAGCAACAAAGGAAGATATAACTCGGGCTAAGTATACATCGGTGAAAAGAATCTATATTACAATGACTCAAAGAATAACGAATAAACGAATAGAAGTTGATTATCTCCTCTATACTTAGGGTCAAGTGATCCGAAGGATAAGAGACTCAAAACCGAAGATGATCAAGGTCAAGAGAATGTAAACACTCAACGGCTCGGCTTGTCCCCCCCTATACTTAGGGTAAAATATCCCTAAGTATAGAGACGAAGATCAAAAGTTGAGGGACAATCGAGGGAGAAAACGATACAAAAACTGAAAATGATCAAAAGGAGAAATGAGCGAGATCACCCCCTATACTTAGGTAAAGCACACCCTAAGTATAAGCAACAACAGGGATAATCGAACAGGACGAGAAGAACAACACGATGTCTACACCCCCCTATACTTAGGATAAAGCACATCCTAAGTATAAGGAAATTCTAAATTAACCTAAGGCCCCGTTTGTTTGATCGAAAATGAATTACAATGGAATGGAATCAAGACATGAATGGAATTAACAATGGAATGGAAAGGAAAAAGTTTTTCCATTCCATTATTTGGATCATATTAGGAATTGAAACATTGATTATGAGACATGTTCCATTCTTATATTTGGAAAGGGAAAAGAATATAAAGAAAATAACATTCCTTTGATATATTTTGTTACGTAGAAAAATATTCAGTATTCTCAGACTTATATTTTCATATAATCTATTTCATATAAAGAATCAATAGTCAAATTCAAATGGAAATTACTTTGATTTTTTCAATACAATTGATATATCCATATCTGTATTCGCTATAATATTTTATTACCATATCTATATCCATATTCTAAAGAAATTGAAAATGTTATGGGTATTTGTACTCGGAAAAAACTAAAAACACATATCTATGTCCGTATACATATCCACTAAAATGTAATCCATATCCATATCTTAAAAAACTAAAAATGATATCTGTATACTATAGCTGAAAAAAATAAAAACCCATTTCCATGCCCATATCCGCTCCCGTAAAAAACCATCATCCATGCCCATATATGTATCCATAGAAAAAATTAAAATCCATATCTATATCCGTATATATATATATATATATATATATATATATATATATGCTAGAATATAATCAGTATCCATATCTTCAAAAAAATTGAACATTACAAATGTTTACATATCTATATTAGAAAAAAATCATATATCCCTATCCATATCCATATGTGAAAAAAAACATATCCATGTTTGTATCCTTATGCGTAAAAAAATCATATCTAATATACTCTATCCTTATAATAGATATATTTAACATATATATATATTCGTATCCGCCGGAATATCTTATAGCCATATTTGTATCCATATTCAAAAAAATTAAACTGTATCGATACTTGTATCCGCTAAAAAATCACTTATCCATGTCAATATCCATATATGCATATATTTGTAACTTATCCAACCTTTTGCATCCATATATGCATATATTTGTAACTTATCCAACCTTTTGCATCCATATATTTGTATCCATGTCAGTGTCCATATATCCATATCCAAAAAAATTAAATCCATGTCGGTGTCCAAAAAATATCCAAAAAAAGAAAAACACATATCCAAGGAATGTAATCCTAATTCCTAGGGGGTGCCTAGGAATGGCAATTCCCATGAATGAGGGAATCATGTTTCCTTTGCAATCATTATTCCTGCCATAATATCATCTAACAAACAAAGGAATGGAATCGACAAGGGAATAGTGATTCCATTCTCTCCTCTATTCTTGTATAACAAACAGGGCCTAAGGGTGTAAGACAAACGGAAAGAAGAAAGAATGAAATCAAAAATATATACAAGAGATCTTTGAAAATCAGGTATGAGATGCAAAGTGTAAGAGTGAAAAGATCATCTCATACAAAATAGATGGGGGAAACTTCAACGGTCGGCGGTTCATAATCGAGAAAGGGTTTCAGCCATTGACCGTTGACCCGAAAGGTGGAATCAGATGACAACTCAGATATATCGATGCTACCATTATCATACAATTTTCGCACAAGATATGGGTCATTCCATTTTCTCTGGAGTTTTCCTGGAAATAATTTCAGTTTCGCATCGAATAGCCATACTTTCTGATTCCGCTCGAACTGCTTGTAGCTGATGTGAGAATCATGCCACTCTTTCATCTGCTCTTTGTAATGAAGGCTACTTGTAAAGGCTTAGTCTCTCAACTCTTTCAGGGCTACTAGTTCGGTCTGCCTCTGATCTCCCAAATCGTCGAGACCAAAAATCACTTCTTTCATTGCCCACAAGGATTTGTGCTTGATTTCCACAGGTAAGTGGCATGGCTTGCCATAAACGAGTGGAAAGGGAGATGTATCCAATGGAGTTTTAAAGGATGTTCTATAGGCCCAAAGAACCGAGTCCAAAAAGTGGGACCAATCCTTTCGGTCTGAGCGAATAACCATCTGCAATATCGTCTTGATCTCCCTATTTGAAACCTCGGCTAGACCTTTCGTCTGCGGATGATACGGAGTAGCAACTCAATGGTCTATACCGAACTCGTTAACAAGTTCTCTTACCCTGTCATTGATGAAGAGGCTACCCTCGTCTGATATAGAACACGGGGGACCTTGAACCGCGTAATGATATGCTTTCTTAAGAACTTGCAAACTGTGTTCGCATCAGTGGCTCGGGCAGGAATAGACTCTACCCAACAACTCACAAAATCCACTGCTAAAAGGATATACTCAAACCCCTGACTTTTAGGAAACGAGCCCATAAAGTCGATGCCCCGTGCATGAAACACATCACAGAAGCGAATCAGTTACATCGGCATCATATCTCTATGTCCACAAGTGCCCATTTTCTGGCAGTCAGTACATCTCTTTAAGAATGCATGGGCATTCACAACGAGCGTAGGCTACCAAAGGCCAGATTGGAGCACCTTTTGTGCTGTCCTCTTCCCTGAATAGTGTCCTCCAGCTTCTAATCGGTGACAATACATGAGGTCACTCTGGTATTCCTCCTGAGGAATACACCACGCCAGACAAAATCCGCTCCATGATAAAAGACCGGATCCTGCCAATGATAAGACTTCGCTTTCACTAGGAAAGTCTCAAGCCTCTATTTAGACCAACCTTTTGGGACTTTCTTAGCAACAAGAAAGTTCACAGTGTCAGCATACCATGGCAGCGATGCGACAGTAAGAATCACCTCATCGGGGAAGGTCTCATGATTGGTGTATCAAACTCAACAGTCTCAGGTGTTTCTAGTCGGGAGAGGTGATCCGCCACCACATTCTTGACTCCAAGCTTATCCTTGATAACAATGTTGAACTCCGGGAGTAGAAGGATCCATCTGGTCAAACGTTGCTTCGAATACTTTTTGTCCATTAAATATCGGATGGCAGTGTGATCGGTGAAGATTGTGACTTTTGATCCTAAGATATGGGACCTGAATTTGTCTAAGGCAAATACTACGACTAGCATTTCTTTCTTTGTAACCATGTAGCTTCTCTGCGCGGAATCCAAAGACTTGCTAGCATAGTGTATGGCATATGGAAGGCCATCCCTCCTCTATCCCAACATAACCCCAATGGCGAAATCGGAGGCATCTGCCATGATCTCGAATGGGAGAGACCAATCGGGTGGTTGAAGGACATGAGCCTCTACAACCATGTTCTTGATAGTATTGAATGTTGAAAGATACTTATCATCGACGATAAACTCGGTGTCTTTCGTGAGAAGATCAGACAACGGTTGGGCAATTTTACTGGTCTCGTATGAAACATCGGTAGAAACCGACATGCCCAAGGAATGACCGTAGCTGTTTCAGATTGGACGGTGGATTGAGTTTCTTTATGATATCCACCTTGGCCGGGTCCACCTCCATGCCCCGGTTGGAGATGATGTAATCAAGGATCGTCCCCTGAGTCATCATGAAATGACTTTTCTCCCAAGAAAACATGAGGTTAACCTCCGTGCACCTCTGAAGCATGCGGTCTAGGCTAGAAAGCATGAATCGAAATTATTATCGTAGATTAAGAAATCATCCATGAAGATCTCCAAGATATCTCCCACCATGTCTGCAAATATCGAAAGCATGAATCTCTGGAATGTAGCCGGAGCATTACATAGTCCAAAGGGCATCCGTTTGAAAGGATACGTTCCGAACGAATAGGTGAGTGTCGTCTTTTCGTGATCTTCTGGAGCAATGGCCAATTGGTTATATCCCGAATACCCATCAAGAAAACAATAATGGCTCTTCTCGGCTAACGTTTGATGATCTGATCAATAAACGGTAGCAGGAAGTGATCCTTCATGGTCGTTTGATTCAAACGTTTGTCGTCCATGCAGACACGCCAAGAAGTTGGTACTCAGGTAGCAATCTCTTCTCCATCCTCATTGATCACTATAATGATACCCGTCTTCTTGGGTACCACATGCAAAGGACTAACCCATTTCGAGTCAGAGATGTGATAGATAAAATCGATGCTCCACCACTTGGATATTTCCTTCATAAGCATCTCTCTAAGATTTAGGTTCAGCCTGCGCGGAAACTCACGAGATGGCTTGACGTCATCCTCAAGAAAGATGTGGTGGGAGCACATAGCCGGACTAATCCCATGGAGATCAGCTACTGACCACCTGATCGCCTTGCGGTTCTTTTCAAGAATCTCCATCATACGGGATTCCTGATCTTCGGTCAGATTGGAAGGGATGATGACTGGAAATATTTTAGATTCACCAGTAAGGAATTGGTATTTCATGCTCGGAGGTAACGGTTTGAGTTCAGGGGAGAAGGAACAGGAAGAGCGGGTTTAATTAAGGCCTAGGTACATGCTGCTAGATCGATGTGTGTGAGCTCTACCTGCTCTGACTCAAAAAGAACTGGATATTGTTGGATATTCTAATTTGATTCGGTCTTCAGACTGGTTGCAGGCTCGAATGATAGAGTCTAAAGTGATAAAATTTGGTGAAGCACTGCCGATCAGCATCGTCAGTATCGGACTGCTCTGAAGGTAATTGACAGCTCTATTATTCACTTCTGACTCAGAGGGATAAAGAATGTCAGAATGATCTGAAAAGGTATTAGACTCATCTCCCTCAAGATCTTTGCCATTCGGTTCTAGGATTGTGCTCTCCAATCTCCCATCTTCAGATATCTGAATCTCGGCCTCGACTGAAGGTGTGATGAAAGATTGGGTGCTAGGTTTAGCCCAGATAGCTTCAACATCTGTTTGTACAAAGTCACAATCCTGATGGCTGTCGAGTTTGTCATCAGATGCTCTCTCTGATGCGACTGTTCTTGAATTCTGGTTCGCATCGTCTCTATATGTATACTTTTGCTAGGGACGTGAAAGTACACCTTCCCGATACCATAGTCGGAAATGGCATTTGCTGTCGCCAGAAAAGGTCATCTTAGTATGATTGGGGTATCGGTCACACATTCAGGGACCGCAATGTCCAATACGACGGAGTCCACGGGGAATTGCAAACCATGAATGGTGACGATAATGTCTCCGATTAAATCCTTAGGCCTTTGACCGATATATCAGCAAACTACAAGACCATTATACTTGGTCGAAGAGGCTCGAACTCGAACTTGTCGCGTAGGGAATATGGATGGAGATTAATCGAAGATCCACTATCTAATAGAGTCCGATCAAAAGTCTGATCGAGGATCTCGCATCTGACATACGGTGCTACCGAATATGATCTCTTGGCTGGGAGTCGATTCTAAATAGCATGACACGTTTCCTTAGTCAGCATATGGATCTCTGAACAGTGATTGCACTGCCTCTTCTTTCCGCGATCCGTGGTTCATTCTTTTAGGCCTTTCTGCAGAAGATGGATGTGTGCCAAGGCTTCTGAAAGAGTGAGTTAGATCGTTAACTTATCAAGCATATCTTTCGTCAGATCATTGATTTGGATCTTTTTGTTGTTTTCTTTTTTAGCATCTTTTCCTAAGCGTAGTGCTTTGGGAAAAGGAATCTGTACATCCTACGGGTTAGTCTGTACAATCAGAGGATCAGAAGAAGTAGAAGGAAATGTTTTTGAAAACTGGGACCTGATTTTCTCGAATCATCATAAAGAGAAAGATCTTGATCAACAATCTTTTATTTCTTTCTCGAGTTCTTCTCTTTTGTACATTTTTTTTTATTTTCTCTCATCATCACTATTTACAAGGAATGGTAGTGCAACTACATCGGCGTTCGACTCTGGATGCTTTTCAATATGGGTGGCTTCAGCACCACCATCTCTATCATCAAAGGGTAAGACGGCTTCAGAACCACCATCAACGTCCTTCATAGGCTCACTTGTATCATCAGGTGTTTCCTCGTTGAGCCTAGTAGAGTCTCTGCCTATTGGAATACTACCGCTCCTAAGAGAAATGAAATCAACATCATCACAGAAAAGATAATCGTCTGGAAATACTTGTGACTGGAGAGTAGGCTTGGTCAAATCTACTTGCTCTGATTTTCGCTTCAGATTATTCGGGTTGGGCTCTATCTGGATAGGCAAGTTGGACTTCCCTTTGATAAGATCCATAACATGGGTCTTAAACTCATCCATTTCTTTCCTAAAAACTGCTTGCTGGATGGTGATCAAGTTGGCGAGATACTCTAATGCTGGGTTATCATGGAAAGGTCCTTGAGAGCCGGATGAGTAACCTTAATGGTACTGAGGCTGTGGCTGAGATGGCTGCTGTGGAGGATAATGTTGCTGATACTGATTATTATATGTGCTCTGCCTCCACTAAGGTTGCTGGAATTGACAAGGACCTGAATGTTGCTGCGTTTCTCTAATCTGCCACCTTGGTGCCTTCGTGGTTGCTGGTAAGAGGCACCTCCTGTCGACCAACAGAACCAGGGTGGTCACGATGAATCCCTGGTTGCTGTGGTCGGTCATACCAAATCCCATTGACCTTAGTCAATGTCTCAGGCATCTCAGAATATGCTGGGAGCATAGATGCCAAGGGCTGATCGCTCTAATAAACCACCATTTGAGTGTCAGATGATGGCATCTGCTGGAGTTGCGGGTACGCTGAGGGTTGATGAGATGGCACAGAATGCACATGGTAAATGTGCTGTACTGGAGTCCTAGGAAGTATGCCTCGGTCTCGGCTACCTAAGTCATCCTGTGATCTCGAAGACCGGTTGGAGTCTGCTTGTAATTCTTGAAGGCACATAATCTGTGTCTTCAGATCACTCAGGCATCTTTCAAGCTCATCAATCTTATTGAGCTTGTCTAAGTTCTGGCACTTTTTCTCAATTATTTCCATTCGGTCCAACTTTAGGCAAATGATCCCCATATCAGGTGATGGAGATTCGAGAGGAATCGAAACAACAAGAAGATGGATTCCCTTCAATCTGTGCCACTTGGGAATGCTGGTGATAAGTTGGTGGCTTCGTCTGATTGTATACTCGAGTCTGAGACATCGTGGTGTAGTTCTCTATCATTTTCTCATAAATGGCCCAAACTCGATCTTCATGCATCGAAAAATAAGATCCACCACATGGTGCGTTCACCACTCGCTATAATTCTGGTGCCAGCCCGCTAGAGAAACTCTGTGCAAGAGTGGGCTTTAAAAGTTCATGATGGGGACACCGATCGATGAGCTCTCTAAATATGTCCCATGCTTCGTGGAACTGCTCGTTCCAGATCATAATGAAATTACTAATCACGGCTCTAGCATCATTTATTTGACCGAGAGGGTAATATTTGTTCAGATAAGAAGTTCTTAGCTCCTCCCACGTCGAAACATATCTCCCGAGGTGTTTCAGCTAGTAGGCTGCTCGATCCACAAGGGAGAAAAGAAATGCGATCAATTTTATCGTGTCCTTGTTGACATGCGCATCATGCACCATGCTGCAGATAAGCTCGAACTCCTGAAGGTGCAAGTGCGACTTCTCAGTAGAAAGCCCGTGAAATAACTTGAAGTTCCCGTGAATAACAGGGAGATGGATCAATCGGTGAGTCATAGTAGCTCCAGGGTTGTAGAACTGTTGCATTATATGGTTTTGATCTCGTGGCGGTCTCTCTGCTCCATCGGGGTGTTCCTGATCCTTAGGTCCTGAGTGATCAGCTCTAGGGTTCTCAGCATCCGGATTGTTGTGTTGGGCTCGTAGCTGAGTAAGCTCGGCTCTTACATCATTCATGAGTCTACCTTGCTGCCTAATCTGATTCTGCATTGTCTCCAGAGAAGCAAGTAGACCGCTGTTGATTGCGGCCTGATCTATGACTACATAAGTGCTCTGCGGTCCTTTGCCAGCTATGTCTTCTATAAAGGAGAAAGAGTCTAAGTTAGGCTATGCCAGATCAATATGTAACTATGGATGAATTTCTATAACCGGAGGTGATGATGGTAGAGAAGGGGAAGGAGAAGAAATTGACGACGAATTTCTAGGGTTAGAGTCATGCCTGGAAGTAGCAACTCGACTAGATTTAAGTTTGGGGCGAGAGACATCCCAAATAGATCTATATGAATGGGTAGGTTCGTGAGAGAGTGGATCAGTCAGAGTAGATCGGAGCGATTGCCTTTCCATCATTTTGATAGATTTTGTTGATCAGATCTTGAAAGATTGGACTCACACCGCAATCAAACGCAAAACAAACCCAGGGTTCACCAACTCAACCCTTGTGATGACCGTAAGAGTTCAGTCGTTTATCTTTTCAATTTTATGGTTGCTTGGCAAACAATCTTCTCACATATTAGAGAGATCAGATAGGTGTCTGAAACTTCTACGTCGTACTGTCCCGAGTTCTCACCAGAAATCACCTAGGCTCGGCCAGTATGAGAGTAAGTACGGACTACTTCTGGCTATCCGTGTTACTTGAGGACGGAGCCTTACGTAGTGTCCTCTAAATCTCCCACTCTGTTAGGTACCCCCGGATCGTTTCCGGCTACCCGAGAGCACCCATTGAAGATAAGGTGATTAAAGACGTGAACTAAGTAGTATTTCGATAGAAGCCCAGACTCTGGCTCTACCTTATGGGTCGTCTCTCACTCGCAATGTCTGGAGAATGTACCTACGATGCAAGTTCGGGGGTTTCTCTCCCTAAGACAAGTGGATTCCTTACATTTATTTTAAAGTCCGATAGAAATTACAATCCTATTTTAATTTTCAGTTTTCACTTTTTTTGGATATTTTTAGAAAAAGTCGTCTAATGTATTTTTTGGGTATGGCCCTAGATACAAGCCCCTAGGTGTCGTATAAGCAAGCATCTAGGCTACAATGCACAAAGAAGGGGAAAATCACAAAAATCCTAACAAGCACCTATCTGGAAAAACTGCAGAAAATTATCGAGAGAAACATGAGCGAGAAAGCCGCGGTGGGTGCCCTGCTCCCCCAGGAGTACAACCCTGGTGAAACAGACCCAGAGAAGAAGTAAAAGTCGGGATGCCTGATGAATACCCATTCATCACTCTTTATTCTTATATTTTAGCTACAAAAACCTATGCAAAGGCATGTAGATACTTGTAAATAGGAATAATTAGCAAAAGCATGCATTGTGTAAAAATCTATAATTAGCATGTTTTTGTGCAAAAATAAAAGAATAAAGATTAAAAAGAAAAAGAGGGAAATATTTAGAATAAATATTGAGCAACCTAACCCAAGGGAGGGCTCAGCATGGGCCTGACCGCATAAAAGCCAAGTAGAGGGAGATAGGGGCTCATGTGTAAATATTGGTGTAAATAAAATAAAATTATATTTTCCTCACCCAAAAATGTGGTTGTAAATATTTGTACATATTTATAAAGTATAAAAACAAAACAAAAAGCTAAAAACCAAAAAGACCAAAAATATCCTTTCACCATGTACATAGACCATACCCATTTATTTATTCAACCTTATAAATAAATAAAATTATTTTCTAAACTTTTTGTAAATATTCTATGTTATATATTGTAAATACATAAAATAAAAAGAATCAAAACAAAAATCAAATAAAAATAACAAAATTAAAATAACAAAAAATATTGTACATATGCCATGCATATAGTTGTACATAACTAATTATTTCACCTATGTTTATAAAAAATTAAAATCAAATAAAAATACCCTTTTATTCCTCATTTTATTCTATAAATAAATAAAATATAAAATAGGAATAAAATTGTAGAAAAATAATAATTTAAAATTAAAAATCAAAAACCAACATATTGTATATATACCTATGTATGGCTATATATTGTAAATACCTTATTTTTATTTCCAAAAATTAATTAAAAATAACCAAAAAATAGAAAAAATTAAAATAAAAATATTTTATGTTTTGAGTTTTTAATAAATCGGCCATCTCCTATTTTTAAATGATTTTATAAATCTTTTTGACTTGGCCAATTCTCATTGGTCCACGGGGATTGTTGACCGCCCGGTCAACTCCCCCTGTGGACCACCTCCCACGGGTTTTGGGATGCCCGACCCGATTTCTTTCTATTTTCGCATCCAAACCCGATCCCTTCACACCTGAGCCCCGGGTCCATCTTGACCGTGACAGATCCGGCACCCTCGCCGGGGTGCCCGCCTCGGGATCCGCGCTTCACGCTACCCTACCCGATCGAATCTTGCCGGACCTTCCACCGTATAAAGGCTGAGCTCCGCCCCCATTTTCATGCATCTTTGGCTCTCCACCCTTCATCCCGTGACCTCCACAGCTATCCCTGAGGTGACAACTCTCGGTTGCCCGTGTCGCAGTGAGGAGAGAGTGGCCGGACCACTGATCCGGCGAATAGCTCCGCCGTAGCTCCGCCAGTGGTGTGAGCTCCGAGCCTCAGGACCAGACGACCTTCGAGGCTACGACCGGGAGCTTCCCCAGCTCCAGCCCAGTCTACTTCGCCACCCAGGTAATCACTTAGCGTCCCTATTTAGCCTAATTTCCATTTCGCCCCAATCCGCTCCGCCGTCGTTCTTCGCCGATTCCGACCACCCAGCGCACCCATTCGATCATCGGAGTCCCCAGTCATCTCCGCCTTTCCTCCACACACATTCTCCGCCCCTCCGTTCAACCCAGCTCGCACAGGAGCTGGGAGTCGAATCCCCTCGCCGTCGCTTCGCCGGGATTCATCCGCTCCGACGCATAGACCACCTTCACGCCGCCTAACCGGGTCGAGGCACTTTGCCCTCGACCCGCGAAGTTTCTGAGCTACTTTGCAGGACCAGAGGAGGCCATCTGAGGCCTCCCGACACTTGAGCCAGGAGCTTTCCTCCGCCGACCTCGCCGGAGCCCCTTCAGGGCTCGGCTGGGCCATCGGAATCGACCATCAGCTGCGGAGCTCCATCGCGCATCTTCTCCGATCTCCGGAAGCAGCAGACGAGGACCACCGCGCTCGCACGAGGCCGGCGAAAGTCGCCGGCGACTTGTTCTTCCAGGATCCTCGCCGACCGTCAGATCAGCCTTAGAGCTCCAGATCCGATCACGACCGTTCATTCGCGGAGCTGCAGATAGCGTCAGATCAGTTGAGGTGTGATCCCCGCCGTTGGTTCACCGAGGGTTCGGCCACTACGTACGAGGACCGTCCGATCTCCACGTGGAGGACCCTCCACCATTCGATCAGGCCGAGCCTTTCAAGGTCAAAGGCGCCACCGCTCTCGTTCGTTGTCTTAGGCCCCCTCTTAGTTTATGCTTTTAATTTCAGTCCTGTAAATATTTTGTGCCTTTTATTTCCATTGGGTTATTTGCACACTGGACCCCGTACTTTAGTTTATTTGCATTTATGCCCCTGTTTGTGTGAGCCACGTGCGTCGTCACGTGTATATTTGGTGTTATTGCAACTTTAGTCCTGTAGTTCTGGATGTTCGTTAATGAATGAAATGTTTTTAGTAATTGCATTAATGCCCCTGTGAGTGTTTTAATTCCGCATGTGCGTCTATTAGTGGGTTATTTGCAATACAGCCCCCGGACTTTTTGGTACGAGTTACCAAAAGCTCCTCGGACTTGTTTTTCTTACCAAAAGGTCCCTGAGTGCCCCAGGCACGCGCCGCGCGCGTGCGTTGCTGGGTATTTTGCACCTGGACCCCCAGAACTTAGGGTATTTGCACTTCAGTCCCTGTGCACAGTGCCCTCTTTTGATTTTTGAATAAAATATCAAATCACCTCCAAATTCGATGAAAATTTGACACATGGCTCCTGCCATGTTGTAGGATTTTTGAGAATTTTTGAGGACATCTTTGAGTTTATTGGTTATTTTTAAAAATTCAAAAACCTTTATTTCAGTCACTGTCTAGTTTTTAAAATCCCAAAAAAATATAAAAACCCCCTCAAAAATTCCATAAAAATTAGGTACTGTTTCTTTTGTGCTCTTTTAATTTCTAGCCAATTTTGGCTATTTTTCACTGAGTAAAAACCCTAAAAATTCAAAAACACCTAAAAACTCATAAAAATTATAATAAATAATTTAAAAACCCAAAAACAATAATTTTGGTACTCAAATTTTCCTTGTTTTGTCTAGTATACAGGAAAAATACCTCCAGGCCCTCTTGAGATCCTTAGATATTTTATTTAGGGATTTTGGTCCTGGCTGGACTGTACCTTGCTTTTCTATCACTGTTTGATTTTTAGAAAATAAAATATACATCAGAAAATTATCAAAAATTAACCAAAAACACTAAAAAAGCTAAAAAACATACAAACATTTTTGTTTGAATTTTTGCTTGGTTTTTGACACATTAAATAATTAGCCAAAGTGTGATTGATTTTGTGTTTCTTTTATTTTCTTCACATTTAAAAATATAAAAAAATATAAAAATCATTAAAAACCACTAAAAATACTTGTCTTTTAGTTTATTTTATTTTTACTACTTCGTAGGCCTTTGGCCAACCCGTGCTCCTTGAGTTCGACCCTGGGTGCTATACCAGGTTAATCTCATAGCTGGACCGCTATTTGAGTGTTTGATTGATTTTATTTCTATTCGTGGTCTGATAATTTTTCTTGATTGACCTATCCTCTGAGATCCGGGTCGCAACGACCCTTTTCTTATTACCTTCACCCGGGTCTTTGGGAATTTCGTGTTATCAGAATGGCGCCGTTGCCGGGGAGCACGGCTTAGTACTTTTTCTTATTTTCTTTTCGTTTTATTTTCGTGGCTTTTCGCGGCTTTTCGGAGCTCGCGGCTTTTCACGGCTTTTGTATTTATTTTCTTTTTGTTTTATTTTGATTTTCTTTTATTTTTGTTTTATTTTGTGTGTTTATTTCATTTTCTATTTTTGCATATATACCCTCACTTTTATTTTCCTTTCTTTTCTTTATTATTTGATTATTTTTGCCGGTCTGACCACTCTTCTCTTTGTCTTGCGAGGGCCCGAGGACCGCGGAGGCGACTTTCGAGGAGCCGGCGCAGCCGAGGAACTTGGAGGCGGCTTCCTTCTTTACGAAGCCACAGGAGAGAGCGAGAGAGAGAGAGTTGAGTGGGTGAGGTTAGATTAGGCTTTTATTTTATTTTTATTATTATTGTAATAATACAGGGACAGGACTTGGACTCATTTGTGACTTGTGACCGTAGCGGGTCTGTTTCGCCGAGCACCGGTGTGCTCGGGGGACCCTTTAGGACCTTCGCGGTTTTTCACGGCTTTCTTCACGGTTTTATTTTTCTTTTATTTCTGTCTTTTCCGGTTTTTTGCGGTTTTTACTCGAGCCCCTAGATTTAGGATTTTCTGGTGAATGTGCCGTAACTAGTAGGATCCACTCACCTAATTGCATATCTGTTCCTATAGACCGTAATTGGACCTACTTAAAATCAATAATAAAAATAACCGACTCGCTAGCCTCCGTAGCCTACGTGCCGTAGCCCGTCCTGTAAAGCGCTTACTCCTACCCCCGATTTGTCGGACAGAGGAGGGACGGGCCAAGACCGTACTCTTTGGCTTGGAGGTCGGTGACCGGTTAGACGGTTCTTCGCTAGAAGTTGCTCGTCTAGGACTCGGCTTTTCCCGCTGCATCATTTAGGTTAGTTTTAATTCTGTCTTTACTTTTATGCGCGGATCATATTGCATGTAGAGAGCTGGAGGCAGGTACGCATTTCTGACTTTGCATGCATCATTGATTTATTGTGCATCGGCTTTTTCGTCTTCTCCTCCCTGTCTTGGACTTAATAACCAGGAGAACCGAAAAATTCGTTAGGCCTTTTGTTTGCTTTGAAAAATATTAAAAAAGTGACACCATAAAATTGGGACTGCTAATCTTATTGATCTTAAAACCCGCTCACCCTAAAAATTCTGTCTTGGGGAGAGCAACCCCCTCATTAATTGGTTTGGATGCGCGAGAGAGTGACCCACACCCTAGGTAGAGCCCCCCGTTGCTAGTCCTGACTGACTACCGACTCTTCCGTGCGGGCCAGTCGGTTGGGTTAGCATCGGATATCCCAACAGGTCACGTAAGCGCTCTGATATTCTGTTTGTTCACCAAAATAAAATTGACAAGATAATTTGACCGAACTTTCACGGTCTTCAGCTCGCGTTGCGTTGGTGAACTGGGGGTTTGTTTTCAGATCATAATTTTTCCAGATCTCATCCGCCCTACTCGCCAGATCAAGATGATGGGTAGACGGTCTCTTAGGCAGCCTCTGGCTGCACCGCTTTCGGGCGCGTCTGCCTCATCATCTAGGTTGGCTCGCGAGAGCCCAGACCCGCTCTCCGACCCGAGTACGATTCCACCCTGTTCCCTCTCGACCCCCTTTCTGATCTTCCTGAGAGACACGAGCCCGAGGAGAGATTGATTCATTTGACCGCACCTGAGTTGGGCTCGTTTGGTTTTGCAGACGTCGCCATGGCTGGCAGTTCTGAGGATCGTTCCCGCACTGAGCATGTTGTGATGGATCAGGGAGCGATCAACTCCACCTTGATCGCCTCATTAGATGCAGTTCAGCAGCAGTTACGCGATCAGGGAGCATTTATGATCGAGATGAGGAGAGAGTTGGAGAGGCTCAGAGCAGAGTGAGATGAGCAGAGCGAGCCTGAGGACGGACCAGATGCTGAGGCACGAGCCGCAGCAGCAGCAGCCGCGGCCGCCGCCGCAGCGGCAGCAGCCGCGGGAGGAGGAGGACCACCTAGACCGATGCGGGAGTTGCACAACCCCGGATCTACACTGATGCACCATTGGGTGGTGGTACCTGCTATCGTGGGAGACTTCAAGTTCCCCCCGAACACCCTGCAGATGCTTCCTCGTTTTCACGGACTCGCCACTAAGGAGCCCCACCTCCACCTCCAGGAGTTTCTGATGATTTGCAGCACTGTCCACGATCGCCATGTGGACCAGGATACGATCCGGATGATAGCCTTCCCGTTTTCACTGGCAGATAGAGCAGCCACCTGGCTGAAGCACCTTGGGAGGTTTGTTTATACCTGGGAGCAGCTCCGCACCGAGTACTTGAACAAGTACTATCCACTCGGGCGGACGAATGCAGCGAGGGCCCTGATCAGCAACTTCTCCATGTTCCCCAACGAGCAGTTCCACGAGGCTTGGGAGAGGTTTCGAGAGCTCCTGAACCGATGCCCGCACCACGACATCTCCAAGCCGAACTTAGTTCAGAGCTTTTTCAGCGGGTTGACACCAGAGCTTCAGGGCCTGGTGAATGCTTCTTGCGGCGGGTCCTACTTCACCAAGGACCACGACCAGGTCTGGGCCATCTTCGAGGAGATGGCTGAGAACTATATGGTGATGTCTCAGACCAGGTTGTATACTCAGAAGACCCAGCCACATCATCCAGGACCCGTGCAGTACCAGAGGATAGCACGGGTAGATGCAGGTCCATCCAGTTCGTCCGCAGCCGCAGCAGCACAGGCAGAGTCATCAGCTGCGGACATGGGCATTATCAGCGAGAAGCTGGACCGCATGGAGCTGATAGAGAAGAAGCAGTGCCAGGGTATCACGCAGATGGAGGAGATGGCACAGGTTCTGAGCGACATGAAGACACAGCTCATGTGTCTCCAGGAGGCACAGACGGCTTCTCAGCCCCGTCTTCAGTCGCGAGGCGACGCCGGCAGCAGCAGCAACTCGTCCCAGCGCTCCAGCACCCACGTGCAGCCTAGACAGGTTCACCTTGTACAGGCGGAGCCGTACCAGCAGCCGCAGCCCACCTACCAGTTCCCACCATCTCCAGAGATGCAGATGGTGGTCTACCAGCCGGACCAGCCTCTGGCAGTACTCCCGCCAGCCCCCTACGATGCCGAGCCGTTGATGGATGTCAACGGGATTTGGTATGACCGCCCCCAGCCTGGGATCCGACGAGACCATCCTGGATTCAGGTGGGGGAGTGGTGGTACCCAGCCCCAGCAGCAGCCGTCAGGACAGGGAGGGCAGTACTCCCAGCAGAGAGACCAGCACCAGCCGCAGCAGCAGCCCCCAGCATATCAGCAGCACCAGTCATCCTTCGGTCCGCGTCCCTATCAGCAGCAGGGACAGTCGTGGAGACGTGAGCAGCAGGCTCACCCGG
This sequence comes from Ottelia alismoides, assembly GCA_037367405.1. Classification (NCBI taxonomy): domain Eukaryota; kingdom Viridiplantae; phylum Streptophyta; class Magnoliopsida; order Alismatales; family Hydrocharitaceae; genus Ottelia; species Ottelia alismoides. Next base: position 320,695 of record JAZKJV010007174.1, on the reverse strand, counting down.
GATACCAGCAGCAACACCCTCCATCATACCCCTCTTACCAGCACCAGCCACAGCAGTTCCAGCAGCCTCACCCACAGAGAGGCCACCCGTCGGGCTCCCACGAGAGCCCCGCTTTGGATGACATCGCCTGCCTCCTCACGGACCAGCAGGCCACATTCATACGGGAGATGGACGAGTTCCGCCAGGAGATGCGGGACCTGGTGAGAGGGAAGGCCGCCATACCAGCCCAGATAGAGCCGAATCCGAACAACCTCAAGCGGAAATCTGAGCAGGTAGTACATACTGAGTTAGCCACTCCTAGTGACCCATTTGATGATACATCTTTGGATCTATTTGATGCTGATTTTGTCATACTTAGGAGCGGTAGGACCCCAGCAGGCGGCGACGCCTCATCTGAGCTTCACCACGAGGACATTCCAGAGGCGCCACATGAGGAGGAGGAGAGCGGTACTGAGGCCGCTCCAGACGATGACGGTGGCACTGAGGCCACCAAGGATGCTGATCCCACCGACGGTACTGAGGCCGCCGCTTCACCAGATCTAGGAGGTGGTACTGATGCCACCCGTTCAGCCGAGCCAGCCCGCGGTACTGATGCCGCACGACGTCTACCAGCAGCAGCAGCAGAGTCAGCCCACGGTGGTACTGAGGCCACCGGTGTTTGTACAGATAGAGATGATGTTTTTCCTCGTATTCCTGTATCTCAGAACTCTGTTGTGAATAAAGGAAAAGGTTTACTTTCTTCTGGTCCCACTGTGGTGCATGATGTATGTGTGGATCCGGTCCTTGAACCGCTTAGACCTTTTCCTAATCCTTCATCTGAGAAGGACCCAGTGATCCCCTTCCCTAGATCCCTTCAGATGGGGAAGGGGAAGAAGAAAAATGATCCAAAAAAAAGAGAACTTGAGGAGTTCAGCCAGAGCATGATTGATCGATTTCATATCCAGCTGACCCTCCAGGAGGCTTTGCAGCACATCCCCCTTCTCCAGCGATCTTTGAGAGAGAGGACTACAGTCAGGAGGAGGAGGAGGAACCACACTTCAGAGATCCATGTGTTGACCAAAGCCACGTGCTTTGCGATCCAGAACCGACTGCCAGCCAAGAGGCCAGATTCAGGGGCCCCGTATGTCAGATGCCAGATTAGTGAGCAGAGGTTCGACCGTACTCTTCTAGATAGCGGATCGTCGATCAACCTTCTTCCGGCAGACCTTCTCGACCGCTTCGAGTTGGGCACTCTTCGACAGAGCAGGACAGTCCTTCAGTTCGCTGATCGATCTGTCAAGAGGTCGAAGGGGTTATTACGAGACGTTATCGTCACGATTCAGGGCCTGAAATTACCCGTGGACTTCGTAGTGTTGGACATGGAGATCCCTGAGTCAGTGGCCGATACCCCCATCATCCTTGGTCGTCCGTTCTTGGCCACAGCCAAGGCGGTGACTGATCATGATAGCGGGAAGGTGTACTTTCGCGTCCAGGGCGAGAGTATACAAATAGAGATGGTCGAGGACTACAGAGCTAGATTCAGAGCCAGCTCAGATGCGAGTACAGATTCAGAGCAACTGACAGACGCAGAGCCAGACATCCACCGGGACTGTGATTTTGTGATCACAGATGATGAGGCAGCTTGGGCAGATCTTGAGACACAGACTACCCTCTCACTTTCAGATGCAGCTGATGCAGAGACGACAACAGAGGAGAGTTTGGAGAGCACAGACCTGGTTCAGGATACCATTGAGGCAGCAGAGCCGGTCCTTGATCGCAGCACGATGATTAGTGATGGTGGTGCTGAGGCCACCTTGTTTTCCGGTGGTACTGATACCACCGATTCTGATTCAGATCCCTCGGATTCAGAGTCTGATTGGGCCGATTGTGATGATCAGATGCCAGACCTGATTCCACCTGAGCCTACAGATGAGGAGGAGGTAGAGGCAGAGCAGACCAGAGATAGTGCAGTTGAGCCGCCTTCCCCCGATCCAGTTTGCGAGAGTACGCTTTCACTTTCCCAGGCAGATTTGGCCGACCTTGCAGCTTTCACTCAGTTTCTTCCGCAGCCAGATTTGCCGGCACCCAGCATTCCAGAGCTGAAGCCGCTCCCTACTTCGCTGAAGTATCGATTCCTTGCGGGCGAGCCAGAGATGTACCCAGTCATCATCTCCGCCGAGTTGACTGGAGAGCAGGAATCCCGTTTGATGGGGGTTCTTGAAAAGAACCGCAAGGCGATCGGATGGAGCATAGCAGATCTCCATGGGATTAGTCCATCAATGTGCTCCCACCATATCTATCTCGAGGAGGGGGCGAAGCCGTCGCGTGAGTTCCAGCGGCGTCTGAACCCCAACCTGAGAGAGGTTGTGATGAAGGAAATATCAAAATGGTGGGGTGCAGGTTTTATTTATCCCATTTCCGACTCCAAGTGGGTTAGCCCCTTGCATGTGGTTCCCAAGAAGACGGGCATCACGACTGTGATCAGTGAGTCGGGAGAGGAGATCGCTACACGAGTACCCACCTCTTGGAGGGTTTGTGTTGACTACAGGAGACTCAACCAAGCCACCAAGAAGGACCATTTCCCCCTGCCTTTTATTGACCAGATCATTGAGAGACTGGCAAGGAAGAGCCATTATAGCTTCCTGGATGGGTACTCGGGTTACAACCAAGTGGCCATCGCTCCTGAGGACCAGGAGAAGACCACCTTTACCTGTCCCTTCGGCACTTATGCTTTTCGACGCATGCCATTTGGGCTATGCAATGCCCCTGCGACTTTTCAGATGTGCATGCTGTCGATCTTTTCGGACATGGTAGGGGAGTGCTTGGAGGTCTTCATTGATGATTTCTCGATCTACGGCGACGGATTTGATTCTTGTCTTGACTGCCTAGATCGAGTACTCCAGCGATGTATTGAGTATCATTTGGTGCTATCTTGGGAGAAGAGTCACTTCATGGTGACTCAAGGGACGGTACTTGGCCACATCATCTCCAACAGGGGCATGGAGGTTGATCCGGCCAAGGTTGATGTCATTAGGAAACTCACACCGCCGTCCAATCTGAGGCAGCTACGGTCATTTCTGGGGCACGTTGGATTTTATAGGCAATTTATTCATGATTTCAGCAGGATTGCCCGGCCGTTGACTGACCTCTTGACGAAAGACACCGAGTTCCTTGTCGATGACAAGTGTCTTTCGTCGTTTGCTACTCTCCATCAGTGTGTTATTGAGGCTCCTGTCCTCCAGCCGCCTGATTGGTCTCTCCCATTCGAGATCATGACGGACGCCTCCGATTTTGCCGTAGGGGCAGTGCTGGGACAGAGGAGGGATGGAGTTCCATTTGCCATACACTATGCTAGCCGCACATTGGATTCTGCCCAGCGGAATTATACAGTCACAGAGAAGGAGATGCTAGCCGTAGTGTTCGCCCTGGATAAGTTCAGATCATATATCATTGGATCTAGAGTGACTTTGTTTACAGATCACACCGCCATCAGGTACCTCATGGCAAAGAAGGATGCCAAGGCCAGACTGACTAGATGGATCCTCCTACTCCAGGAGTTCGACATTGAGATTAAGGATAAGCCTGGAGTCAAGAATGTGGTGGCGGATCATCTCTCCCGACTAGAGCAGCCTGAGGATTCTGAGCAGATTGACCCTATTAGAGATACCTTCCCAGATGAGGCGATCCTTGCCATCGCCTCACTCCCATGGTACGCCGATATTGTGAACTTTCTCGTTGTTGGGAAAGTCCCACAAGATTGGCCCAGACAGAGACTTGAGACCTTCCTTGCGAAGGCCAAGTCCTACCATTGGGAGGATCCCATCCTTTACCACGAAGGAGGGGATAGCGTCTAGCGTCGGTGTATTCCTCAGGAGGAACACCATAGCGTCCTCACTTACTGCCACAAGCTTGAGGCAGGAGGACATCATTCTGGGAGGAGAACGGCACAGAAGGTGCTCCAATCCGGCTTGTGGTGGCCTACCCTCTTCAAGGACTCAGAGGAGTTCGTGAAGAGGTGTACTGATTGTCAGAGGATGGGCACTTGTGGACAGCGTGATATGATGCCGATGCAGCCCATTCACTTATGTGAGGTTTTTGACGCATGGGGCATCGATTTCATGGGTCCATTCCCTAAGAGTCAGGGATTTGAGTACATTCTGTTGGCCGTTGATTATGTGAGTCGTTGGGTGGAGGCTATCCCCGCCCGAGCCGCTGATGCGAGGACAGTATGCAGATTTTTGAGGAAGCACATCATCACGCGGTTCGGGGTTCCACGAGTTCTGATTTTTGATGGGGGATCTCACTTCATCAACGAGCAGGTGAAGGCACTTGCTAGCGAGTTCGGCATAGATCATCGTGTTGCTACACCGTACCATCCACAGACGAATGGTCTAGCCGAAGTGTCGAACAGGGAGATTAAGACTATATTGCAGAAAGTCGTCCGCCCTGACCGAAAGGATTGGTCACAGCTTTTGGACTCGGTCTTGTGGGCATATCGGACGTCTTTCAAGACACCTTTGGGCACATCTCCCTTTCGCCTCGTATATGGCAAGCCATGCCATTTACCTGTTGAGCTGAGGCACAAGTCACTTTGGGCAGTTACAGACATACTTATGGATCCAGATGGTATGGGACACCAGAGGAGGGCAGAGCTAGCTGCCCTGGAGGAGCTTAGAGATGCAGCTTTCTCAAGCAGCCTACATTATAAGGAGAAAGTCAAGGAATATCAGCCACAAACATTTTGAGATTGGACAGAGAGTATGGCTGTTTGATGCGAGGCTTAGATTATTTCCAGGGAAGCTACAGAGCAAATGGAAAGGACCTTATCTAGTTCGGAAGGTACACGACAACGGTAGAATCGACATATCTGAGTTGTCTTCTGAGAGTACCTTTCGAGTGAACGGCCAGCGGCTCAAGCCATTTCTAGATCATGAGCCGCGGGTCGTTGATATTGCCCCTATTTATTTTGCGTGAGATGTGGTCTTTGACTCACATCTAATGCATCTCACGCCTGAGTTCCACTGATCTTCCGCTGTATATAGATCCAGATGTCCATATCATCATATTCTTTAGTCCCACATCCCTTTCTTCATCTTGTGATTATGCTATACTTAGGGTGCACTTTACCCTAAGTATAGGGGGGATGTGAGACCTTTCGGGTATTTCTTTTGTTTCTGTTTACCCCTGTTTTGCTGCCTATACTTAGGGATATTTCACCCCAAGTATAGGGGGGGTAGACCCTGTACATTCTGCACTCAGGTTTTCCCTTAGTATACAGCCTGCTATACTTAGGATTACTTGATCCTAAGTATAGGGGGGAGACCTGAGTCCCTCTTGACTTTTCATTCTTCTTTTGTATAGCCTTTCTTTTCACTTCCCTATACCTAGCACGAGTTATGTCTTCTTCATCGCTCTTGACTCTGAGGACATCGTTCGAGCTAAGTATAGGGGGTGTGTATATATTTCATATATACTTTAGCCATAACTCGTACTTTGTGTGAGTGTGTTAATAAATAAAAATGGCTAAAAATCACAAAAATTAAAAATTTTTCATGAACATAATCTTCTTTTATTTGCACATACATAGCTAGTGTACAAATTATTTTTGTAAAAATGATTTCAAAAATCTTTTGTGTAAAGCTTGTGTAAATATTTTTGTATCAAAATTATGTATATAGTACAAAATTTTTCCAAAATGTTTTGAAAATCAAAAAGTTTGCAAAAATCTTGTGTAAATGTGTGTAAATACCTTTTTGCAAAACTTGCACTCCATGCATCATCCATTCATGATTTCAAAACATTTTTCAAAAATTTTGCATGATTGTAAAATATTGTGTAAATAAGCATCTTTTTGTACATATGTATATAGTTTTTCTGGAAGATAGTTGACATTTAAACTAGCCTGGAATCAAATTGAGAAATGGAGCTTGATTAAGATCTTAACCCACCTAATTCTAAGAGGAACCTTATAGGGCTTAGGTTTAAGGCTTTTCAGGTCCATGGTGACTTAATTCTTTGAGTCCACTAGGCTATGATCACATGTCATCTCAATGAGCCTAAGTAGAGCACTTAACAACAACACAAGACTCATATAGATTATGGCTTTACTTGGACACCAGCACTATGCACCGAGCTCTCTACGGATGAGGTGGTGAGGAGGCAGTCTTCCTTGGCTTGGGGTAGCATATGAGGGTAGTACTTCTAGGTGGAACCTCTCTTCTTCTTATAGTGAAGGAAGTGCGTCTCAACTTGGTCGGGTTGCCATGAGGTCTAACGACGGGAGTTGTGGGTTGCAATAAAGCTTCAAAAGAGGGATAGTCTACTGGCTCAAGAGGAAAAACTCCTTGTATATATGCTGCACATGTATATGTTGTATAGATGCACTAAAAAAAATGTGCAAAAAGAAAAGAACTCCAAAAAAGTGGTGGGTCTGAGAGAAAATGATAATCCCACCGGAGTATGTATATAAGTGCAATAAGCAAAGCTTGGTTTCATGATCCACCTGTTGTAGCTTGCAGCAGGGGAGACTTGGCTACACTGGTCAAGCTCCCAAGGGTACTTGGCTACACTGGCCTTGACCCATTCTCTTCTTCCCCCTCTTCTTGAGCCAGTTGTACTTGAACTTAGAAGGGAATACCCCGCTCCTCGAGGAAAGAGTGGCCAGATTGAGGTCATAGAGTTACCTTGTTGAGGAGGGTTGTCAAGTTGCCATTTCTGAGGTGGAGAGCTTAGACATCACTTTCACAGGACAAGAAAAGATTCATGGTCTTCAGGGTTTGTGATTGATGACTTGTTCTGATCTGGAGCATTGAGGAGTCTTGGTTATAGATTGGTGGAACTTAGAGGCTGTTAGGTTTTAAGCTTAAGTCTAAATAAGGTTCCGACACATTAATAATCCAAAGATCTGATTGAGCTCCATACCTCAATTTAATGAAGGCAAGTTTAATAATCAACCTTGATCCATGTACATCCTCTTTTTCTTTTTTTTTCTTTCTTTCTTTCTTTTTCACTTCTTTTTCAAATAAGTGTTTGCTAAGGGACTAGCAAAGTATAGTATAGGGGGGTGATGAATACCCATTCATCACTCTTTATTCTTATATTTTAGCTACAAAAACCTATGCAAAGGCATGTAGATACTTGTAAATAGGAATAATTAGCAAAAGCATGCATTGTGTAAAAATCTATAATTAGCATGTTTTTGTGCAAAAATAAAAGAATAAAGATTAAAAAGAAAAAGAGGGAAATATTTAGAATAAATATTGAGCAACCTAACCCAAGGGAGGGCTCAGCATGGGCCTGACCGCATAAAAGCCAAGTAGAGGGAGATAGGGGCTCATGTGTAAATATTGGTGTAAATAAAATAAAATTATATTTTCCTCACCCAAAAATGTGGTTGTAAATATTTGTACATATTTATAAAGTATAAAAACAAAACAAAAAGCTAAAAACCAAAAAGACCAAAAATATCCTTTCACCATGTACATAGACCATACCCATTTATTTATTCAACCTTATAAATAAATAAAATTATTTTCTAAACTTTTTGTAAATATTCTATGTTATATATTGTAAATACATAAAATAAAAAGAATCAAAACAAAAATCATATAAAAATAACAAAATTAAAATAACAAAAAATATTGTACATATGCCATGCATATAGTTGTACATAACTAATTATTTCACCTATGTATATAAATAATTAAAATCAAATAAAAATACCCTTTTATTCCTCATTTTATTCTATAAATAAATAAAATATAAAATAGGAATAAAATTGTAGAAAAATAATAATTAAAAATTAAAAATAAAAAACCAACATATTGTATATATACCTATGTATGGCTATATATTGTAAATACCTTATTTTTATTTCCAAAAATTAATTAAAAATCACCAAAAAATAGAAAAAATTAAAATAAAAATATTTTATGTTTTGAGTTTTTAATAAATCTGCCATCTCCTATTTTTAAATGATTTTATAAATCTTTTTGACTTGGCCAATTCTCATTGGTCCACGGGGATTGTTGACCGCCCGGTCAACTCCCCCTGTGGACCACCTCCCACGAGTTTTGGGATGCTGATGAATCCACGTTTCATCATCTTTATTCTATCATTTTGGCCTTAAAAACCCTAGTAAATGCGTGTAAATAGCATTAATTCATGCATTTTAGCATTCATGCATCTGTGTGTAAATATTGTATAAAATACGGTTTTTAATGCCAAAATAATAGAATAAAGAAAAGAAAAGAAAAGAAAAAGAATAAAATATTGTAAATATTTTATGACCCGAAACCCCGAGACCTAGGCATCTCGATGACTAGGTCGACAAGGAATAAAGTAGGGGGAGATAAGGGCCAAAAATACCAATAAAATTCCTTTCATTTTATTCATTCTTTATTCATTTTGGGACCTATTTTTGGTTCCACTTTTTACACTTCAAATAAAGAAACTTTGTACATGAAAGTTGTAGATAATAAAATAAAGAAAAATACAAAATTGATTTCACAGAAAAATAATGTACAGATAAAAAGTTATGGTCTGAATAAAATTCCAGAATGCCAACTTCCCAGACCCGTATCTCACAAATAAAAACTCCAAATGCAGCGTACTCACCTTTAATTGTATATAGAAGAAAATAATCTAATTAATGGTGGTGGTTTCGCATTTGGCGGAGCTACGGTTTGAAAGTTGACTTTTGGACCCTCATTGTATACTTGTACATATTAAAATATTCAATTTATTATTTATTTATTATTTTTATAATTTTATATTTTTATAATGTTGTAAATAATACTTATAATAATTATGTACATTAAAAGAAGAATAAAAACCTAAATAAAAACAAAAATAAAAATACTTGTATATATTCAATACATAGATACATACCTATACTTATACCAATACAAAACATACTTGTATTTTATTAAATATACAAAATAAATCAGAAAAATAAAATAAAAATATATTTGTGTATATAAAAGTATTTTATAATTTTAGAAAATAAAAACCAAAATAAAATAAATTAAAAATACCTAAATAAAAATAAAATACTTAAATATATAGATATAGATACCTATAGGGGTATAAATGCAAACTTGTAAAAATACACTTCATAAAAATAATTAAAAATCATAATAAAATAATTTATAAAATACTAAACATTTTTTATTTTGTAACCATAATTAAATAAAAGAGTTTGCTATTTTATTTTGATTTTTAAAGTATTTTTCTCAGGTTTTTTCCTGGTTGGTCCACGTGGACCAACCAGGAGGGCAGGAGAGTTGACCTCGGTCAACTCTCTGCCCAACACCTGCCTCGTGTCAGAAGTAGCTGTTGACCCTCTTTCGCCCATTTTTCGAGGGCGCGTCTCTCATCCTTTGAAGACGCTTCCTTCATGAAAATTGTTCACTATTCATCCGTGATTCGCGCCAACCTTGTAGATCTTCCTAAATCTTTCGTATTCGCAAGATACGCCTCGATCAAAGTGCCTCCTCGCCCAACTTTCAAAAGCCACCCAAACACCACCTCTAACTTTTGAACCCTTTTGACCCAAGTTTTCCCCGCGCCTTGGAGCTCTGGACGGGAGGCGGTGACTGCGCATCCTCCAGCTTCTCCGCGCGAGGCTAAGCGACGGCCGAGGAGCTTCCATTCACCTCCGGTGGCCGTCACCGTGGAGGTCCATCTCTTGGCTTCTCCTGGCCAATCGAGGTCCATTTATGTTTGTTTCCTCCGTTTTTACTGCTTCTTTAATTTCCTCTTAGCAGTAGGATTCGATCCCACCATTTGTCTTAGGTTTTCCCTCATCAAATCACCAACCCACTCCCCTCGCCAGAGCTTGCTCCGGCGAGTTCCAGTTCCGCCGCCCACACCTTCACACCACCGCGCTGCGGGGTCGGGGCATTTTACCCCCGACTCTTTCACGTTTCGTTGCAGGTTCTGGAGCATCGCGCACACCTGGTGGCGATTTTTGTCTCTCGTCGGAGCACCTGGAGTTCGTCCTCGACCTCGGCGTCGCGGGCCACCTCCAGTGGACGCCGGCCGATTTTGATGCCCCAGGCGGATAGTGGACACCTGCAGGTGAAGATCTGGGCATTTTGGCGCCACAACGAACGCCGGAGGAGGGTTTCATCGTCAGAGGAAGCCCGCTACGGCGGACCTTCTTCGTTGTTCTTCCAACGCCGCCATCCGCCGTCGGATCTAGCCCTGTTCTTGTCGCATAGCAGCTGCCGTTGGATCTGCTGCAGCCCCACCGTCCGATCGACGATCAGCTTCTAATCTCAGCCCTCCAAGGCGAAGGGGCATCGGACGCCAGGCAGCCGACACGTGTCTAAGTGAGTGTGCATCCACCGCCCATCAGCGCACCTGCTTGGGTATTTTGCCATCTTTACCCGAGCATTTTTTGTATTTAAATATTCAGACCAAAACTTTCTTCTGCCATTAAATAACGTTGTAGTATTTGCACGTTGAGCCCCGGAATTTTGTAATATTGCAAACGAGCCCCTGCCAGGTCGCGTGCACGTCACGTGGCGCCTGGTAATTTTTGCGCGTTTCACCCCGTGGCTCTAAGTATTTAGACTTGGTCCTGACAATTTTCATATCAGCTGTAGAATTTTAGTACTTTTTGCAGTCAGGTCCTGGCCTTTTTGTCTTATTGCTATTCCACCCTTCCCAGGTGCGCGTGCTTTGCACGTGGGCCTGGGATTTTTGTAACCTTACCCTTGCGGTTCTGATATTGGTGCTTGGTCCATTAATTGCAATTTTTAGTTATATATTTTCTGGAAATATTGCACGCAGGCCCTCAAACTTTCATTCTATTACATAAATGCCCCTGCGAATGTGAATTTTCCTTGTGTTCCCACTAATTTTTGCATGCAGCTATTAAACCCTAAAAAATCTACAAAAATTAACTTAAGTCCCTGTTGCATCGTAGATTAACACCATATTTTTGCATTTTCATTTTATTGCATTTTTATATTTATTAAAAATCAAAAACTTCCATTTTCAGCACTGTTTGCATTATAAAATCACTAAAAAATATAAAAACATTCCAGAAAAATCCCAAAAAAATATATTTTGTGTCTTTTAGTTTGTCTTAGCTCCAGACCAAAAATCATTAAAAAATACAAAACCAAACTCCTAAAAATTGCAAAACTCTAAAAACCTTTATAAAAATCTAAAAAATCCTAAAAATATAAACTCAGTTCCTGTAGTTTCTCTATTTTATTGTCTTTTATGGAAAATTAATTTGAGGAATTTTTGACACTGTTTACTATTTTTCATCCTCAATTTAATTTCGGCCAGCAACTTTTATTCACTGTTTTCTCTATTTAGCCAATTAAAAATACCAAAAACATTCTAAAAATTACCCAAAAATCACAAAAACAGTAAAAAATCCTAAAAATATCAAAAACATCTTATTTCTGAATTTTTGGTTATTTTTGCACATTTTTATAAATACTTTAGCTTGCCTTTTATTACATTGTCTTTATTTTCCAATATTGAAAAAGAAAATATAAAAATATAAAATACAAAAAGAAAATATAAAATCAGTAAATTAAAAATCAAAATACAAAAATATAAAATTAAAAATTAAATAAAAAAAATATAAATTTAAAAACCTACAAAAAAAATAGTATAGATAGACACTTTGATCACTTTCACACATTTTTGAGCACTTGTGCCCCGTTCTACCTGTCTGCTCCCTGTGTTCGACCTCTACAATACTTGCACCTATACACATCTTGTTGTAGAGTTATAATAAATTTTAACTCCGCACATTTACTTTCATTGCTTGATATATTTGTCGTGGGTTAATTGTTGTTTGAATCGGGATTTCGTTGGAGGTCAAATCAGCGACTGTTGATTCGCCTTGTGAGTCAACACGACCTCTGCGATTTTCCCGGTTCAACAAATGGCGCCGTTGCCGGGGAGCAATAGCGCGTAGTTCGGGTCTTGTTTGTGTTTGTGATTATTTGTCTACACTTCGCGGTTTTTATTTTTGCTTATTTTTGCTCTTTTATTTTGATATATCATTTGAATTGTCTGACCACCCTCTTGTTTGGCTTTGTGCGAGGTACGCGGATCGAGGGAGGCACTCCTTTCTAGGAGCGCTCGTGCAACCACGTGAGGCGGCTTCGGCTTCGCACCAAGGCGGACTTGGAGGGCAATTTTGAAGACAATTTCTGAGCTTTTATTTTCTTGCATTTATTTTGTAATTCGTAGTGAGAGAGAGACTCCTATATTTGTAATAATACAGGTACCCCCGAACTTGGACATTCGAGCCTAATTTCCAAGTGATTGTTCACTTGGGGGCTCACCGCGGTTTTCACGGTTTTCTCGCATTCTTTTATTTTGTTTTGTTTTTCGATTTTTATTTCTTTTGTGTGATTGAGCCCTTAGCTTTTAGGATTGCTTGCGATAGACTAAGGCCAAACACCTAATACCTTGCATGCTCCTATAGTCTCGTTTGGACTTAGTCAAATTTTAAACAGTTGATCATCACCTTCAATCCATCGCGCCGCGAGCTCTCCCCGCAAAGCGCTTTCTCCTACCCTCAATTTGTTGAGCAGAGGAGGGGTGAGCCTAGACCGGACTCTAGGGTTGAGGATTGACGGTCAACTTGTGGTTCTTCCCGCTAATAGCAATTTTTGAACTTAGGGCGATTTCATCGGCTTTGCATTTGCATATAGATAGGTTTCAATTTTGCTGAGCATCTTTGCATGTAGAGTGCTGGAGGCAAGGTGAGCATTTCTCTTTAGCATTCATCATCGATTGCCGCTTGCATTGCTTTTCCGCCTCTCCCTTTGATTTTGCCAACCTAGGTGCTTAAAGGAATTGAATCCTCGTTAGGCTCGTGCATTTCTAACTAAAAATCCAAAAAAAGTGATAACCAATAAAATCGGGACTGCTAACATTACTCGACCCTAAAATCAATCAAAAAGAAAATATTGTCTTGGGGCGAGTAATCCCCTCATTGTCTTCGCTTCTACTTGCTCGCGCGCACACTAAGGTTAGAGCCAAAATCCCATTCAGCCCCCTAAGTGTTTGCGCAATTTTGGACTTCTCACCTAACTCTAAAACAGACAAGATAAAAAGACCGCATTTGTGGTCTTCACCGAGTTGAGTAGGTGAATTGAGGGTTTGTATTCTTTTCATTTTTGTCTGTGATTGTTTTGTGTGTGTCCTAGATCATCCCTGCGCATTTGCGCCTTCTTTTCCACTCTCTTGACTTGACCATCGTGCTCTCCTGCTCATTTTCTTTTGTTTCGAGATGGCCGACTGGAGCGTATTTTATCCGGACTTCGCGGATCCCTCCTTCACTCCAGCCGGTCCACCTCCTTTTTTCCAGGAGGACTTTGCTCCTGACTTTTGTACATATCCGCCTCAGCCACAGTATCAGGACTCAGATTTCTACCCACACCCACCTCTATCTCCACCTGTGTATTATCCGCCTCCACCTTCACATCCACCCGAGACTGAGCTGATGGAGTCACCTTTCATGGAGTCCACCCTTGAGCACTTGACCCAGATGATGGATCATATGAGACAGAGGATTGACCACCTCACTAGTACCAATAAGAGCGACCATGATATTCCACCATTTGATGATATGGGTTCATTCGAGGATTTCCATGAGAGCTTGCAATCGCCCAAAATACAAAAAAATGAGAAAAATTTAAAAACACAAAATGATTTCGGGAGACACACGATCGAGTCGGACTGTGAGGAGAGCGCCCACTTGCCAGACTTTTTGACCACGCATGCATTCACACCCGGTCCCACCTTTGACCCCGAGGATGCCGCTGTACAGACTGCTCTTGGCATTCCTCGTGTATATGATGATTCCGACTTCCTCCCTTGTATGGAGGAGGTCCAAAAATTCAAAAAAATACTGACTGAACCCGAAGTGGTGGCCACCATACATGAGATCATCCGTGCCCCACTTCAGCAGGCCATGACCGATTTATCTGCTCCTCTTCCCAAGAAGAGAAAACGGAGGAGCAGATCTGAGCGTCACATTCTGACCATGGCCACTGCCCTCGCCATCACACACCGTCCCATTCCCAAGAGGAAGAACACAGCTACACCTTTCATCACTTGCACCATCTCTGACCATACTTGTGATCACACTCTCCTAGACGGCGGTGCTTCTATTAGCATATTACCCTTCTCGCTGGTACAGTCTCTTCACTTAGGGCCTCTCAAGAAAACCAGGATGATCGTACAGTTTGCTGATGGATCAATAAAGAGGCCGAAGGGTATCCTTGAAAACGCCGTCATCTCGATTCAGGGCACGAGCCATAATGTTGATTTTGTCGTGTTGCCCATGGAGAACTCCACAGGGGAGCATTCTCCAATCATCCTGGGACGACCATTCCTTGCCTCTGCGAGGGTCGTTATTGACTACGGATCAGGAGAGATTCGCTTCCGTCCTGCTGACGAGGGCGAACCAGTGATCACCGCACCCACTGCTGACCAGAGACCCGCACCTGATGTGACTTCACCTATCTTGGCTGACCCCGAGGACTATGATCTATATGAGGATATCAGAGAGACCTTCTTCATGACCGATGATGAGACCCGAGAATTCCTCTCTAAGGAGGAAAGCTCGGAAAGCATAGACCTTGGTGTTTCCGCTTCCTATGATTGGCGATGTGTTGATGACATCCGCGGGATTTACACGATTGACACCATTGAGCGGAGGGCAGATATAGAGACGATACAGGACGGCCATGTTTTGACTACTTCCACTGATGGGTCCGTTCCTGTTCATGTAGATACTGATGAGCCAAAGGCCGAATTTGATTTGGTTGCTTTTCTTCAGAGATTCGGACCTTTTGATGAAAAAGATGATCCAGTTGAGATTATAGAGGACGAACAGAGTTCGACTACTTCCACCGATGAGTTCGTGCCTTTTGGTTTTGACCTGGATGACTCCTCGCAGGATGACTCTGAGTACACTACTTCCGATGATGATGAGTTTGTCCCATTTCACTTTGATACCAGCGAGACTCCCAAGGCCGGACCGAGTCACACTTCTTCCACTCACACATCTGTGCCTTTACACCAGAGGACCACCAAGGGAGAACCTAGCCGTACTACTTCCATTGACCAGTTCGTCCCTTTCAGATTCGATTCCACTGAGGACCTTCACTGTGTCGACCCTGATCGGCTTTCGTCCACTATGGACCCCGATGTCGACCTGCATCACACCAGATCCATTCCTCAGCGGTCTCGCAAGAAGGTTCGCTTTCAACCTTCTTGACCATCTATATATCCACCTCTGTTGTACATTCTCCTTTGTTCATCGCTGTTCTCTCTACCGTATTGCTCGTCTACCCATTCTCGTGTCTACCTTACTTAGGACGTACTTTGTCCTAAGTATAGGGGGGTGGACGAGTCGAGTGTTCATTCATCGTTCCGTCTGATCACTCCTGTTGTTGCCTATACTTAGGGCTCCTTTTACCCTAAGTATAGGGAAGTGGTCTGTACATCCTCCGATCTCTTCTATATCACTCTTTCCATCTTCAGATTTCTTTTCTTCTTTTCTTCTTTTCTTCTTTTCCTCTTCTATCTCCTTCATCTATCAAAAAGGTATCACCCCTTGTAGACAGTTTTCTATACTTAGGACGCACTTTGTCCTATGTATAGGGGGGTGCGCACCCCGAGTTTTTCTCATTCATCTCGATCCTCTCCATTGTCTCCTCTTCTTGTCTATACTTAGGGATATTTTACCCTAAGTATAGGGGGAGACAATCTGAGTACGATCTGTTCATTCCCACCCTTGACCCTCCCTGCGTTGTGTACAGTCTGCTATACTTAGGATTATTTGATCCTAAGTATAGGGGGGACGGTCAACTTCTCATTCGTTTGTTCATCCATTCCTTTATTTATTTCTTCTTTAGATTTTCCTATACTTAGTACGAGTTATGTCTTCTCTTTTCTCTCCGATCTATGAGGACATAGCTCAAGCTAAGTATAGGGGGGTCGTATATACTACGTATATACTTTAGCCATAACTCGTACTTTCGTATTTTCCTAATAATATGGCTAAAAATTCTTTAAAATTCATTAAAAATCCTTAATAAAAAGATGTGGTTATTGCTCAAATTCTTTTTGTATTTACTGATTAATAAATCAGGTGAAAATGTTTTTTGCAAAATGTTTGAAAAATAGTTTGAAAATCTTTGTGAACACCTATTGAAAACTATTTTGAAAATATTTTGTTTCATGTTTTCAACCAGTGTAAAAATGTGTGTTTTGTAAAACTTCTTTTCTTTGTGTGAAATAAAAATGTTTGAAAAATGATTTGCAAATGGTTTGAAAATGGTTGCAAAAATGATTTGAAAAACCTATATATACTGTTTGAAAGCCTTTTGCAAAATGATTTTCAAATGTGTGTACATGTTTGTAAAATGTTTGTAAAAACTCTTTTGGACTATAGTTTTCAAAAATTGTGTGTAAATTGTTTTCAAATTAGTTTGAGGAATATACACATCACACCAAAAATCCACTATATATATATATATATGTATAAAACTGACCACTTACCCTGTAAATTCTTAAAAACCACTTCTTGTATATATTAGAAGCACTCCCGTGTACATATTTTCACCTAGTTTTGAGCCAAAATCTTTTTGTTTTCAAAAATTCCCAAAAACATTTGCAAAATTAAAATCCAAAAACATTTGAAAAATATTTTTGAAAAATACAAAAAAAACTGCATATGCATGCATCATATTTTCAAAAACCCATAAAAAGTTCAAAATCCTTGAAAATTGCATCACAAAAATATTTTCTGCATTGCATTGTATGGCATTCGCATTTTTCGGATTGAGTTTGATAGTTGAACAAGTCTAAATAAAATCTGGAGATTGGAGCTT
Organism: Ottelia alismoides; assembly: GCA_037367405.1. Classification (NCBI taxonomy): domain Eukaryota; kingdom Viridiplantae; phylum Streptophyta; class Magnoliopsida; order Alismatales; family Hydrocharitaceae; genus Ottelia; species Ottelia alismoides. The sequence continues at coordinate 303,830 of JAZKJV010007174.1, read as the reverse complement.
GATTGGACCTTAAAATCTACTTAATAACAGGAACCTTATAGGAACTGGGTTTGAGGTACTTCAGGTCTAGTTGACTTAATTCTTTGAGGATCACGAGACTTGGTTCAATGGATTCTTGACTGCCTAAGTAGAGTATTTCGGAGCACACGCACGACTCTTGTTGATAATGACCTAACTTGGACACCTGCACCTTTCACATGGCTCAACTCAGTTGGAGTGGTGAGGGGATTGGATTTGCCGGTATGAGACGCACACAAGTGGAAACACTTGTCCTCCTCTAGGGAGGGAAGTGCACCCCAACCCGTCCAGTGATTAGGAAGTCTAAAGACAGGAGGCTGTGGGTTGCGATAAAGCTTCAAAAGAGGGATAGTCTACTGGCTCAAGAGGAAAAACTCCTTATGTAAATGCTGCTGTGAATAGTATTTCAAAAAAAAAAAAGTTCAGGCATGTACAAAAATAAAAAGCCTGCAAGTACAAAGTCAATAAGCAAGCTTGAGTTCCAAAGTCATATCATGTGAGCCTGCAGCAGGATGACTTGACTACACTGGTCTTGCATCCCGGGATAGGTAGCTACACTGGCTACCGTCCATTCTTCTCTTCACCCCCTCCTCTTGAGCTGGTTGCCACTTGAACTTAGAAGGGAATACCCCGCTCCTCGAGGATGGAGTTGCTGGATTGGGGAATCATTGGGTTGTCGTACTGGAGAAGTCAGTTTCTTTGTCATTCTAGTTGGGGAGAGCCACCATCACTTACACTGTACGAGTCAGATTCATAGTCGTAAGGGTTTGCGTATGAGTTGAAGTATTTCTGACCTGGCTATTAAGGAGACTTGGACAGAGTTTTGGGATTCTCAGGGACTGTTGGATTTCAAATTCGGTTCTCATTAAGGTTCCGCCCGCACTAAAATTCCAAAGGTCCGACTTAAGCTCCAAACTTTGATTTTGTGAAGGCAAGTTTGATGATTAAATTTAGTCCATCTTTCTTCTTTTTCTTTTCTTTATTTTTCTTTTTCTGCACTTATTGCATAAGTGTTTGCTAGGGACTAGCAAAGGCAAGTATAGGGGGATGATGAATCCACGTTTCATCATCTTTATTCTATCATTTTGGCCTTAAAAACCCTAGTAAATGCGTGTAAATAGCATTAATTCATGCATTTTAGCATTCATGCATCTGTGTGTAAATATTGTATAAAATACGGTTTTTAATGCCAAAATAATAGAATAAAGAAAAGAAAAGAAAAAGAATAAAATATTGTAAATATTTTATGACCCGAAACCCCGAGACCTAGGCATCTCGATGACTAGGTCGACAAGGAATAAAGTAGGGGGAGATAAGGGCCAAAAATACCAATAAAATTCCTTTCATTTTATTCATTCTTTATTCATTTTGGGACCTATTTTTGGTTCCACTTTTTACACTTCAAATAAAGAAACTTTGTACATGAAATTTGTAGATAATAAAATAAAGAAAAATACAAAATTGATTTCACAGAAAAATAATGTACAGATAAAAAGTTATGGTCTGAATAAAATTCCAGAATGCCAACTTCCCAGACCCGTATCTCACAAATAAAAACTCCAAATGCAGCGTACTCACCTTTAATTGTATATAGAAGAAAATAATCTAATTAATGGTGGTGGTTTCGCATTTGGCGGAGCTACGGTTTGAAAGTTGACTTTTGGACCCTCATTGTATACTTGTACATATTAAAATATTCAATTTATTATTTATTTATTATTTTTATAATTTTATATTTTTATAATGTTGTAAATAATACTTATAATAATTATGTACATTAAAAGAAGAATAAAAACCTAAATAAAAACAAAAATAAAAATACTTGTATATATTCAATACATAGATACATACCTATACTTATACCAATACAAAACATACTTGTATTTTATTAAATATACAAAATAAATCAGAAAAATAAAATAAAAATATATTTGTGTATATAAAAGTATTTTATAATTTTAGAAAATAAAAACCAAAATAAAATAAATTAAAAATACCTAAATAAAAATAAAATACTTAAATATATAGATATAGATACCTATAGGGGTATAAATGCAAACTTGTAAAAATACACTTCATAAAAATAATTAAAAATCATAATAAAATAATTTATAAAATACTAAACATTTTTTATTTTGTAACCATAATTAAATAAAAGAGTTTGCTATTTTATTTTGATTTTTAAAGTATTTTTCTCAGGTTTTTTCCTGGTTGGTCCACGTGGACCAACCAGGAGGGTAGGAGAGTTGACCTCGGTCAACTCTCTCCCAACACCTGCCTCGTGTCAGAAGTAGCTGTTGACCCTCTTTCGCCCATTTTTCGAGTGCGCGTCTCTCATCCTTTGAAGACGCTTCCTTCATGAAAATTGTTCACTATTCATCCGTGATTCGCGCCAACCTTGTAGATCTTCCTAAATCTTCCGTATTCGCAAGATACGCCTCGATCAAAGTGCCTCCTCGCCCAACTTTCAAAAGCCACCCAAACACCACCTCTAACTTTTGAACCCTTTTGACCCAAGTTTTCCCCGCGCCTTGGAGCTCTGGACGGGAGGCGGTGACAGCGCATCCTCCAGCTTCTTCGCGCGAGGCTAAGCGACGGCCGAGGAGCTTCCATTCACCTCCGGTGGCCGTCACCTTCTTTAATTTCCTCTTAGCAGTAGGATTCGATCCCACCATTTGTCTTAGGTTTTCCCTCATCAAATCACCAACCCACTCCCCTCGCCAGAGCTTGCTCCGGCGAGTTCCAGTTCCGCCGCCCACACCTTCACACCACCGTGCTGCGGGGTCGGGGCATTTTACCCCCGACTCTTTCACGTTTCGTTGCAGGTTCTGGAGCATCGCGCACACCTGGTGGCGATTTTTGTCTCTCGTCGGAGCACCTGGAGTTCGTCCTCGACCTCGGCGTCGCGGGCCACCTCCAGTGGACGCCGGCCGATTTTGATGCCCCAGGCGGATAGTGGACACCTGCAGGTGAAGATCTGGGCATTTTGGCGCCACAACGAACGCCGGAGGAGGGTTTCATCGTTAGAGGAAGTCCGCTACGGCGGACCTTCTTCGTTGTTCTTCCAACGCCGCCATCCGCCGTCGGATCTAGCCCTGTTCTTGCCGCATAGCAGCTGCCGTTGGATCTGCTGCAGCCCCACCGTCCGATCGACGATCAGCTTCTAATCTCAGCCCTCCAAGGCGAAGGGGCATCGGACGCCAGGCAGCCGACACGTGTCTAAGTGAGTGCGCATCCACCGTCCATCAGCGCACCTGCTTGGGTATTTTGCCATCTTTACCCGAGCATTTTTTGTATTTAAATATTCAGACCAAAACTTTCTTCTGCCATTAAATAACGTTGTAGTATTTGCACGTTGAGCCCCGGAATTTTGTAATATTGCAAACGAACCCCTGCCAGGTCGCGTGCACGTCACGTGGCGCCTGGTAATTTTTGCGCGTTTCACCCCGTGGCTCTAAGTATTTAGACTTGGTCCTGACAATTTTCATATCAGCTGTAGAATTTTAGTACTTTTTGCAGTCAGGTCCTGGCCTTTTTGTCTTATTGCTATTCCACCCTTCCCAGGTGCGCGTGCTTTGCACGTGGGCCTGGGATTTTTGTAAACTTACCCTTGCGGTTCTGATATTGGTGTTTGGTCCATTAATTGCAATTTTTAGTTATATATTTTCTGGAAATATTGCACGCAGGCCCTCAAACTTTCATTCTATTACATAAATGCCCCTGCGAATGTGAATTTTCCTTGTGTTCCCACTAATTTTTGCATGCAGCTATTAAACCCTAAAAAATCTACAAAAATTAACTTAAGTCCCTGTTGCGTCGTAGATTAACACCATATTTTTGCATTTTCATTTTATTGCATTTTTATATTTATTAAAAATCAAAAACTTCCATTTTCAGCACTGTTTGCATTATAAAATCACTAAAAAATATAAAAACATTCCAGAAAAATCCCAAAAAAATATATTTTGTGTCTTTTAGTTTGTCTTAGCTCCAGACCAAAAATCATTAAAAAATACAAAACCAAACTCCTAAAAATTGCAAAACTCTAAAAACCTTTATAAAAATCTAAAAAATCCTAGAAAAATCCTAAAAATATAAACTCAGTTCCTGTAGTTTCTCTATTTTATTGTCTTTTATGGAAAATTAATTTGAGGAATTTTTGACACTGTTTACTATTTTTCATCCTCAATTTAATTTCGGCCAGCAACTTTTATTCACTGTTTTCTCTATTTAGCCAATTAAAAATACCAAAAACATTCTAAAAATTACCCAAAAATCACAAAAACAGTAAAAAATCCTAAAAATATCAAAAACATCTTATTTCTGAATTTTTGGTTATTTTTGTACATTTTTATAAATACTTTAGCTTGCCTTTTATTACATTGTCTTTATTTTCCAATATTGAAAAAGAAAATATAAAAATATAAAATACAAAAAGAAAATATAAAATCAGTAAATTAAAAATCAAAATACAAAAATATAAAATTAAAAATTAAATAAAAAAAAATATAAAATTAAAAACCCACAAAAAAAAATAGCATAGATAGACACTTTGATCACTTTCACACATTTTTGAGCACTTGTGCCCCGTTCTACCTGTCTGCTCCCTGTGTTCGACCTCTACAATACTTGCACCTATACACATCTTGTTGTAGAGTTATAATAAGTTTTAACTCCACACATTTACTTTCATTGCTTGATATATTTGTCGTGGGTTAATTGTTGTTTGAATCGGGATTTCGTTGGAGGTCAAATCAGCGACTGTTGATTCGCCTTGTGAGTCAACACGACCTCTGCGATTTTCCCGGTTCAACAGATGCCCGACCCGATTTCTTTCTATTTTCGCATCCAAACCCGATCCCTTCACACCTGAGCTCCGGGTCCATCTTGACCGTGACAGATCCGGCACCCTCGCCGGGGTGCCCGCCTCAGGATCCGCGCTTCACGCTACCCTACCCGATCGAATCTTGCCGGACCTTCCACCGTATAAAGGCTGAGCTCCGCCCCCATTTTCATGCATCTTTGGCTCTCCACCCTTCATCCTGTGACCTCCACAGCTATCCCTGAGGTGACAGCTCTCGGTTTCCCGTGTCGCAGCGAGGAGAGAGTGGCCGGACCACTGATCCGGCGAATAGATCCGCCGTAGCTCTGCCAGTGGTGTGAGCTCCGAGCCTCAGGACCAGACGACCTTTGAGGCTACGACCGGGAGCTTCCCCAGCTCCAGCCCAGTCTACTTCGCCACCCAGGTAATCACATAGCGTCCCTATTTAGCCTAATTTCCATTTCGCCCCAATCCGCTCCGCCGTCGTTCTTCGCCGATTCCGACCACCCAGCGCACCCATTCGATCATCGGAGTCCCAGTCATCTCCGCCTTTCCTCCACGCACATTCTCCGCCCCTCCGTTCAACCCAGCTCGCACAGGAGCTGGGAGTCGAATCCCCTCGCCGTCGCTTCGTCGGGATTCATCCGCTCCGACGCATAGACCACCTTCACGCCGCCTAACCGGGTCGAGGCACTTTGCCCTCGACCCGCGAAGTTTCTGAGCTACTTTGCAGGACCAGAGGAGGCCATCTGAGGCCTCCCGACACTTGAGCCAGGAGCTTTCCTCCGCCGACCTCGCTGGAACCCCTTTAGGGCTCGGCTGGGCCATCGGAATCGACCATCAGCTGCGGAGCTCCATCGCGCATCTTCTCCGATCTTCGGAAGCAGCAGACGAGGACCACCGCGCTCGCACGAGGCTGGCGAAAGTCGCCGGCGACTTGTTCTTCCAGGATCCTCGCGGACCGTCAGATCAGCCTTAGAGCTCCAGATCCGATCACGACCGTTCATTCGCGGAGCTGCAGATAGCGTCAGATCAGTTGAGGTGTGATCCCCGCCGTTGGTTCATCGAGGGTTCGGCCACTACGTACGAGGACCGTCCGATCTCCACGTGGAGGACCCTCCACCATTCGATCAGGCCGAGCCTTTCAAGGTCAAAGGCGCCACCGCTCTCGTTCGTTGGATCTGCTACGTGGCGCGCATCCGGCCGTCGGCGTAATAAAAGGGGTAATTTGTCTTAGGCCCCCTCTTAGTTTATGCTTTTAATTTCAGTCCTGTAAATATTTTGTGCCTTTTATTTCCGTTGGGTTATTTGCACACTGGACCCCGTACTTTAGTTTATTTGCATTTATGCCCCTGTTTGTGTGAGCCACGTGCGTCGTCACGTGTATATTTGGTGTAATTGCAACTTTAGTCCTGTAGTTCTGGATGTTCGTTAATGAATGAAATGTTTTTAGTAATTGCATTAATGCCCCTGTGAGTGTTTTAATTCCGCATGTGCGTCTATTAGTGGGTTATTTGCAATACAACCCCTGGACTTTTTGGTACGAGTTACCAAAAGGTCCTCGGACTTGTTTTTCTTACCAAAAGGTCCCTGAGTGCCCCAGGCACGTGCCGCGCGCGTGCGTTGCTGGGTATTTTGCACCTGGACCCCCAGAACTTAGGGTATTTGCACTTCAGTCCCTGTGCACAGTGCCCTCTTTTGATTTTTGAATAAAATATCAAATCACCTCCAAATTCGATGAAAATTTGACACATGGCTCCTGCCATGTTGTAGGATTTTTGAGAATTTTTGAGGACATCTTTGAGTTTATTGGTTATTTTTAAAAATTCAAAAACCTTTATTTCAGTCACTGTCTAGTTTTAAAAATCCCAAAAAAATATACAAACCCCCTCAAAAATTCCATAAAAATTAGGTATTGTTTCTTTTGTGCTCTCTTAATTTCTAGCCAATTTTGGCTATTTTTCACTGAGTAAAAACCCTAAAAATTCAAAAACACCTAAAAACTCATAAAAATTATAATAAATAATTTAAAAACCCAAAAACAATAATTTTGGTACTCAAATTTTCCTTGTTTTGTCTAGTATACAGGAAAAATACCTTCAGGCCCTCTTGAGATCCTTAGATATTTTATTCAGGGATTTTGGTCCTGGCTGGACAATACCTTGCTTTTCTATCACTGTTTGATTTTTAGAAAATAAAATATACATCAGAAAATTATCAAAAATTAACCAAAAACACTAAAAAACCTAAAAAACATAAAAACATTTTTGTTTGAATTTTTGCTTGGTTTTTGACACATTAAATAATTAGCCAAAGTGTGATTGATTTTGTGTTTCTTTTATTTTCTTCACATTTAAAAATATAAAAAAATATAAAAATTATTAAAAACCAGTAAAAATACTTGTCTTTTAGTTTATTTTATTTTTACTACTTCGTAGGCCTTTGGCCAACCCGTGCTCCTTGAGTTCGACCCTGGGTGCTATACCAGGTTAATCTCATAGCTGGACCGCTATTTGAGTGTTTGATTGATTTTATTTCTATTCGTGGTCTGATTTTTTTCTTGATATACACAACCGAGTGATTGAGGTCGCAACGACCGACTCAGTTACCTGATTACCTTAGTTGCTCGGGTTTTCGTGCTATCAATGCCTTTACGAGGTCCCTTCCTACGAAAACAAAGAAACGTGCAAGTGCCTTAAAATTTTTTTATAATTTTATAAGAAATTACAAAAAGAAAACTCTGCGGCTTTGTGGTTGTCAGATATGCGGCTTAACCTGTGCTGCACAACTCAGAAACAAAAGGCCGTGAGGTTAGAAAATAAATGGAGAAAAGAGAAATCCTAAACCTAGGTCTACAGCTACCCTAGCGCTGCCTCCCCGACAACAGCGCCATCTGAAAAACATCACCCAATCACTTCTTTATTCCTACAAAAGAGACAAAAATAATTTCGCAGTTATTATATCGACTAGGTGAGTTTTACCACAAAAGATTAATCTTGAATTAATCTTGTTATTTTATTTATACTCCTAAACTTTATAATATAGTGAAAGTACGGGAGCATTGATGAATCCACATTTCATCATCTTTATTCTATCATTTTGGCATCAAAAACCCTAGCAAATGCCTGTAAATACCCTTAAATAGAGCATCTTAGCATTCATGCATGTGCATCACAATAGTGTATAAAATACTGTAATTAAGGCCAAAATTATAGAATAAATAAAGAAAAGAAAAAGAATAAAATATTGTAAATATTTTATGACCCGAAACCCCGAGACCTAGGCATCTTGATGAATAGGTCGACAAGGAATAAAGTAGGGGGAGATAAGGTCAGGAATACAGAGAAAATACCTTTAAATTCTATTCATTCTTTATTCATTTTGGGACCTATTTTTGGTTCCGCTTTTTATACATCAAATAAAGAAACTTTGTACATGAAAGTTGTAGACACTTTTATAAAGAAAAATACAAAATTGATTTCGCAGAAAAATAATGTACAGATAAAAAGTTATGGTCTGAATAAGAATCCAAAATCCCAACTTCCCAGACCCGTATCTTACAACTGACAACTCCAAATGCAGAGTACTCACCTTTAATTGTATATAGAATAAAATAATCTATCCAATGGTGGTGGTTTCGCATTTGGCGGAGCCACGGTTTGAAAGTTGAGTTTTGGACCCCTATCGTATATCTATACTGAATAAAATATTCAATTTATTCTTTATTCATTATTTCTTCATTTTTATATTTTTACAATTATGTAATTATTACTTATAATAATTATGTACATAATAATTAAAATAAAAATACAAAAGAAATCCAAACAAAAATACTTGCATATACCCAATACATAGGTATTTTACCTATATGTATACCTATACTCTTTATACTTATACTTCATTTAACATATATAATAAATCAGAAAAATAAAATAAAAATATATTTATGTGTATAAAAGTATTTTATAATTTTACAAAATAAGAAGCAAAAATTATAAAATTAAAATATACAAAATAAAAATAAAAAGATACAATATGTAGGTATTATACCTATATAGGGTTAAAAAGGTAACTTATAAAAATATGACTCATAAAAATAATTAAAATTCATAATAAAATACTACAGAAAATAACAAATATTTTTTATTTTATAATCATTATTTAATTCAGCCATTTAATATTTTAAAATGAATTAATAAGAGGATAATCCTGGGTATTTCCTGGTTGGTCCACGTGGACCAACCAGGAGGGGTTAACAGTTGACCGCGGTCAATTGGACGCCCTACCCCCTGTAGCTTTGTCAGAGGCTCATTTTTGGGCCGTTTTCTCGATTTTTTCGAGGACGCTAGGTACCTCATCTCGTGCTAGCGCCTTCTTGACTTTTGTTCATCGATGATCGAGGAGGCTCACCCATATCTTACATCGGATTATGGATCACTGATACGCTCCAGATCTCTTGTTCTTTGGACCCCTGCGACTCAGGGTCAAACCAAATATAACGAGCCCCCCTTCTTTCCTTTCAAATTTGAACACCTTCGGTCCACCCCTCGCGCCTCTTTCGTGCTCCAAAGCTACCTGGAGGTGACAGCTCCGACGTGGGCTCTTTAGCCAAGGCAGCCGAGGTCGGAGGCGTCTCCACCACCTCCCGCAACTCCGGCGGTTGAGGTAACCTACCCTCTAGTCTACACCGTCGAGGAAGCCCTTTCCCCCTTTTATTTTCCGTTCATCCGCTTAGTCTCAGGCTTAGGATCATTAGCCCTAAAGAAATTTCGAGTTCCGCTTACTCCTTCACCAAATCACATCCCTTCACCGGAGCGCACTTCCGGCCACCCATCGCCACTTCACTTCTCGCATCGATTAGGTCCACTCAAGGTCCAGGCACTTTGCCCTGGACCTTCTAATGCTTTTTGCAGGTCCAAGCACCATCATTGAAGCTTGGAGGCGAATCTGGAGCTTCGCCGGAGCTAGCGGAGCTCTGTAGCTCCGCCGCCCTTCAGCGAGCCCCTCGGCCATCGCCGGGGCTTTTTGCCACCACCAGTCGCTAGAGGAGGACCAGGGGACGCTCCACGTCCATTTTGAAGCCCTGACTACGCCGGAGGACGACGATCTGGAGCGGCGAAGTTCGCCTCACCGGCGTTCTTCGTTGTTCATCCTCATCGACTCCCAACCGTCGGATTGAGGAGCTCTTCCAGATCGAGCAGCCGCCGTCGGATCGCGCCCCGTCTCCACCGTCCGATCATCCCCAGATGATCTAATCTCAGTCGTCCGAGCGAAGCGTCGTCGACCCGTTGGATTCACGCCACGTGTATAAGTGAATACCGGTAGCCGTTGGATCCATGCGCCGAGGGTATTTTGCATTCCAACCCTCGCGCCTTTTGTATTTATTATTTAGTATTTAAACTTTTGTCTGTAGCGTAAAAACTTTGGTTTATTTGCATGTGAACCCCTACCTTTGTTTTATTCGCACTTAGGTCCTTCGCCACGTCACCTCACGTGCCTGTGCACGTGAGGGGGTGGGCATTTTGTAAGGATACCCTCGGTCATTTGTGTATTTCGTTTTAGTACTAAAACTTTCGTATCACGTGTAAACTTTTTGGATATTTTGCATGTAGGCCCCCAGGGTTTTGAGATATTACATTTCAGTCCTCGCCAGGCGCGTGCAAGCCCTGGTGGGAAAATTTCCAAGAGACCCAGGCGGTTTTTGTAATTAGTTTTTGAAGCTATAAATTGAATATTCAGTGTATATTTTTGTGGAAAATTGCATGTATGCCCTTGGATGTTTGAGAAATTAAATAAATACCCCTTCCAGGCCTGTGTTTTGATTGGATGCTTGTTGTATTTATTTAACCTATCATCTTAAGTCCAAAAATTCCACAAAAATAGGGTTTAGTTCCTGGACACGTGTACTTCCACGCTATCATTTTAGTTTTTGATTTTATTTTATTTTCATATTTATTAAAAATCAAAAACAAGCTTTTTCTCTACTGTCTAGCTTAGAAAATGCCAAAAAAATATTAAAACAATTCCAAAAATTCTAAAAAATTCACCTAGTGTCTATTTTATCCTATTTTAGTGTCAGTCCAAAAATCATAAAAAATCTCAAAAGAAAAACACTAAAAATTTAAAAACACTCAAAAACTTCCAAAAAATATAAAAAATAGTAGAAAACTCCAAAAATAGCAAACTCAGTTCCTGTTTGTTCTTTATTTTGTTCTTTTTATTTGAAAAATAGTGTGAAAAATTTTGAGTACTGGTTGCTATTTTTAAATCCCATTTTATTCACAGCTAGCCCTTGTTTCACTGTTTTGAGTTATTTCAGTAATTAAAAATATCAAAAACACTTTGAAAAATCCCCAAAAATCACAAAAATAGTAAAAAAGTATAAAAAGACCAAAAAGACTTTATTTGCTTAGTCTTGAGTATTTTTATCTATTTTTATAAATATCTCTTGCTTCCTTTTATTACATTATCTTTATTTTCCAATATTGAAAAAGAATATAAAAAAATATAAAATATAAAATTATAAAAATCAGAAAATTAAAAATCAAAATACAAAATAAAAAATTAAATTAAAAATAAAAAAATTAAGAATTAAAAACCCACAAAATTTTCCTTTGCTTGTTTGCTTAGTGTAGACACATCACACACACACTTGAGCACAATTTGCTTGAACTACCCTGCTTGCTCCCTGTGTTCGAACTCTCTACATACTTGCACCTATACATCTTTTATGTAGAGTTAAAAATAAATTTGACTCCACATTTGCTTGTCATTGTTTGATATTTGATTGTGGGTTCATTGTTGATTAAATACCGGATTGACTTGTGAGTCGCCACAGCGACGGTTGTCTCCGCCTTGTGTGAGATGCCAATTTTGACCGCATCGAATTCCCTGTTTATCAAATGGCGCCGTTGCCGGGGAGCAACAGCGAGTTGTTTATATTTTGCTTGTGTTGATTGTCTACCATAGCTCTAGTTTTTATCTGTTACATTGGTGATATTGATTGACTAAGTTATCTGACCATTTCTTCTCATGTCTTCTTGCGAGGGACCACGGAGCAAGGCGGATCGCCTAGGTGACCCGGAGCAACCTTGGGACGCGGAGCCGGCTATTCTTAGCCAAGCCGGCAGGAGAGAGCGAGAAGAGTGAGAGAGAGTGATTAGTTAGCTTTTCTTTTATCTTTGTGAGAGAGTGATTTGTTGAATTGTAATAATACAGGTACACTTGGACTCTCGAACACTTAGACACTACCGGGCCTAATTTCCGGGTGTTTGTTCACCCGGGGGCTCACCGCAGTTTTGATCGTGTTTTCATCGCTTGTCATTTTCTGGTTTTGATTTCATTTTTCCTTTCTTTTGTGGATTGAGCTCTTAGATTAGGTCCTGCTTGATTCGATTAGCCTAGGTCCAAACACCCTAATAACTCTTGCATGTTCCTATAGATCGTTGTTGGACTTAGACTAATTAAACAGTTGGCTAGTAGCTTCCGATCCACGCGCCGCGAGCTCACACCCGAACAAGCGCTTTCTCCTAACTCAAATGTGCTGAGCAGAGGAGGGGTGAGCCTAGACCGGACACTCGGATTAATAGTTAATAGCTAGCTTGTGGTTCTTCACGCTAGCAGTTGCCTGTTCTAGGACGATTTCCGCTTGCATATCGCCATATAGCATAGGTTTATAAATTCTGCTTTGCATCCCGCATGGAGAGAGCTGGGATTCGCTGTAAGTCTTCTTACTTTGCATACATCATCTAGGCACAAAGGTGAGATTTCCACCTTGGTGTCGACTTGCACGGCTTTTCCGACTCTATTCTCCATCTGTTTTTGGAACAAAGTAGGATAAAGGAAAAACACAAAAACCGTTAGACGCTTTTTTGAATCTACTCAAAAGAAGCGATAACACCAAAAAAATTAAAAAAGGGACTGCTAAAGAAAACTTGACCAAAAATAAAATCTATAATTGGATTCATTGCTTGGGGAGAGTAACACCCTCACTTGTCTTCAGGTTGCATGGGAAGGTCTCCTTCCAAGTGAGGTGAGCGCTTCGTAAGGATTAGAGCCCAAAACCCAACTTGTGGCTGCCTTGTGTATCGCCTGGATTTCCGAAGTATTGGCGCTACTATCGTACGTAGTCGAGTAGGACTTGGTCGTCATTGGTGACTCGCTATTGTGTGAGCACCGACCTTGTCCGAAGTACCGAGCCTAGGCCACGCCTTCACGGGTGTGTCTGTCTCACCGGCTGCGTCCGAGTAGGATCTTGCACGCTCACGGGTGATTCCGTTGCGAGCCAGGTCCGAAGTATCGGTTTCGCCTATCGGCTTCCTCCCTCTATTTCTTTGGCTGAGTAGGGATCCAGGAAGGGTTACAAGGACCTTAAAAAGCGCAAGTTACAGGTTACACAGGAGGAGGACAAGTACGGGGACACTTTCCTGGCAGTACTCTCGCTCCTATAGGCGTAGCGTTCTAAGGACTCGTGACAAGACAAATACCTGAAAACAAGCTAAAATTGACTAGATAAAAAGCCGAACCTTCACGGCTTCACGAGTTGAGTTGGTGAATTCACCCTTGCTTTGTGTTTGATTTCTAGATTTATTTAGGTCAAGATCAAAAACACCGCACAATTGTGCACAATTTTGTTGCATATCATCTTCTTCTTCTCTTCCATTATCCCCACTCTTCTCGAATAATCAAGATGATGGGACGGAGATCTCTTAGGCCGACCTTGTCGGCACCGCTATCTAGCACTCCCCCTTACTCATCTAGGAATACCTCGGAGAGTCCGCTCTCCGAGCCCGAGTTCACATCCACCCTGTTCCCCCTTGACCACCCTTCCCATTCTCCTTCTCTCAGTCCAATTGTGTCAGAATTCAGTGCATCACAGAGTTCGGCTCATTCAACAGCACCTGAGATGGCCTCTTTTGCTTTTTCAGAAAATCCAGCAATGGCAGACAGAGGCGAGCACCCAGATGACCACGATCACCCTCCATTCATAATTGATCAGGTGGCCATCAACAATTCCTTGCTAGCATCCCTGGAGAATATGCAGAGACATATCCGTGATCAGGGAACATTCATGGGTGATCTGATGAGAGAAATAGCGCAGATGAGAGAGAACCGACCTGGGGGCGGTGGCAGTGGCGGAGGAGGAGGACCCGATGCAGGAGGAGGCGATCCAGACGCTGAGCGATCGTCGCAGACCATCATGAGGGAGTTGCACAACCCAGCTGCATCCCTCACTCACCGTTGGATCAGACTCCCGCCAATCCACGGAGATTTCGAGCTTCGGCCCCACACGATTCAGCTTCTACCCAAGTTTCACGAGTTGCCGACCGAAGAGCCGCACCTCCACCTCCAGGAATTTGAGATGATTTGAAGCACTATCCATGATCGGTTGATGACCGAGGACACAATAAAGATGATCGCCTTTCCGTTCTCTTTGGTTGATAGAGCCGCATACTGGCTCAAACATCTTGGGCGATTCGTCGATACATGGGCAGATCTCCGGACCGCATACCTCAAGAAGTATTACCCTCTCGGCCGGACCAACGCAGCTCGAGCCATGATCAGCAACTTCGTTATGATCCCAAACGAACAGTTCCATGAAGCCTGGGATCGATTCAGAGAGCTCATTGACCGGTGTCCACATCACGATATATCCAAGCCCAACTTGGTGCAGAGTTTCTTCTGTGGGCTGACACCGGAGCTGCAGGGGCTAGTGAACACCTCTTGCGGTGGGTCCTATTTCTCCAAGGGAGAAGACGATGTCTGGGCCATCTACGAAGGCATGGCAGAAAACTCTACAGTGATGGCCCAAGCCCGAGTCTACACACAGCAGAAGCCCCGAAAAGGAGCGGGATCATTTCAGAGGATCGCCCGCATCGATGCCGGTCCCAACACAACGTCGGTAGCCGCAGCCCAAGCCGAATCAGCCGCAGCCGACATGGGCATTATTAGTGAGAAGTTGGACCGCATGGAGATCCTCGAAAAGAAGCAGAACCAAGGTCTCGCTCAGATGGACCTTCTCACCAAAACCATGAGTGACCTGAAAACTCAAATCCTTTGCATTCAGGAGGCACAAGCTCATTCTCAACAGCCTCCCAGGTCACGGGCTGACCCCAGCAGTAGCAGCTCCATCCAACCCTCTACCTCATATCGACAGGTGAATCATATCCAGGCAGAGCCGGTTCCACTGCTACAATACCATCCAGAGAAACCGCCATCTTAGGAGACTCAGATGGTGGTGTATCAGCCGGAGCAGCCACTGGCAGTTCTTCCTCCACCCTCTTTCGAGCAGGAACCGTTGATGGAAGTCAACGGGATTTGGTACGACCGCTACCCTCAGCCCGGGATTCGTCGGGATCACCCCGGATTCCGTTGGGGCAATGGTGGATCCTCTTCCCAACAGCAGAACCCTGCCCAAGGACACCAGAACAGCCAGCCACAGCAGCATAACCAGCAGCCCTAGTATGCCCAGCCGCAGCAATATCATAGTGGTCCTCGTCCCGCCTATCAGGGACAACAGTGGAGGCAGCGCTAGCCGCCTCAGCAGTCTTATCACCAGCCTTTCCCCCAGTATCAGCAGCAACACCATCAGCAACAGCCCCATTTCCAGCAGGGACAGACATCCGGTTCTCAGGGTCCAGCCTATGAGAACCCAGCCCTCGATGATCTTGCCCGCTTGCTATCTGAACAGCGAGCATCTTTCAGGCAAGAAATGGATGAATTCCGGCAGGAGATGCGGGATATCATCAAAGGCAAAGCCACCATACCCGCTCAGATCGAAACTAACCCTAATAATCTAAAAAGAAAATCTGAGCAGGTAGAGTTCACAGAGGATACCTCTCCTAGTGACTATTTGAGTGACATGTCTTATTCCTATTATGATGCTGATTTCGTTACTACTAGGAGCGGTAGGATGCCAGCCGGCGGCGCCTCTTCTGAGCGACAGCCAGATGCAGGATCAGGAGCGCAAGAGGAGCAGAGGAGCGGTGCGGATGCCGCCCATGATGATGTTGAAGATGGTGGTGCTGATGCCACCAATGATGGAGTCCAGGACGACGGTGCTGATGCCGTCGTGATACCAGATGCAGACGGTGGTGCTGATGCCACCATTTTGGATGCTGAACTAGAGCGCGGTGCTGATGCCGCGAAGACCGGTGCTAGTGGTGGTGCGGAGGCCACCACATCTACTTTTGTTGAGCCACCAACTGTGATGTTACCACATTTTGTACCTAGAGACTGTGGGAACAAAAACAAAAACAAAAATTTTAATAAAGGAAAGGTTTCTGTTCAAATTGCGGATCCATATGTGGTGAATGATGATAATTGTATGGATTCTCCTTCTTCACAGGCACAGGGACTGATTCCTAGTACTCCATCTGAGGAGGCCCCTGCCATCCCCTTCCCTGAGGCACTCCGCCGAGCGAAGGGGCATAAAAAAGAAAATCCAAAAAAGAGCCAACAGGTAGAGTTCGGCAACGAAATGATTGGCAGATTTCATATTCAGCTGACTCTACGAGAAGCATTTGAGCATATCCCCTTCTTCAAGAAGAATTTGAAAGAAACAACTACTGTCCGAAGGAAGAAGAGGTACAGAGATCAAATCCATATGCTCACTCATGACACTTGCTGCGCCATTCAGAACACATTGCCAGCCAAGCGACCCGATACATGAGCTTCCTATGTCAGATGCGAGATCCAGGAGCAGCGGTTCGATCGTACTCTGTTAGACAGCGGGTCTTCGATCAACCTCCTTCCGGCAGCCTTACTCAAGCAGTTCGAGTTTGGCCCTCTTCTTCGAAGCAGAACGGTCCTTCAGTTTGCTGATAGGTCGATTAAGAGGCCGAAGGGGTTGTTGAAGGACGTGGTCGTTACCATTCAGGGCCTGAAATTCCCCGTGGACTTTGTTGTATTGGACATGGAGATCCCTGAGTCAGTAACTGATGCCCCCATCATACTTGGACGCCCATTCTTGGCCACTGCCAAAGCGGTATCCGATCATGACAGTGGGACGGCATGTTTTCGCGTAGAGGGCGAAAGCATACAAATAGATACGATCGACCAAACCAGAGCCAGAGAGTTGGCGTGCTCAGAATAGTCCAGCGAAGCCGAGCATATGACAGAGGAAGAGCTAGACATCCACCAGGTTTGTGATTTTGAGATGACTGATGATGAATCCAACTGGAAAGATCCCGTAGCACCGACCCTCGCCTTGCCTACAGATTCACTGTATCTCAAGCTCATGGCAGTCGAGAGCCGGGAGAGCACATCCCTGGATGAGGATATCTCTGAGGCTGACAGTGTTGTGATGAGTGGTGCTGAGGAATTTCAATCATGCTCATCTTCTTCAGATCCCTCGGATTCAGACATTGACTGGGATGAATTTGATGATTATTTGCCTTGTCTGATTCCTTCTGAGCCAGCAGCCATGACAGAGTGCGAGCCAGTGCAGTTTATTGATGATTCAGCAGGCCGCCCTTCGTCAGAAATTCATGCAGAGCGAGAGTTCTCCCATGCAGACCTGGTAGCATTTACACAGACATATCAGAAGACAGATCTGCCGCCTCCCAGTTGCCCAGAACGGAAACCTCTGCCGCAGTCGATGACATACAGATTCCTTGCGGGTGAGCCAGAAATGTACCCAGTCATTATCTCAGCAGATTTGACTGGAGAACAAGAATCTCGTCTGATGGAGGTTCTTGAAAGAAACTGCAAGGCAATCGATTGGAGTATAGCTGATCTCCAGGGGCTGAGCCCAAATCTTTGCTCCCACCACATCTATCTTGAAGATAACGTTAAGCCGTCGCGTGAGTTCCAACGACGGCTGAACCCGAATCTTCGAGACGTAGTCATGAAAGAAATTTCAAGATGGTGGAGCGCCGATTTTATCTATCCCATCTCCGACTCCAAATGGGTAAGTCCGTTACATGTGGTACCTAAGAAGACAGGTATCACTACTGTTGTCAATGAGTTTGGAGAAGAGATCGCAACCAGAGTACCAACTTCTTGGAGGGTCTGTGTGGACTACAGACGATTGAATGAGGCCACCAAGAAGGATCACTTCCCGCTACCATTCATTAATCAGATTATCGAGCGGCTAGCTGGGAAGAGTCATTATTGTTTTCTTGATGGGTACTCTGGATACAATCAAGTGGCCATTGCGCCCGAAGACCAGGAGAAAACGACATTCACCTGTCCGTTTGGGACTTATGCTTTCAGACGGATGCCCTTTGGTCTATGTAACGCTCCAGCGACATTCAAAAGGTGCATGTTGTCCATCTTCTCGGACATGGTGGGTGACTGTTTAGAGGTCTTCATGGATGACTTCTCGGTCTATGGCGACGGGTTCGACGCTTGTCTTGACTGCCTAGACCGTGTGCTCAAGCGCTGCATTGAGGTTAACCTTGTTTTATCCTGGGAGAAGAGTCATTTCATGATGACTCAGGGGACGGTCCTTGGTCATATCGTCTCCAACAGGGGCATGGAGGTCGATCCGGCTAAGGTGGATATCATCAGAAAACTCAATCCGCCGTCCAACTTGCGTCAGTTACGGTCTTTTCTGGGGCATGTCGGTTTCTACCGACGATTCATTCAGGACTTCAGTCGAATTGCCCGACCGCTCACTGACTTGCTGACCAAAGACACCGAGTTTATTGTTAATGACAAGTGTCTTGAATCTTTTGAGACTCTCAAAAACATGGTTGTTTCAGCTCCTGTCCTTCAGCCACTCGATTGGTCTCTCCCATTCGAGATCATGACGGATGCTTCAGATTTTGCCGTTGGGGCTGTGCTTGGACAGAAGAGGGATGGATTACCTTTTGCCATTCACTACGCCAGCCGGACTTTGGATGCCGCGCAGCGGAATTACACTGTGACTGAGAAAGAGATGCTGGACGTAGTCTTCGCTCTTGATAAGTATCGATCATATATTTTCGGATCTAGAGTGACCATTTACACTGATCATACCGCCATCCGGTACTTAATGGCTAAGAAGGATGCCAAAGCACGTCTCACCAGATGGATCCTTCTACTCCAGGAATTTGATATTGAGATTAAGGACAAGCCTGGAGTCAAGAATGTGGTGGCGGATCATCTCTCCAGATTGGAGAATCTTGAGGAATCTGAGCCCAGCGCACCTATCACAGAGACATTTCCAGATGAGGTGATCTTGGCTGTCACCTCGCTCCCATGGTATGCTGACATTGTGAATTATCTCATTGCCAAAACGGTTCCACAAGGTTGGCCCAGACAGAAACTCGAGACCTTCCTGGCGAAGGCCAAGTTTTATCATTGGGAGGACCCCGTCCTTTATCATGAAGGAGGGGACAGTATCTGGAGAAGGTGCATTCCTCAAGAAGAGCATCATAGCGTCCTCACATACTGCCACAAGCTTGAGGCAGGAGGACATCATTGTGGAAAAAGGACAGCACAGAAGGTGCTTCAATCCGGCCTATGGTGGCCTACTCTCTTCAAGGATTCCGATGAGTTCGTGAAGAGATGTACTAACTGTCAGAAAATGGGAACCTGCGGACAGAGAGACATGATGTCCATGCAACCCATTCACTTCTGTGAAGTTTTTGATGCATGGGGGATTGATTTCATGGGCCCATTTCCTAAGAGTCAGGGATTCGAGCATATTTTGCTCGCTGTGGATTATGTCAGTCGATGGGTTGAGGCCATCCCCGCCCGAGCCGCAGATGCTAAAACCGTATGCAAATTTTTGAGGAAAAATATCATTTCACGGTTCGGGGTACCTAGAGTCTTGATTTCAGATGGGGGGTCTCACTTCATCAATGACAAAGTCAGGGCCCTTGCAGACGAGTTCGGCGTTGATCATCGGGTTGCCACTCCATATCACCCTCAGACTAATGGTCTTGCCGAAGTATCGAATCGGGAGATAAAGACTATCTTGCAGAAAGTTGTCCGCCCAGACCGAAAGGATTGGTCACAGCTTTTGGACTCGGTCTTATGGGCTTATCGGACTTCTTTCAAGAATCCATTAGGGACGTCTCCCTTTCGTCTCGTCTATGGCAAGCCGTGCCATTTGCCAGTGGAGATCAAGCACAAATCTTTTTGGGCAGTTACTGAGTTGCTGTTAGATCTGGAGAGTATAGGAGACCAGAGAAGAGCAGAATTGGCAGCCCTGGAAGAATTGAGAGACACAGCCTTTTCCAACAGCCTACAGTACAAGGAAAAAGTGAAGAGATGGCATGATTCGCACATCAGTCATAAACAGTTTGAGCCAGATCAGAGAGTATGGTTGTTTGATTCCAGGCTGAAATTATTCCCAGGGAAGTTGCAGAGCAAGTGGAAAGGTCCGTATGTGGTCAGGAAGGTACATGACAATGGCAACATCGATATATCCGAACCGTCATCTTCCTCTACCTTCCGCGTCAATGGTCAACGCCTGAAACTATATCTTGATCATGATCCACCGACCATTGACGTTGCCCCCATTCTTCTGGTATGAGATGTGTCCTTTGATTCTGATCATCTGCATCTCATACATAATAATCAATTCCATCTTCCGCTATACAGATCCATCTGTTCATATCACTTTCATCTGTTAATTTATTTTCTTCTTTTCTTCTTTTCTTCTTTTCCTTTTCTATTTTCTGTATCTATCAAAAAGGTGCCGCCCTTGTAGACAGTTTTCCATACTTAGGACGTACTTTGTCCTAAGTATAGGGGGGTTGGCACCCCGAGTTGTTCGATCCTTTTTGATCCTCTCCCTTGTCTCCTCTTCTTGTCTATACTTAGGGATACTTTACCCTAAGTATAGGAGGAGACAACCGGAGTACGATCTGTTCATTCCCACCCTTGACCCTCCCTGCGTTGTGTACAGTCTGCTATACTTAGGATTCTTTGATCCTAAGTATAGGGGGGACGGTCAACTTCTCATTCGTTTGATTCATTTGTTCCTACATTATTTAGATTTTCCTATACTTAGTACGAGTTATGTCTTCTCTTTTCTCTCCGATCTATGAGGACATAGCTCAAGCTAAGTATAGGGGGGTCGTATATACTACGTATATACTTTAGCCATAACTCGTACTTTCGTATTTTCCTAATAAATATGGCTAATAATTCTTTAAAATTCATTTAAAATCCTTGATAAAAAGATGTGGTTATTCCTCAGATTCTTTTTGTATTTACTGATTAATAAATCAGGTGAAAATGTTTTTTTGCAAAATGTTTGAAAAATAGTTTGAAAATCCTTGTGAACATCTATTGAAAACTATTTTGAAAATATTTTGTTACATGTTTTCAACCTGTGTAAAAATGTGTGGTTTGCAAAATTTATTTTCTTTGTGTGAAATAAAATTTTTGAAAAATGATTTGCAAGTGGTTTGAAAAATGGTTGCAAAAATATTGTGAAAAATCTATCTATACTGTTTTGAAAACCTTTGCAAAATGATTTTCAAATGTGTGTACATGTTTGTAAAAATTATTTTGGACTATAGTTTTCAAAAATTGTGTGAAAAAGCTTGTGTCAAATAAGTTTGAGGAATACTTACATCTCACCCGAAAAAAACCACTATATGTATAAAATTGATCACTTACCCTGTAAATTCTTAAAATCCACTTCTTGTTTATATAAGAAGCATTCCCGTGTACATATTTTTCACCTAGTTTTTAGCCAAAACTTTTTGTTTTCAAAAAGTCCCAAAAATATTTGCAAAATTAAAATCCAAAAACATTTGAAAAATCTCTTTGAAAAAATACAAAAAAATGCATCTGCATATGCATGCATCATCTTTTCAAAAATCCATAAAAAGTTCAAAACCTTTGAAAATTGCATCACAAAAATATTTTCTGCATAACATTGCATAGCATTCGCATTTTTCGGATTGAGTTTGATAGTTGAACAAGTCTAAGTAAAATCCGGAGATTGGAGCTTGATTGGACCTTAAAATCTACCTAATAACAGGAACCTTATAGGAATTGGGTTTGAGGTACTTCAGGTCTAGTTGACTTAATTCTTTGAGGATCACGAGACTTGGTTCAATGGATTCTTGACTGCCTAAGTAGAGTATTTCGGAGCACACGCACGACTCTTGTTGATAATGACCTAACTTGGACACCTGCACCTTTCACATGGCTCAACTCAGTTGGAGTGGTGAGGGGATTGGATTTGCCGGTATGAGACGCACACAAGTGGAAACACTTGTCCTCCTCTAGGGAGGGAAGTGCACCCCAACCCGTCCAGTGATTAGGAAGTCTAAAGATAGGAGGCTGTGGGTTGCGATAAAGCTTCAAAAGAGGGATAGTCTACTGGCTCAAGAGGAAAAACTCCTTATGTAAATGCTGCTGTGAATAGTATTCCAAAAAAAAAAAAGTGTTCAGGCATGTATAAAAATAAAAAGCATGCAAGTACAAAGTCAATAAGCAAGCTTGAGTTCCAAAGTCATATCATGTGAGCCTGCAGCTGGATGACTTGACTACACTGGTCTTGCATCCAAGGATAGGTAGCTACACTGGCTACCGTCCATTCTTCTCTTCACCCCCTCCTCTTGAGCTGGTTGCCACTTGAACTTAGAAGGGAATACACCGCTCCTCGAGGATGGAGTCATTGGATTGGGGAATCATTGGGTTGTCGTACTGGAGAAGTCATTTTCTTTGCCATTCTAGTTGGGGAGAGCCACCATCACTTACACTATACAAGTCAGATTCATGGTCGTAAGAGTTTGCGTATGAGTTGAAGTATTTCTGAACTGGCTATTGATGAGACTTGGATAGAGTTTTGGGATTCTCAAGGACTGTTGGATTTCAAACACGGTTCTCACTAAGGTTCCGCCCGCACTAAAATTCCAAAGGTCCGACTTAAGCTCCAAACTTTGATTTTGCGAAGACAAGTTTGATAATCAAATAAAATCCAAGTTCTTCTTTTTCTTTTCTTTCTTTTTGCACTTATTGCATAAGTGTTTGCTAGGGACTAGCAAAGGTAAAGTATAGGGGGATGATGAATCCACATTTCATCATCTTTATTCTATCATTTTGGCATCAAAAACCCTAGCAAGTGCCTGTAAATACCCTTAAATAGAGCATCTTAGCATTCATGCATGTGCATCACAATAGTGTATAAAATACTGTAATTAAGGCCAAAATTATAGAATAAATAAAGAAAAGAAAAAGAATAAAATATTGTAAATATTTTATGACCCGAAACCCCGAGACCTAGGCATCTTGATGAATAGGTCGACAAGGAATAAAGTAGGGGGAGATAAGGTCAGGAATACAGAGAAAATACCTTTAAATTCTATTCATTCTTTATTCATTTTGGGACCTATTTTTGGTTCCGCTTTTTATACATCAAATAAAGAAACTCTGTACATGAAAGTTGTAGACACTTTTATAAAGAAAAATACAAAATTGATTTCACAGAAAAATAATGTACAGATAAAAAGTTATGGTCTGAATAAGAAACCAAAATCCCAACTTCCCAGACCCGTATCTTACAACTGACAACTCCAAATGCAGAGTATTCACCTTTAATTGTATATAGAATAAAATAATCTATCCAATGGTGGTGGTTTTGCATTTGGCGGAGCCACGGTTTGAAAGTTGAGTTTTGGACCCCTATTGTATATCTATACTGAATAAAATATTCAATTTATTCTTTATTCATTATTTCTTCATTTTTATATTTTTACAATTATGTAAATATTACTTATAATAATTATGTATATAAAAATTAAAATAAAAATACAAAAGAAATCCAAACAAAAATACTTGCATATACCCAATACATAGGTATTATACCTATATGTATACCTATACTCTTTATACTTATACTTTATTTAACATATATAATAAATAAGAAAAATAAAATAAAAATATATTTATGTGTATAAAAGTATTTTATAATTTTACAAAATAAGAAGCAAAAATAATAAAATTAAAATATACAAAATAAAAAAAAAGATACAATATGTAGGTATTATACCTATATAGGGTTAAAACGGTAACTTATAAAAATATGACTCATAAAAATAATTAAAATTCATAATAAAATACTACAGAAAATAACAAATATTTTTTATTTTATAATCATTATTTAATTCGGCCATTTAATATTTTAAAATGAATTAATAAGAGGATTTTCCAGGGTTTTTCCTGGTTGGTCCACGTGGACCAACCAGGAGGGGTCAACAGTTGACCGCGGTCAACTGGACGCCCTACCCCCTGTAGCTTTGTCAGAGGCTCATTTTTGGGCCGTTTTCTCGATTTTTTCGAGGACGCTAGGTACCTCATCTCGTGCTAGCGCCTTCTTGACTTTTGTTCATCGATGATCGAGGAGGCTCGCCCATATCTTACATCGGATTATGGATCACTGATACGCTCCAGATCTCTTGATCTTTGGACCCATGCGACTCAGGGTCAAACCAAATATAACGAGACCCCCTTCTTTCCTTTCAAATTTGAACACCTTCGGTCCACCCCTCGCGCCTCTTTCGTGCTCCAGAGCTACCTGGAGGTGACAGCTCCGATGTGGGCTCTTCAGCCAAGGCAGCCGAGGTCGGAGGCGTCTCCACCACCTCCCGCAACTCCGGTGGTTGAGGTAACCTACCCTCTGGTCTACACCGTCGAGGAAGCCTTTTCCCCCTTTTATTTTTCGTTCATCCGCTTAGTCTCAGGCTTAGGATCATTAGCCCTAAAGAAATTTCGAGTTCCGCTTACTCCTTCGCCAAATCACATCCCTTCACCGGAGCGCACTTCCGGCCACCCATCGCCACTTCACTTCTCGCATCGATTAGGTCCACTCAAGGTCCAGGCACTTTGCCCTGGACCTTCTAATGCTTTTTGCAGGTCCAAGCACCATCATTGAAGCTTGGAGGCGAATCTGGAGCTTCGCCGGAGCTAGCGGAGCTCTGTAGCTCCGCCGCCCTTCAGCGAGCCCCTCGGCCATCGCCGGGGCTTTTTGCCGCCACCAGTCGCTAGAGGAGGACCAGGGGACGCTCCACGTCCATTTTGAAGCCCTGACTACGCCGGAGGACGACGATCTGGAGCGGTGAAGTTCGCCTCACCGGCGTTCTTCGTTGTTCTTCCTCATCGACTCCCAACCGTCGGATTGAGGAGCTCTTCCAGATCGAGCAGTCGGCGTCGGATCGCGCCCCGTCTCCATCGTCCGATCATCCCCAGATGATCTAATCTCAGCCGTCCGAGCGAAGCGTCGTCGACCCGTTGGATTCACACCACGTGTATAAGTGAAGACCGGTAGCCGTTGGATCCACGCGCCGAGGGTATTTTGCATTCCAACCCTCGCGCCTTTTGTATTTATTATTTAGTATTTAAACTTTTGTCTGTAGCGTAAAAACTTTGGTTTATTTGCATGTGAACCCCTACCTTTGTTTTATTCGCACTTAGGTCCTTCGCCAGTCACCTCACGTGTCTGTGCACGTGAGGGGGTGGGCATTTTGTAAGGATACCCTCGGTCATTTGTGTATTTCATTTTAGTACTAAAACTTTCATATCACGTGTAAACTTTTTGGATATTTTGCATGTAGGCCCCCAGGGTTTTGAGATATTACACTTCAGTCCTCGCCAGGCGCGTGCAAGTCACGCGCCCTGGTGGGAAAATTTCCAAGAGACCCGGGCGGTTTTTGTAATTAGTTTTTGAAGCTATAAATTGAATATTCAGTGTATATTTTTGTGGAAAATTGCATGTATGCCCTTGGATGTTTGAGAAATTACATAAATACCCCTGCCAGGCCTGTGTTTTGATTGGATGCTTGCTGTATTTATTTAACCTATCATCTTAAGTCCAAAAATTTCACAAAAATAGGGTTTAGTTCCTGGACACGTGTACTTCCACGCTATCATTTTAGTTTTTGATTTTATTTTATTTTCATATTTATTAAAAATAAAAAACAAGCTTTTTCTCTACTGTCTAGCTTAGAAAATGCCAAAAAAATATTAAAACAATTCCAAAAATTCTAAAAAATTCACCTAGTGTCTATTTTATCCTATTTTAGTGTCAGTCCAAAAATCATTAAAAATCTCAAAAGAAAAACACTAAAAATTTAAAAACACTCAAAAACTTCCAAAAAATATAAAAAATAGTAGGAAACTCCAAAAATAGCAAACTCAGTTCCTGTTTGTTCTTTATTTTATTCTTTTTATTTGAAAAATAGTGTGGAAAATTTTGAGTACTGGTTGCTATTTTTAAATCCCATTTTATTCACAGCAAGCCCTTGTTTCACTGTTTTGAGTTATTTCAGTAATTAAAAATATCAAAAACACTTTGAAAAATCCCCAAAAATCACAAAAACAGTAAAAAAGTATAAAAAGACCAAAAAGAATTTATTTGCTTAGTCTTGAGTATTTTTATCTATTTTTATAAATATCTCTTGCTTCCTTTTATTACATTATCTTTATTTTCCAATATTGAAAAAGAATATAAAAAAATATAAAATATAAAATTATAAAAATCAGAAAATTAAAAATCAAAATACAAAATAAAAAATTAAATTAAAAATAAAAAAATTAAGAATTAAAAACCCACAAAATTTTCCTTTGCTTGTTTGCTTAGTGTAGACACATCACACACACACTTGAGCACAATTTGCTTGAACTACCCTGCTTGCTCCCTGTGTTCGAACTCTCTACATACTTGCACCTATACATCTTTTATGTAGAGTTAAAAATAAATTTGACTCCACATTTGCTTGTCATTGTTTGATATTTGATTGTAGGTTCATTGTTGATTAAATACGGGATTCACTTGTGAGTCGCCACAGCGACGGTTGTCTCCGCCTTGTGTGAGACGCCAATTTTGACCGCATCGAATTCCCTGTTTATCAAGCATCGAACTCAAGGAGGCAAACTGTTGATAACTAGGGTAAACTATAGACAAACTATGGTAAACGGTTTCCTAATTTTTATTTTATTTTTTGGGAATTTTCTGGATTTTTATTTATTTTTATGAATTTTATATTGTTTTGTAATTTTAATAATTTTATGGTTTTTTATATTTTAGAAAGTGTTTGTAGTTTTTATTTGATTTTTATTTTACTGTTTTTATGAATTTTTGAGGGATTTTTATTGTTTTTATGGATTTGAAGGGATTTTTAATGTTGAAAACTTATTTTTTATCGAAAACTATGACGTTTTTCTGATTTTGAAAAGAGTAAATAGTGTGAAATTATTTTAATTTATTTTTATTTAAAAGATGAAATTATATTGAAAACGATATGTTGTGCGTTTTTAGATGATTTTTCTTTATTTAGTTATGAAATTTTTAAGTTTTATGACTTTTTTGTATTTTTTATTGGTTTAGGTATTCGATTTTTGTTTGCTTTTTGATTTATTATGTAAAACGTGGTAAAATATGCTATAGGTATTTTTTTAAGGATTTCTAAAAACATTTTTTTATTTTTATGAGTTTTTAAAAGATTGTTATATATATTTTTATATGTTGTTTTAATGATTTATTAAAAATAAAAAATTATTATTATTATTTATTTTTAATCTTTTTAATACTATGTATGGTATAGTACTACGTATGTAGAAGTAATTTTATTGCATTTTTTATTTAATATGTATCTAATATGTATAGGAATTAGTATACAGTATAAGGATTTAGCTGTAATTATGTGAAAAAGTTGGAGCACTTTTAGTATGCAGAATTTAGAGGTGCTCGCACGTAAAACTCACACGAAGCACATGTTCATGCACGTGCCTCTTCAGCCTCCTGGTCTGATCGTAAAATTGGATAGTTTCGGGGGCGAGTCCGTAAATCTTCAAGTGAAGCACTTGTTCGGGATATTTTTGTAACTTTTCAGGAATTCTGAGGGCTTAACTACAATATCCCCAAAAAATATCTATATGTGAGATCTCTTGCCTGGAACCGTGGACCGTCGGATGCGTTCCTAATAGTGTAGTTGTGATGCTGACGTGTGGCTTCGATTTAATCTAGAGGAGACGAGGTATTCTTCCCTCTTTCGTGAATTCGTAAGTGACTGAGATGATATATGCTGACAACGGCAGTTCGCGGACCTCCAAATGAAGTTGTGGTTCAACTCCAGGTGATGAAGATGGATGCACGTGGTTCGAAGATTTTCGTTCGTCGATAGCTATTTGATTCATTTCTTGGTGATGCTTTGATCATCGATAGGCTCCAGGTGTATGTATTAGAAGATACATCAGCTGCTTGATGGTGGAGCTGTATGATCGGTTGTAGCTATTCTTCATGAGCGACGATTCAAACTTCTCTGAATGGTTTGGGTTTTCGTTTGGACCAATACTCCTCGAACCTCCGATAATAGGTCAGATATGCTTCCCCCGCGGTTCTAGGTGGTTTTACATATTGATTTCTAGAATTGCGACGCTCTTTGAATTTTTGTGTGGCTTCAATGTTTCCCCATTACAGGTGTCAAAGCAGATGAAGATGATTCAAATTCAGATTCATTGCGATTTGGAATGATGAGACTGTGGAACGAGTCAAGGAGAAAATAAGTTATTCGAATCTGCAACGTGAATGGATGGATTTGGATTGGAATAACAATCGAAGGAAATTATAGAGATTGAGAAGAAATGTGAACAGAACGGAGAGGAAAATGGAATATAATAGAGATTTTGGGTGGACTTGCTCCAAATAAGAGGAATACAAGAGGAGTTAAGATGAGAAAAGGGATGAAGGTGAAGATAAGAGAGACTAACTTGATAAGATGGGGAAATGGAGGAGGTCGCCTAGGGAATTGGAGGTGCAATCCTCTGTGATTCTTCGCCTCAATGCTCGACGTAACGCAGAGGCTTTCGCATGGTAGAGCGGAGTGTAGCTCACGCACCAGCGTCGGATCTCGCCACACCGGCCCTCAACCTCGCTCGATGGCAGCGGAAGATGCTGCTATCACTCTTTCTCTCTCGCTAGAACTGAAGGTGGAGGAAAATGGCAGATCTGAGGAGAAATGGGGGATCGGACCTATATATAGGAGTCGTGGAATCGGGTCACCGCGGCGGTGACCGGAAGCGAGGGCGTTGGTAGAACGGCCGGCCGTTGAGAGGTTGAAGGCGGTTGGCGAAGATGGAGAGGGGAGGAAGAAACGGTATGCGACGGGGGAAGAAGAAGAGAAAAGGGAAAAGTAAGAGAGTGAAAAAGAAGACGAAGGAGAGAGAGAGAGAGAGAAAAGAAAAGAAACTAAACTAAATTAAATTAAATTAATTAATTAAAATAAATAATAAATAATAATAATATTATTATTGTTGATAATAATTAGATAATTAAATATTTTTTAATTAAGTATTAATTTCGTAATTAATTAAATAATTAATAGTTAAATATGATTAAGAAAGTAATTAAGTATTAATTAAATAATTAAGTATGTAATAAGTAATTACTTAAATTGATAAATAAATGATAAATTAATTATTTAATTAATTAAAATAAAGAAATGAAATACTATTTATAAAAAAATATATAATTAAATAAGTAAAGTATTAAGGTATTAAATAATAATATAAATTACGGTTTATTGTATAATATACTAATACAGACATGAAAATCGCATTTTTTGCATTAACTCTGATTTTAACGAAACTAGTGTCATTTTGTAGATAATCAAATAATATAATTTTTGGAAGCGAGTTTGCTCGATTTGGAGTTCATACGGCCGGGTTTTGAGGTTCGGAACTAGTGTCATTTTGTAGATAATCAAATAATATAATTTTATAAGATTTTCAGAAAAAGAATTAAGTTAATCAGGTTTACGGTTATTTAATTAAAAACCTGAGAAGTTTCTACATATAGATATATATACAACGGGTCCAAAATGCCAAAAGTCAACGGTTGTATTCAAATATTTTTTTAATATTTTTAATAAAATAATACTAAGTATAAACGGATTTTATAAGTGAGTTTGGACTGTTTGGAGTTTTTTTTATAAATAGATATGAACCTTGTAAGTTGACTTTTGTGGCTTTTCGGTTCATTGCGGTTAATTATTTTTTTCGAAATATTTTTCTAATATTTTTATAAAATAATATATATTTTTATGAATAATTTTTTTAAAAGGGGTGTTTTGGTTTGAGACGGTTTTGATGATAAATAAAATAGGTGAGGTATTTACATGGTAAAAAATGGGTAAATTATATTTGTGGTCTTGATTTTCTTAATATTTTCATAAGTTATGATCCTTATCACCCCCTACTTATTTCTTTTGTCGACCAGTCAATATTGACCTGGTCTCGAGGTTAGGATCAATCTATATATATTTTGTATTTACAGCCTTCTTTTTCTTTTATTTTCATTTTTATATTTATTCTTTAATTTTGGATAAAATAAATGTTAATTATATAATATTAATATTTATGGTTAGAATCATAATTAGATGGAATTAGTGATTATTTACATGTATTTTACCAAGGATTTTAGCCAAAATGAAAGAATAAAGGCGATGAATCAAGGATTCATCACCTCGTCTGGAAAGGTCTCTGTGGTGGGTGTATCAAACTCAGAAGTCTCATGTAATTCTAATCGAGAGAGGCCACCACATTCTTGACTCTAGGCTTGTCTTAATCTCAATATCAAACTCCTAAAGCAGAAGGATCCATCTTGTGAGATGTGGCTTAGAATCCTTCTTATCCATTAAATACTTGATGGTGGTATGGTCAGTGAAAATTGTAACTTTGATTCCTAAGATGTGAGACCTAAATTTATCTAAGGCGAATAGTATGACTAGCATTCATTTCTCAGTAATGGTGTAATTCTGCTGGATGGAATGCAAAGTCCTACTAGCGTAGTGTATGATGTATGGAAGGCCATCCTTCCTCTGTCCTAAAACATGCCCAACGGCAAAATTCAAGGCATCTGTCATGATCTCAAATGACAGAGACCAATTGGGTGGCTGAAGAATTGGAGCCTCTACAACCATATTCTTGAGAGTCTCAAAAGCCGAAAGATACTTATCATCAATAATAAACTTGGTGTCTTTTGCCAGAATATCAGATAATGGTCGAGAAATTTTACTGAAGTCTCGAATGAAATGCCGGTGGAAACAAACATGCCACAAAAAAGATCGTAACCGCTTCAGATTGGACGGTGGATTGAGCTTC
The DNA here is from genome assembly GCA_037367405.1 of Ottelia alismoides. Lineage (NCBI taxonomy): Eukaryota > Viridiplantae > Streptophyta > Magnoliopsida > Alismatales > Hydrocharitaceae > Ottelia > Ottelia alismoides. The sequence continues at coordinate 272,941 of JAZKJV010007174.1, read as the reverse complement.
TTTATGATATCCACCTTATCCAGATCAACCTCCATGCCCCTATTCGAGATGATGTGACCAAGAACCATCCCCTGACTCTTCTCCCAAGAAAGAACGAGTAACATCAGTGCACCTCTAAAGCATACAATCTATGCTAGAAAGACATGAGTCGAAATCATTGCTGTAGACCAAAAAATCATCCACAAAGACCTCTAAAAAGTCGCTCACCATGTCCACAAAAGTAGAAAGCATGCACCTTTGGAATGTAGCTGGAGCATTACATAATCCAAAGGGCATCCGTTTGAAAGCATACATTCCAAACGGACATGTGAACCTCGTCTTTTCTTGATCTTCAGGTGTAATGGACACCTAGTCATATCCCGAGTACCCATAAAGATATCAATAATGGCTCTTCTCGGTTAATCTCTCGATAATATGGTTAATGAATGGTAGCAGAAAGTGATCCTTCTTAGTCGCTTGATTCAAACGTCGAGAGCCCACACAAACTCGTCAAGAATTTGGTACGCATGTAGCGATCTCCTGTCCGTCCTCATTTAGCGCTGTAGTCATACTCGTCTTCTTGGGTACCATATGTAATGGACTGACCCATTGATGAATCTGTGATTCATCACTTCAAAAGTCAAAAATAGAGCCTTGTTCCCGAGTAAATAGAGGCATATTTCCCTTTATAATGCATAAATAGCATTCATGCATACACACATAATACATTCATTTTAGCAGTCCATTTGCATTCAAATAAGAAGCCAAAATCCCTTGTAAAATACCCACTCACTAAAATAACCTCTTCTTTATAAAATGTACTCCTTAGTTAATAATATAGGGAAGAAGGCCAAAAATCCCCCTTGTAAATTAACCAATAAAGCCTTAGAACCCCTGTACACTAAAATGCACATAAATCCCTCATACAAACTCCAAAATAGGTCTACTTACTCTTAGAATACTACACATTAAAAGACCTTTAAAATGAGACTAATTTCATCCAATTTGAAGCTCGTATGAGAAAGTTGGGTTTTTGGGCCACTTTGTATACTACATATATGCATTTTTATATCTTTGTATTTATGTATCATATTTGTCCTCATCTCCGTCTTTGGTCAACATGAAACTTGTAGATCTCATCGAGATCTACAACTTTCATGTTTAGAGTTTTTCCAAATTCGGCCCCCTCTTCTCTCTACACATATATTTTCTTCCAGCCATTCACAGCAGGCCACGTGGCGCCCTCTGGTTGAGCCACGTGGCCCGCTGCTCTTGCCTCATCCGCCCGCAGCCACAGCCGTTGGATTGCCCTCTAGATCCAACGACTTAGCTGCTTCCACGCACGCCTCAATTTTTGGCCATCTGATCATCTCCATCTCCGATCCTAACCACCCGTTAGCGCCCTTACCAGAACTCGCCACGTGGCAGCGTGTACACCGCTAGATCGCATCTCTGATCTTCCATCACAGCCGCTCTTCCTTTGGGGCCCCTCGTCCCTTCGATTAACCTCAACTCCTCATCCAAATCGTTCGTTCACGCAGCTGCCTCTCCACGACACGTGGCAGCTTCAGCACCCTCAGATCGCGTCGCCTTGACTTGATCTCAGCCGCTCGCTCGCGCTTCGCCCAGCTCACTCCACGTGGCGCCATCACGGCCTCTTATCACCTCGCCTTGATCTAATCCTATACATCCCTTCGCGCTTTGATCTAGGCCGTTGGATCACAAGATCCAACGGCGAGAGCCTCGTCTCCTACCTCTGACCCCCTCTCTCCCAAGATCTCCGTCTTGCGGGAGGGGCGCCCCCTTTCTATTTTCGGCCGCACGTCAACCAACTTCACCGGCCGCCAACTCTCCCACGACCTTCCCCACTCGCAACTCATCCTCGCCAGCTACCCCACTTGCCACCACCTCCACCATAGACGCTCTACTACCTTCGTCAACCTCGCTCCATCGACAGCATGGCCGAAACCTTCAACCTATAAATCTCCCCTATCCGGCCATCGTCGCACCTATCCGCCATTCCAGAGAGCTTCCCTGAGCTCCGATCTTCCAATTGGTGACAGCGATTTGATGAATCGTTGAGCGAAGAAGGGTTTCTTCTCCGGCGAGATCCACGACATCTCCGTCGTGTCGCAGCTGCCCTCCGCGACGCTGCACGAGCTCGGGACACCACCGGCCCCTCGAGCGACGACCTGGAACCCAAGAAGGAGTTCCAATCCCTAGGTGAACCCTCCATCCTACTCCGATCTCCTCTTCGTTTCTTCTTTGAATTTCTAGTTTTTTATTCTCCGCCTCCGGTCACTCCCACGCCTCCATTTCATTCCGCCGAGCTTCGCGTCGAAGCTCCCATCTTCGCGGTACCTTTCACGACCTCCGACGACGCACCTCACAGCACCCCGATCTCCAGCTCCGCCATTTGGCCGGAGCTCCTTCGCCAGACGCCCTCAGTACCCCTTAGGCCTCTCCGATCACCTTCACTTCTCCACGAGCGCACGCACGAGCTCCGACTCTATCTCTAACACCTGCAGGTGCCCCTCCGCTCATTTAACGGAAGTTCGCCGGAGCCGATTCGAAGCTTCATCGCCATCGACTTCAGACCACCCTCCGTCGCTCCTGAGACCACCAAGATCTTCGCCGCATCGCCACGCGTCTTCTGGGATATCTCCAACAAGTCGGAGAGCGTCAGCGACACGAGGAAGGACGGGCAGAGCTAAGGCATCTTCACCGGAGTCCCGCCATCTCCTCCGCATGCGGTAGAGGATCATCAGAGCAGACGCACAGCTGCCGTTCGACCACGTCGATCGAACGGCCCTCAGCGAGCCACGTCGCCTCTTCACCGGGATTCAAAGGAGTCGTTGGATTCATCTAGATCCAACGACGCCTAGTGTGCCACGCGTCTCCCCTCTACAGCAGTTCTCAGCCGTTGAGATCGCTCATCTGATCCAACGGCTGATCTCCAGCCACGTCGCCGTTTCCATCGAGCCCAGGAGCCGTTGGATCCACCTAGATCTAACGGCCTCAGGTCAAGCCACGCGTCTCCACCGCCACCCGTCGGATCAAGCTTGATCCGAGGGTCCACAACGTGCCACGCAGATTTTGTCCGAGCCTCATCACCAGCCTAGGTTCGGATCGCCCGAGCCTCACTCCTGACCTCCAGAAGCGCCCAAGCCTAGCCCCGAGCCTCCGCAGCCATCCGAGCCTAGGCCGCCCACGTGAGGAGCACGTGCGGCCTGGGAAATTTACACAGAGGCCCCTGGAGCTTTCCAATATTGCAAAAAGGTCCCTGTGAAGTTGAGCCCACGTGAGGAGCACGTGCCTGTTGGAGAAATTGCACTTGAGTCCCCATCATTATAGGTAATTGCATTTTAGTCCCTGTCAGCATATTTGCTTTATGTATTTTTATTTTCCTGTATTGCATTTACACCCCTGTGTTTGCACGCATCCCTAGGTTGCATATTACATCAATTTTTCAATTCTAAAAATTGCATTTTGTTGAGAAACTTGTCCTCTGTCTATTGAGCCACGTGTCACATTTTTGTTATTTCAGTGGAATTTTTAATGAATTAATTGGTAGATTTGGGGAATATTTTGCCCAGTGACACCTTTTAATTTCTAGTTAATTCTCTGTAGTTCAAAAAATCCTCAAAAATTCAGAGTAGCTTAAGGACAGTATTCTTAACATGCCATAAAAATTTCATATCATTTGCACACATATCGAGGCCTAAATAAATTATTGAGTGATTTTCTTATTTTAATTTTAATAAATTCATTTCACATTGAAAATAAGATCTGTCAATTTTCTGGATTCCTTACCATTAGTGCTATCTAGGATAATTTTATTTCTTGAAGAAATTGTGATTTGTTATTTATTACAAATTAAATTGTGAAAATCACCCTGTCTGCATATTTAATTCACAGTAAATTCATTTAGTGTCTAAAAATTCCAAAAATATTAGTGTAGATCATTTTCATCATAATAATCATATGGCCAATTTTTAGAATTTTTGGACTTCATTTGATATCATAATTGAATTGAACTTTATATTGGCCTGCATTTTTGCACGAGTCTGCATTGAAAATAAAAAAAGAACAAAAAAAATAACTCCTAAAAAATCTAACACTTGGATATTTGCTAAAAATCTACCTAAGGAGACAGATGCCTCCCTGAGTTCGACCTTGGACTTCACCAAGTAAAAAAATCACCGCTTGAAATTGACTCGAATATCTGATTTAAGTGGTTTTTGACTAGCCTCTCGTATCTGACTGCAACGAACGATTAACATTAATTTGGACAATAATTTGACCGAATTAACTAAGGGTGCGGGGCGGTTATCAAAATGGCGCCGTTGCCGGGGAGCTTCCCTGAGCTCCGATCTTCCAATTGGTGACACCGATTTGACGAATCGTTGAGCGAAGAAGGGTTTCTTCTCCGGCGAGATCCACGGCATCTCCGCCGTGTCGCAGCAGCCCTCCGCGACGCTGCACGAGCTCGGGACACCACCGGCCCCTCGAGCGACGACCTGGAACCCAAGAAGGAGTTCCAATCCCCAGGTGAACCCTCCATCCTTCTCCGATCTCCTCTTCGTTTCTTCTTTGAATTTCTAGCTTTTTATTTTCCGCCTCCAGTCACTCCCACGCCTCCATTTCATTCCGCCGAGCTTCGCGTCGAAGCTCCCATCTTCGCGGTACCTTTCACGACCTCCGACGACGCACCTCATAGCACCCCGATCTCCAGCTCCGCCATTTGGCCGGAGCTCCTTCGCCAGACGCCCTCAGTACCCCTTAGGCCTCTCCGATCACCTTCACTTCTCCACGAGCGCATGCACGAGCTCCGGCTCTATCTCTAACAGCTGCAGGTGCCCCTCTGCTCATTGAACGGAAGTTCGCCGGAGCCGATTCGGAGCTTCATCGCCATCGACTTCAGACCACCCTCCGTCGCTCCTGAGACCACCAAGATCTTCGCCGCACCGCCACGCGTCTTCTGGGATATCTCCGACAAGTCGGAGAGCGTCAGCGACACGAGGAAGGACGGACGGAGCTAAGGCATCTTCGCCGGAGTCCCGCCATCTCCTCCACAGGCGGTGGAGGATCATCGGAGCAGACGCACAGCTGCCGTTCGATCACGTCGATCAAACGGCCCTCAGCGAGCCACGTCGCCTCTTCACCGGGATTCACAGGAGTCGTTGGATTCATCTAGATCCAACGGCACCTAGTGCGCCACGCGTCTCCCCGCTGCAGCAGTTCTCAGCCGTTGAGATCTCTCATCTGATCCAGCAGCTGATCTCCAGCCACGTCGCCGTTTCCATCGAGCCCAGGAGCCGTTGGATCCACCTAGATCTAACAGCCTCAGGTCAAGCCACGCGTCTCCACCGCCACCCGTCGGATCAAGCTTGATCCAAGGGTCCACGGCGTGCCACGCAGATTTGGTCCGAGCCTCATCACCAGCCTAGGTTCGGATCGCCCGAGCCTCACTCCTGACCTCCAGAAGCACCCGAGCCTAGCCCCGAGCCTCCGCAGCCATCCGAGCCTAGGCCGCCCACGTGAGGAGAACGTGCGGCCTGAGAAATTTACACAGAGGCCCCTGGAGCTTTCTAATATTGCAAAAAGGTCCCTGTGAAGCTGAGCCCACGTGAGGAGCACGTGCCTATTGGAGAAATTGCACTTGAGTCCCCAGCATTATATGTAATTGCATTTTAGTCCCTGTCAGCATATTTGCTTTATGTATTTTTAATTTCCTGTATTGCATTTACACCCCTGTGTTTGCTAGCATCCCTAGGTTGCATATTACATCATTTTTCAATTCTAAAAATTGCATTTTGTTGAGGAACTTGTCATCTGTCTATTGAGCCACGTGTCACATTTTGTTAATTTCAGTGGAATTTTTTATGAATTAATTGGTAGATTTGTGGAATATTTTGCCCTGTGACACCTTTTAATTTCTAGTTAATTCTCTGTAGTTCCAAAAATCCTCAAAAATTCAAAGTAGCTTAAGGACAGTATTCTTAACATGCCTTAAAAATTTCATATCATTTGCACACATATCGAGGCCTCAATAAATTGTTGAGTGATTTTCTTATTTTAATTTTAATAAATTCATTTCACATTGAAATTAAGATCTGTCAATTTTCCTGGATTCCTTACCATTAGTGCTATCTAGGATAATTTTTTTCTTGAAGAAATTGTGATTTGTTATTTATTAAAAATTAAATTGTGAAAATCACCCTGTCTGCATATTTAATTCACAGTAAATTCATTTAGTGTCTAAAAATTCCAAAAAAATTAGTGTAGATCATTTTCATCATAATTAATCATCTCGCCAATTTTTAGATTTTTTAGACTTGATTTGATATCATAATTGAATTGAACTTTATATTGGCCTGCATTTTTGCACGAGTCTGCATTGAAAATAAAAAAAGAACAAAAAAATTACCCTTCGAAAATCTAACACTTGGATATTTGCTCAAAATCTACCTAAGGAGACAGATGCCTCCCTGAGTTCGACCTTGGACTTCACCAAGTAAAAAAATCACCGCTTGAAATTGACTCGAATATCTGATTTAAGTGGTTTTTGACTAGCCTCTCGTATCCGACTGCAACGAACGATTAACATTAATTTGGACAATAATTTGACCGAATTAACTAAGGGTGCGGGGCGGTTATCAAAATGGCGCCGTTGCCGGGGAGGCACGGCTTAGGTTAATTTTTAGTGATATTTTGAGTGTTTGATTTTTCATCCCCGGGTAGTCTGACCCCCGATTTTCTTGTAATTATTCTCTCTTTTATTTCTTTGCATCATTTTATTTTTGAGTCACTCTCTGACCTCCCTCTTTTTTTGTGCGAGGAACGCGAGGAGTCTTGGACTCTTCGATAATCGAGCATTTGAATTGAGTGATTAGAGAGGCATTGTAATTTTTTTATTTTATTTTTTTATTTCTTTTTTGCATCATTTCCAGCGGTTCCCTTTTGGGTTCTCGCGTCTGTAAAGATAGTGGAACCGTGTCCCCGTGTGCTGTGTGGATTGAATTTTAGACTAGGCTTGCACTAGCGGCTCCTCGAGCCACTCTAGGGTTTGCTTGTGCTCGTAATATTTAGGACCACACTTCACATAAAAGGCGCACTTAAACTGCAGGACTTAGACAAATATAATCGGTTCTTCACTCGCTAATAGAACTGCCTGTCTAGGAGCGGATTTTATCGTCTGCATTTGCATATAGTGTAAAAGATTTCAATTCTGTTCTGCATCCTGCATAAAAGCGAAGGGATCACTGTAAGTATTCTTCACTCAACATACGCATCATAGTTTCTCATGCATCGGCTTTTCTCGATTTCCCCCTCTGTTTTTTACATTTAAATTAAAAAGGAAATTGGGACTGTCCGATAGGCGTGCTGTGTGGTTGACTTAATCAAGTGATAACCTAACTTAAAAATCGGGACTGCTAAACAGTATTGACAAAAAAAAAGGAATAAAATTTGAAAATTGTTTGCGGGAGATTAATCCCCGACCTTGTTTTCAGGCTGAGTGAGGGTACTTGAGTGTATGTTAACACCTTAAGGCAGAGCCCAAATCCCCACCTTCCATATCACGATCCGACTAATCCTAGCAAATATCACAAGTCGAATTTTTAAGGTTCATTGACTAGTACCAAGTAGCCTCCACCTGTCTCAGGTAGATAGGGGCGAAATTGCGGTACTTTGCGACAAGCTGCCAGTAACCCCCCGGGGTGAAGTTCCGACCTTGTCAGCCTCCTCCTGCTTGCAGGTAGATAGGGGTTTGCTCTTGCGTTTGTCTGTGTCTGTCGTGTGTGTTATCCTGTGTAATTGCACATTTTCTAGCTCAATCTTCTTGCATTCATCATTTCCTCCTCAAGATGTCGGGATATTGGTCCCCATACCCCATGACCTCTGGTCACTCCTCCTCGACCATATACCGTTCATCTTCGCTTTCTCCTCCGCCATCCACGGGAGACCCTTACCCGTGGTCGGCTCCTCCTCAACCCGATCATGAAGTCAGAACTCCGACTGACTTCTCCACTTCTTCGCATTTCTCACCTACTCCATATTCTGACATTCCGAATCCACTTCCATCTTGGGCTGACTGTCCTTATTCTCGAGAGCTTGCAGGAATCAAAGAATCAAATGAAGAGCAAGCCACTGCTGAGATAGATGATTGGCAAGATTTTATGCCCCCTCATACTTCATTCTCACCTCAAGTAGGGACCAGACAAGAATTCACATATATACATCCTGACTTGACCTTAGGGCATAACATGGTCGATCGAACAACCCGAATGGAGAGTCATGCACATCATGATTTTCCAGACTTGATTGACTTTAGTGATCAAGCCTCCATTAACCAGTCTTCATTTGGAGAGCCTAAACATTCACAAGATTGGACTCATGAGCTAGACTTATCAGTCCCTGTTTCTTCGTATGAGTCTCCGACCAATATTTGCCATCTAGATGGTCCATACTCGACCCAACATTACATGTCAGAGTCTAGGTATGTTGAGTATGAGACCCCAATATCTCAGCAGTATCCTCTAATTGAGCAGAACTCTCCCATGATTTGTCATGAGAATTTTGTGGAGGATGACATCTCTAGACTTATTAAGAAAAATGAATCATTTGGTAACGAGATGAGAGATGTCATGGAAATATTGAACTCAATATCTGCCAGCCAAGGTATGAAAGTGGAGAAGGAAGTAAGTAGATCTGATGTTGAAAATCGAGCAAGCATCAGGGAACCCACACCGTTTGTACAGCTGGAGTCCATTCTATATCCCTCTTGTACTAACCCCCTGCCTTACAATCCAGAGTCTGATCATTCATCTATCCAAAACACCAAAAAAATTGAAAAACCAAAAAACCACATATAAATTGAAAATGAAAAAGACTTAAAAAAATTGGATCCTGCCCTAAGGGAAGCACTCGATGAAGAACTGATTTTCAAACTTCCCTTAATAAAGGCCATAGATCACTTTCCCGACCTCAAACGATTTGTGAGAAGTAAATTGACGCCCAAGAGGTCGGGTAATAAGAGGACAAGGACTGAAAGACATATAGTGTCTATGGCCACCTCCTTGATTATGGGGAGAAAGACCAAGAGCCGCAGGGTGAAGCGGTTGCCCCGATTTGAGTGTGAAATCAAAGACACCATCTTCACCCATGCGAGAATCGATGATGACTCACCGATAAATATCCTCCCGACCTCTGTGTTTGACAAGCTCAAACTCAAGCCAATCAGAAAATCGAGAGAGATCGTTCAACTGGCTGATCGATCCATCAAACGGTCGAGAGGAAACATTTCAGTCATCGTTACTTTCCAAGGTGCTCTACTCCAAGTGGACTTCACGATCATTGACATCGAGCACCGAGGAGAGTTTTCCCAGTCTCCGATTATTCTCGGGAAGCCGTTCTTAGCCTTGGCTAAGGCGACTATAGATTGCGAGACTCGGGAAATCGATTTTACAACATTGGGAGCGCTTCGACCTCATCCATTCTTTGATAAACTTTACTCTAAGGTGACCCACACATCCGCTGACAGTCATGACCATCGAGAGGTAGATGAGTCCCACCTCTCTGCTACACCTGAGAGACCGATTGTTCGGATGATTGTTGGATCAGAGACTCCCCACACTTCCACTTCAACAACTGCTTGCACCACCACTGTGATAGCTTCTAAGGAGGACTCACGACCAGAAGCTGACATTGAGTCGGACACGACCTTTATGGATTGCCTTGATCATTTCGATGATCCGACACAAGAGCCCAATAATGCCAAGCCGACTGAGACCACTAGAACCTTCCCGAGTCATGTGCTGACCCTTCAGGAATATTACAATCTTTATGGTGACTCGTCTGATGAGGAACCCATAGTCAGCACCACACCACGACCTGAGCCTTCTAAGGAAACAACCAAGACAAAATTGACTCCACTTAAAAACACGGTTGCTCCCTCTAATAGTCGGCTATCTAGTGAGAGGAAGTCAAGAATTGATTCCTCGAGATGTTCCCCCGAACCTCTCAAGGCGCGTCGCTCTCATCTCCCTCTTAATGATTCAGGTTCTAGAAAACCGACTAAGAAAATTTCCTTCAACATTCCGGAGAAGGAAGTTTCAGAGGAATCCTCATCGGGTCCGGACAAGGTGATTTATATGAGTGAACTCAGTTCGGTTGTTCTTAAGCCTTATCTAAGCAAGCAGCCATGTGTCGACCCGCGTTGGACAATCCCTACACCTCACTATTATACATCTGAGGACGATTCTGACAGCAACACATATGTATATTATCCACCTCCTCGCGTCCGCAAGAAGGTTCGTCACAAACCTTCTTAATCCTTGTATATTCTCACTCTTTCTTGTACATACATTCTCTCCCTCCCTCCCCAGTGATTCGAATCACTCGCTCCGGTTCCATATCATCTCATGACTATACTTAGGATAACCAGATCCTAAGTATAGGGGGAGAGTGACCCGCATCTATTCATTGTACATCCTCCAGATCACATCGGTTCTCATACTCACTCCTGTCCTATACTTAGGCTGAGCAGAGCCTAAGTATAGGGGGGACCGATGCCCGCCATGTATATACTCATTCATTTCCCCTCTTAACCTCGTCCGCCCCATTTTTGATCTTCTTCTACACTTAGGCTGCCAGAGCCTAAGTATAGGGGGGCGAGATGACTTCTATACTTTTTGTTATTTTAGCTCTCCTACGCTTAGCCCGAGCCATGTCTTTTTAGTCGCTTTCGTGCTCTGAGGACATAGCACATGCTAAGTATAGGGGGGCGTGTATATATTACATATATACTTTACCCATAGCTCGTACTTTCACGTATTTTCGCGTATTTTTGTATATTTTTTGCAATAATTACGGGTGGGTAAAAATTGAAAAAAAATGTACTTGTATAATACTTGTATAAAAAGTTGTAAAATTCTTGTAAAACATACTTTTGTAAAATATGTTGTAAAACATGATGTATACCAAAAAAAAATCGTGTATACTATGTACAAATTGTATCAACTAAAAATTGTTGTAAATAATACAAAATTGTTGTATACCAAAAAAAATAATACAAAAAGGCTTCTTATTTACTCTTGCATATCATATTATCTTGCATTTTCAAAAAAAAAGTCTTGCATTTACATTCATCTACATAGCATGTCATCTACATCTCATCAGCATATCTTGCATATGCAAGGTGAAAAGCTAGTGGGTTCTGAACCAAGTTATGAGTAGATATTGAGGATGGACTTGATTTGACCTTAATCCACCTAATTTCAGAGGAACCTTATAGGAACTGGAGTTAAGATTTCTCAGGTCTAGGGACTTAATTCGTTGAGTCCGCAAGTCTATGTTCACATGTCATCTTGATTAGTCTAAATAGAATATCTCGGGCATACGCAGGATTCTTTTAGACAATGACCTAACTTGGACAAGCACAATGCACGTAGATCTTCATTGATGAGGCGGTAAAGAGGTAGAATCCTTTAGCTTGGAGTAGCACACGGATGGAAACATCCGTCCTCCTCTAGGGAGGGAAGTGCATCTCAACCTAGTCTGGTGGTGTTGACATCTAAGGACAGGATGCTGTGGGTTGCAATAATGCTTCAAAAGAGGGATAGTCTACTGGCTCAAGAGGAAAAACTCCTGATGTACATGCTGCACATTATGAAAAAAAATTCAAAAAAAAAACTTCAAAAAAATCAGACAGGTCCAAGAGAAAATAAAATACCTGTCGGAGTCTGTATACTAGTAAAGAAATGCAGCTGGATGACTTGGCTACACTGGTCGGGCATCCCGGGATAGGTAGCTACACTGGCTACCGTCCATTCTCTTCTCTACCCCCTCCTCTTGAGTTAGTCGCACTTGAACTTAGAAGGGAATACCCCGCTCCTCGAGGAAAGAGTTACTGGACCGTGTTATTGAGTTACCTTGTTAGAGGAGGCGAGTTCCGAGCCATTTCTGATGTGGAGAGTTACATATCACTTACACAGTACAAGTAAGAATCATAGTCATCAGAAATTTGCGTTTGAGGATTTGTTCTAACCTGACTATTGAGGAGTCTTGAATAGAAGACTTGTGGAACTTGAAGTCTGTTAGGTCTTAAGTTCAGGTCTGAATAAGGTTCTGCCACACAACTAATCCAAAGGTCGAGTCAAGCTCCATTTTTAACTTTTGTTCATGACCTTGGTATGGAACCCAAAATCATTTCACTCTTGCATTTCATTTAGTTGCTCGGGGACGAACAAGGTTTAAGTATAGGGGGTTGATGAATCTGTGATTCATCACTTCAAAAGTCAAAAATAGAGCCTTGTTCCCGAGTAAATAGAGGCATATTTCCCATTATAATGCATAAATAGCATTCATGCATACACACATAATACATTCATTTTAGCAGTCTATTTGCATTCAAATAAGAAGCCAAAATCCCTTGTAAAATACCCACTCACTAAAATAACCTCTTCTTTATAAAATGTACTCCTTAGTTAATAATATAGGGAAGAAGGCCAAAAATCCCCCTTGTAAATTAACCAATAAAGCCTTAGAACCCCTGTACACTAAAATGCACATAAATCCCTCATACAAACTCCGAAATAGGTCTACTTACTCCTAGAATACTACACATTAAAAGACCTTTAAAATGAGACTAATTTCATCCAATTTGGAGCTCGTATGAGAAAGTTGGGTTTTTGGGCCACTTTGTATACTACATATATGTATATTTGTATCTTTGTATTTATGTATCATATTTGTCCTCATCTCCGTCTTTGGTCAACATGAAACTTGTAGATCTCATCGAGATCTATAACTTTCATGTTTAGAGTTTTTCCAAATTCGGCCCCCTCTTCTCTCTACACATATATTTTCTTCCAGCCATTCACAGCAGGCCACGTGGCGCCCTCTGGTTGAGCCACGTGGCCCGCTGCCCTTGCCTCATCCGCCCGCAGCCACAGCCGTTGGATTGCCCTCTAGATCCAACGGCTTAGCTGCTTCCACGTACGCCTCAATTTTTGGCCATCTGATCATCTCCATCTCCGATTCTAACCACCCGTTAGCGCCCTTACCAGAACTCGCCACGTGGCAGCGTGTACACCGCTAGATCGCATCTCTGATCTTCCATCACAGCCGCTCTTCCTTTGACGCCCCTCGTCCCTTCGATTAGCCTCAACTCCTCATCCAAACCGTTCGTTCGCGCCGCTGCCTCTCCACGACACGTGGCAGCTTCAGCACCCTCAGATCGCGTCGCCTTGACTTGATCTCAGCCGCTCGCTCGCGCTTCGCCCAGCTCACTCCACGTGGTGCCATCACGGCCTCTTATCACCTCGCCTTGATCTAATCCTATACGTCCCTTCGCACTTTGATCTAGGCCATTGGATCACAAGATCCAAAGGCCAGGGCCTCGTCTCCTACCTCTGGCCCCCCTCTCTCCCACGATCTCCGTCTTGCGGGAGGGGCGCCCCCTTTCTATTTTCGGCCGCACGTCAGCCACCTTCACCGACTGCCAACTCTCCCACGACCTTCCCCACTCGCAACGCATCCTCGCCAGCTACCCCACTTGCCACCACCCCCACCATAGACGCTCCACTACCTCCGTCAACCTCGCTCCATCGACAGCATGGCCGAAACCTTCAACCTATAAATCTCCCCTATCCGGCCATCGTCGCACCTATCCGCCATTCCAGAGAGCTTCCCTGAGCTCCGATCTTCCAATTGGTGACAACGACTTGACGAATCGTTGAGCGAAGAAGGGTTTCTTCTCCGGCGAGATCCACGGCATCTCCGTCGTGTCGCAGCTGCCCTTCGCGACGCTGCACGAGCTCGGGACACCACCGGCCCCTCGAGCGACGACCTGGAACCCAAGAAGGAGTTCCAATCCCCAGGTGAACCCTCCATCCTTCTCCGATCTCCTCTTCGTTTCTTCTTTGAATTTCTAGCTTTTTATTCTCCGCCTCCGGTCACTGATAAGCCCAAAATGGAGCGACTAAGGTAAAGGAGCTAATCGGTCATTGCGACCTCAATCACTCAGCTAGGCTCAATCAAGAAAAATTAGACCACCAAGAGAGATAAAATCAATCAAAAATACGATAGCGGTCTTGCTATTAGTTTAACCTGGTATAGCGACCAGGGTCGAACACAAGGAGCACGGATTGGCCTTGCGGCCTACGAAGTAGTCAAAAAGGAAATAAAATAAAGGAAGAAAATATTTTTGGTGGTTTTTAATTATTTTATATTTTTTGGATTTTTAATATATTAAGAAAATAAGAAAAGCAAATAAACACACACTTCAACAATTTCTTAAAAACACTAAAAATCAACCAAAAATTCTAACAAAAATATTTTTATGTGTTTTATAATTTTTAGTGTTTTTGGTGAATTTTTGGGATTTTTCTGATGTTTATTTAATTTTCTAAAAATCAAACAAGGACTGAAATGAGAGGTATTGTCCAGCCGAGCTAAAAGGGCCTAGATAAAATATCTAAAGGCCCCAAATTAGCTAGAAGGTAATTTTCATGTAAAGAGAATAAAACAAGGAAAATTTAGGCACCTATATTATTATTTTTGGATTTTTGGTTTAATTATTAGATTTTTTCTAAGTTTTTAAGTGTTTTCAATTTCTAGTGGTTTTCAGTAATGAAAAATAGCCAGAATTGGCTAGAAAATCAAACACAACAACAGAAGCAGTAGACAGTTTGTTTGGAATTTTTAGATGTGATTTAATATTTTTTTGTGATTTTTAAAATTAGACAGTAATAAAATTAGATGTTTTTGATTTTCTAAAAATATCAAACGATATCCAAAATGTCTCCAAAATTTATGGAAAATTTTACAACATGGCAGGAGCCATGTTTCCAATTTTCATAAAATTTGGAGGTGATTTGCTATTTTATTCAAAAATAAAGAGGGGGCATTGTGCACAGGGACCTATGTGCAAATACCCGGAAGTCTGGGGGGTCTGGTGCAATTAACCCAGCAAAACACGTGCTACGCGTGTGCCTGGGGCACTCAGGGACCCAAATGTAATGAAAATAAGTCCCGGGGGCTATTTGGTAACATGTACCAAAAGCCTAGGGGCTTATCTGCAAAATACCCACAAATATTCGCACATGCTCAATTAAAATACGCACAGGGCTATAAATGCAAATAAACACAAACTTTCATTCATTCATTAACAATTAGAATTACAGGGGCATGATATGCAAATAAGCCAAAAACTCACGTGTCGATGCACGTGTCAGACCATACACAGGGGCATAAATGCAAACTAAGCAGAGTATGGGGTCCTCTATGCAAATATCCCAAAAACTAAACAACTATATTACGTATTTACATGACTAACTACGAAATGCAATAAACAGAAGGGCCTAAGGGTTGTTTACCCTTTATTAATGCGGGCCGCAGGATGGACGCCACGTGGAGTCATCGACGGTGGAGATCGGTGGGCGCTCCAAGGCTGGGGTCCTCGCTGTGATCCGACGGCTGGGGCTAAGCCACGTGGTGCATCGGACGGTGGTGGCTCTCTGCGGCTAACCCTCGAGCATCGGGCGGTCCAGATCAATCCTCCTCAGATCAAACGGTGGATGATGCTCCTGAACGGACGGTCCCAATGCAAACTGGAGCAGGAGGTCTGATCGGACGGTGAACGAAGGTCGAGGAAGAACAGTTCGCCGGCGAACTTCGCCGGCCCAAGGCGTGCGCTCCTGACCTCCTCTGTTGCGCCTGAGGATCGGAGAAGCTCCGGCGTGGTGCTCCGCAGCTGCTGGTAAACCCCGATGGCCCAACCGAGCTCTGGAGAGCTCCGGCGAGGTCGGCGGAGGCGAGGCTCCTAGCCCGAATGACCCAAGCCCTCAGATGGACTGGGTAGTACATGCAAAGACGACCAGAATACTCGCGGGTCGAGGGCAAACTGCCTCGACCCGGTTAGGCGGGGTGACGGTGAACGACGGGTCGAAGTGGGCGAGCTCCGGCGAAGGGGGGACGGTGGAGCTCGAATCCCAGCTCCTATGCGAGCTGGGTTGGATGGAGGGATGGAGAAGGTGCATAGGAGGACGGCAAAGATGAATGTGGATTCCGATGATCGAATAAAGCTATGGAGTGGTCGGAATCGGCGAGACACGGCAGAGCGGCGATTTGGGGGAAATGGAAAATCAAAGAAAAAGAAAAGCCTAAGAAGCTACCTGGGTGGCTGATGAGACTGGGGGTGAGCTTGCGCAGCTCTGGGTCTTTGCCTCGAGGAGCGTCTCCCTCCGAGGCTCGAGCTCCTGCTGGTGGCGGAGCAAGGCGGCGAAGCGTCGCCGGATCAGTGGT
The DNA here is from genome assembly GCA_037367405.1 of Ottelia alismoides. Classification (NCBI taxonomy): domain Eukaryota; kingdom Viridiplantae; phylum Streptophyta; class Magnoliopsida; order Alismatales; family Hydrocharitaceae; genus Ottelia; species Ottelia alismoides. The sequence continues at coordinate 256,654 of JAZKJV010007174.1, read as the reverse complement.
CACGCTCCTTCTCCTCGCTTCAACAGCACAGGACGCGAGCTGTCACTCTCATGCACACGCTGGAGCTCACAGGGGGTGGAATCGAATGACCAAAGATGGCAAATGGAGGTGGCGGAGCTCGGCTTTATACTCTGGAAGGGTCCGGGAAGACAGGCGCGGGTAGGGCGTGGAAGCGCGCGGATCCCGATGCAGGAGCTCCGGCGAGGGTCTCGGATATGCCGTGGACGGATCTGACCCGGGGTTTAGGTGGGAATCAATCAGGTTTAGGAGCTAAAAATTGGTGAAATCGGGTCGGGCGCCTAAGCCTGTGAGAAGTGGTCCTGGGGGGGTAGTTGACCGAGCGGTCAACATTCCCAGGACCAGTAGGAAGCGGCCACGTGGCGAAAGTTTGAAAGTGAAATTCATAGTAGCTAAGGGCCGAATTAGCAAAAAGTTAAAACATGAAATATTTTTATTTTATTTTATTTTCTATTTTTTAGTGATTTTTAATTAATTTTTCAAAGTAAAAAGAGTGTATTTACATAGTAGGTTCATATATAGATATATATACAATATATAGGATTTTGATTTTTGATTTTTAATTTCTTATTTTTGTACAATTTTATTCCCATCTTATATTTTATTTACTTTCATTATAAAAAAAGGAATAAAAAGATATTTTTATTTTATTTTTATTATTTATATACATAGGTAAAATAAATACATATGTACATTTATATACATGGTATATTTACAATATATTTTTGTGTTTTTTTTAATTTTGTTATTTTTATTTTGTTTTTTGTTTTAATTGTTTTTATTTTATTTATTTACACTATATAATATAGAATCTTTACAAAAATTTTGGTAATTTTATTTATTTATAAGGCTGAATAAATAGGGATGATGGAACTATATACAAGGTGATCATGCACATGAATGATATTTTTGTCTTCTTTTTTATTTTTAATTTTTATCTTGATTTTATATTTAGGAATATGTACAAATATTTACAAGCCAATTTGCATCTATTTTTATGAGGAAAATGTTTTATTTTATTTACATAAGTATTTACACACATGAGCCCCTATCTCCCTCTACTTTGGCTTTTATGCGGTCAAGCCCATGCTGAGCCCTCCCTTGGGTTAGGTTGCTCAATATTTATTCTAAATATTTCCCTCTTTTTCTTTTTAATCTTTATTCTTTTATTTTTGCACAAAAACATGCTAATTATAGGTTTTTACACAATGCATGCTTTTGGTAATTATTTGTATTTACACATATCTACATGCATTTGCAAAGGTTTTTGAACTAAAATATAAGAATAAACAGTGATGAATGAGTATTCATCACCCCCCTGTACTTAACTTTGCTAGTCCCTTAGCAAACACTTATTTGAAAAAGAAGTGAAAAAAATAAAGAAAGAAAAAGAAAAAGAGAATGTACATGGATCAAGGTTGATTATTAAACTTGCCTTCATTAAATTAAGGTATGGAGCTCGATCAGATCTTTGAATTATTAATGTGTCGGAACGTTATTTGGACTTAAGTCTAAAACTAAACAGCCTCTAAGTTCCACTATTCTATAACCAAGACTCCTCAATGCTCCAGATCAGAACAAGTCATCAATCACAAACCCTGAAGACCATGAGTCTTTTCTTGTCCTGTGACTGTGAGGTCTAAGCTCTCCACCTCAGAAATGGCAACTTGACAACCCTCCCCAACAAGGTAACTCTATGACCTCAATCTGGCCACTCTTTCCTCGAGGAGCGGGGTATTCCCTTCTAAGTTCAAGTTCAACCGGCTCAAGAAGAGGAGGAAGAAGAGAATGGGTCAAGGCCAGTGTAGCCAAGTACCCTTGGGAGCTTGACCAGTGTAGCCAAGTCTCCCTGCTGCAAGCTACATCAGGTGGATCATGAAACCAAGCTTTGCTTATTGCACTCTATATACATACTCCGGTGGGATTATCATTTTCTCTCAGACCCACCACTTTTTTGGAGTTATTTTCTTTTTGCATTTTTTTTCAAGTGCATCTATACAACATATACATGTGCAGCATATATACAAGGAGTTTTTCCTCTTGAGCCAGTAGACTATCCCTCTTTTGAAGCTTTATTGCAACCCACAACTCCCGTCGTTAGACCTCATGGCAACCAGACCAAGTTGAGACGCACTTCCTTCACTAAAAGAAGAAGAGAGGTTCCGCCTAGAAGTACTACCCTCATATGCTACCCCAAGTCAAGGAAGACTGCCTCCTCACCACCTCATCCGTAGAGAGCTTGGTGCATAGTGCTGGTGTCCAAGTAAAGCCATAATCTATATGAGTCATGTGTTGTCGTTAAGTACTCTACTTAGGCTCATTGAGATGACATGTGATCATAGCCTAGTGGACTCAAAGAATTAAGTCACCATGGACCTGAAAAGCCTTAAACCTAAGCCCTATAAGGTTCCTCTTAGAAATTAGGTGAATTAAGATCTTAATCAAGCTCCATTTCTCAATTTGATTCCAGGCTAGTTTAAATGTCAACTATCATCCAGGAAAACTATATACATATGTACAAAAAGATGCTATTTACACAAATTTTACAATAATGCAAAATTTTTGAAAAATGTTTTGAAATCATGAATGGATGATGCATGAAGTGCAAGTTTTGCAAAAAGATATTTACACAAATTTACACAAGATTTTTGCAAACTTTTGATTTTCAAAACATTTTGGAAAAATTTTGTACTATATACATAATTTTTCTAAGAAAATATTTACACAAACTTTAAATAAAAGATTTTAATCATTTTTACAAAAATAATTTGTACACTAGCTATTTATGTGCAAATAAAAGAAGTTTATGTACATGATTTTTTTTTTAATTTTTGAGGTTTTTAGACATTTTATTTATTAACACACTCACACAAAGTACGAGTTATGGCTAAAGTATATATGAAATATATACACACCCCCCTATACTTAGCTCGAACGATGTCCTCAGAGTCAAGAGCGATGAAGAAGACATAACTCATGCTAGGTATAGGGAAGTGAAAAGGAAGGCTATATACAAAGACGAAAATAGAAAAGTCAAGAGGGTCTCGGGTCTTCAACCTATACTTAGGATCAAGTAATCCTAAGTATAGCAGGCTGTATACTAAGGGAAAACCGAGTGAAGAATGTACAGGGTCTATCCCCCCTATACTTAGGATAAAATATCCCTAAGCATAGGCAGCAAAAACAAGGGTAGACAGAAACAAAAGAAATACCCAAAGGTCTCACATCCCCCCCTATACTTAGGGTAAAGTGCACCCTAAGTATAGCATAATCACAAGATGAAGAAAGGGATGTGGGACTAAAGAACGTAGTGATATAGACATCTGGATCTATACAGGGCGGAAGATCAGTGAAAATCAGGCGTGAGATGCATTAGATGTGAGTCAAAGACCACATCTCATGCAAAATGAATAGGGGCAAGATCAGCGACCCACGGCTCATGATCTAGAAATGGCTTGAGCCGCTGGCCGTTCACTCGAAAGGTACTCTCAGAAGACAACTCGGATATATCAATGCTACCATTGTCGTGTACCTTTCTGACCAAGTAGGGTCCCTTCCATTTGCTCTGTAGCTTCCCTGGAAATAAACGAAGCCTCGCATCAAACAGCCATACTCTCTGTCCAATCTCAAAATGCTTGTGGCTGATGTGAGAATCATGCCACTCCTTCACTCTCTCCTTATAATGTAGGCTGTTTGAGAAAGCTGTATCTCTAAGCTCCTCCAAGGCAGCTAACTCTGCCCTCCTCTGGTCTCCTACACCAGCTGGATCCATAAGAATATCTGTAACTGCCCATAGTGACCTGTGCCTCAACTCAACAGGCAAATGGCACGGCTTGCCATATACGAGGCGAAAGGGAGATGTGCCCAATGGTGTCTTGAAAGACGTCCTATATGCCCACAAGACCGAGTCCAAAAGCTGTGACCAATCCTTTCGGTCAGGGCGGACGACTTTCTGCAATATAGTCTTGATCTCCCTATTTGACACCTCGGCTAGACCATTCGTCTGTGGATGGTAAGGTGTAGCAACACGATGGTCTATACCGAACTCGCTAGCAAGGGCCTTCACCTGGTCGTTGATGAAATGAGACCCCCCATCAGAAATCAGAACTCGTGGAACTTCGAACCGCGTGATGATGTGCTTCCTCAAAAATCTGCAAACTGTCCTCGCATCAGCGGCTCGGGCGGGTATAGCCTCAACCCAACGACTAACATAATCCACGGCCAACAGAATGTACTCAAATCCCTGACTCTTAGGGAATGTACCCATGAAATCGATGCCCCATGCGTCAAAAACCTCACAGAAGTGAATGGGCTGCATTGGCATCATATCACGCTGTCCACAAGTGCCCATCCTCTGACAGTCAGTACACCTCTTCACGAACTCATCAGAGTCCTTGAAGAGGGTAGGCCACCACAAGCCGGATTGGAGCACTTTCTGTGCCGTTCTCCTCCCAGAATGGTGTCCTCCTGCCTCAAGCTTGTGGCAGTAAGTGAGGACGCTATGGTGTTCCTCCTGAGGAATACACCGACGCCAGACGCTATCCCCTCCTTCGTGGTAAAGGATGGGATCCTCCCAGTGGTAGGACTTGGCCTTCGCAAGGAAGGTCTCAAGCCTCTGCCTAGGCCAATCTTGTGGGACTTTCCCAACAACGAGAAAGTTCACAATGTCGGCATACCATGGGAGTGAGGCGATAGCAAGGATCCCCTCATCTGGGAAGGTCTCACAAATGGGATCTATCTGCTCAGACTCCTCAGGCTGCTCTATACGGGAGAGGTGATCCGCCACCACATTCTTGACTCCAGGCTTATCGTTGATCTCAATGTCGAACTCTTGGAGTAGAATGATCCATCTAGTAAGTCTGGCCTTGGCATCCTTCTTTGCCATGAGGTACCTGATGGCGGTGTGATCTGTGTACAGAGTCACTCTAGATCCAATGATATAAGATCGAAACTTATCTAGGGCGAACACTACGGCTAGCATCTCCTTCTCTGTGACCGTATAATTCCGCTGGGCGGAATCCAATGTGCAGCAAGCGTAGTAAATAGCAAATGGAACTCCATCCCTCCTCTGTCCCAGCACGGCCCCCACGGCGAAATCGGAGGCATCCGTCATGATCTCGAATGGGAGAGACCAATCAGGCGGCTGGAGGACAGGAGCCTCAATCACACACTGTTGGAGAGTCGCAAAGGACGAAAGACACTTGTCATCGACAAGGAACTCGGTGTCTTTCGTCAAGAGGTCAGTCAACGGCCGGGCAATCCTGCTGAAATCCTGAATAAATCTCCGATAAAAACCAACGTGCCCCAGGAATGACCGTAGCTGCCCCAAATTGGACGGTGGTGCGAGTTTTCTAATGACATCAACCTTGGCCGGATCAACCTCCATGCCCCTGTTGGAGATGATATGGCCAAGCACCATCCCTTGAGTCACCATGAAGTGACTCTTCTCCCAAGATAGAACCAAATGGTACTCAATACATTGCTGGAGTACTCGGTCTAGGCAGTCAAGACAGGAGTCGAATCCGTCGCCGTAGACCAAGAATTCGTCCATGAAGACCTCCAAACACTCCCCTACCATGTCCGAAAAGATCGACAGCATGCACCTCTGAAAAGTCGCAGGGGTGTTGCATAACCCAAATGGCATGCGTCGAAAGGCATATGTACCGAAGGGACAGGTAAAGGTGGTCTTCTCCTGATCCTCAGGAGCAATGGCCACCTGGTTGTAGCCCGAGTACCCATCCAGGAAGCAATAATGGCTCTTCCCTGCCAGTCTCTCAATGATCTGGTCAATAAAAGGCAGGGGGAAATGGTCCTTCTTGGTGGCCTGGTTGAGTCTCCTGTAGTCAACACAGACCCTCCAAGAGGTGGGTACTCGTGTAGCAATCTCCTCTCCTGACTCACTGATCACAGTCGTGATGCCCGTCTTCTTGGGCACCACATGCAAGGGGCTGACCCACTTGGAGTCGGAAATGGGATAAATAAAATCTGCACTCCACCATTTTGATATTTCCTTCATCACAACCTCTCTCAGGTTGGGGTTCAGTCGCCGCTGGAACTCACGCGACGGCTTCGCCTCCTCCTCGAGATAAATATGGTGGGAGCACACTGATGGACTAATCCCATGGAGATCTGCTACGCTCCATCCGATTGCCTTGCGGTTCTTTTCAAGAACCCCCATCAAACGGGATTCCTACTCTCCAGTCAGATCGGCGGAGATGATGACTGGGTACATCTCAGGTTCGCCCGCAAGGAACCGATACTTCAGCGAAGTAGGGAGTGGCTTCAGCTCTGGACAGCTGGGTGCTGGCAAATCTGGATTCAGAAGAAGGTGTGTGAATGCTGCTAAATCTGCCATATCTGCCTGGGAGAAAGAATACGAGCTCTCACAAACTGGATCTGGAGGAGGCTGCTCAACTGTGTTGTCTCTGATCTGCTCTGCATCGACCTCCTCCTCATCTGTAGGCTCAGGTGGACTCAGGTCTGGCATCTGGTCATCACAATCTGCCCAATCAGACTCTGAATCCGAGGGATCTGCATCAAACAAGGTGGCATCAATACCACCATCACACAAGGTGGCCTCAGTACCACCATCACTAGAAACCGTGTCGCGGTCGAGAACCGGCTCTGCTGCCTCTGTGGTATCTTGGACCAGGGCTGTGCTCTCCAAGCTCTCCTCTGCTGTCATCTCTGCCTCAGTGGTATCTGGAAATGAGAGGATGGCCTGTGCTGAAGGGTCTGCCCATGCTGCCTCATCATCTGTGATCACAAAATCACAGTCCTGGTGGATGTCTAGCCCGGCATCTGTCAGCTGCTCTGTATCTGTGCTGATCTCTGAGCATGCTCTCTCTCTGGCTCTGTAGTCCTCGACCGTCTCTATTTGTACACTCTCGCCCTCAACGTGAAAGTATACCTTCCCACTATCATGATCAGTCACCGCCTTAGCTGTAGCCAAGAACGGACGACCGAGGATGATGGGGGTATCGGTCACTGAATCAGGGATCTCCATGTCCAACACTACGAAGTCCACGGGGAATTTCAGGCCCTGAATAGTGACGATAACATCTCGCAACAACCCCTTCGGCCTCTTGACAGATCGATCAACAAACTGAAGGACTGTCCTGCTCTGTCGAAGAGTGCCCAACTCGAAGCGGTCGAGAAGGGCTGCCGGAAGGAGGTTGATAGACGATCCGCTATCCAATAGAGTACGGTCGAACCTCTGCTCACTAATCTGGCATCTGACATACGGGGCTCCTGAATCTGGCCTCTTGGCCGGCAGACGGTTCTGGATCGCGAAGCACGTGGCTTTCGTCAGCACATGTATCTCTGAATGATGGTTCCTCCTCCTCCTCCTGACTATAGTCCTATCTCTCAAAGATCGCTGAAGAAAGGGGATGTGCTGCAAAGCCTCCTGAAGGGTCAGCTGTATGTGAAATCTGTCGATCATGCTCTGGCTGAACTCCTCCTGCTCTCTCTTTTTTGGATCTTTTTCTCTTTTCTTCCCCTTCCCCATCTGAAGGGCTCTAGGGAAGGGGATCACAGGGTCCTTCTCAGATGAAGGACTAGGAATAGGTCTAGACGGCTCGACGGCCGGATCCACACATACATCAATCACCACAGTGGGACCGGAAGAAACTAAACCTTTTCCTTTATTCACAACAGTGTTCTGAGATACATCAACAGAAGGAAAAACAACATCTCTCTCAAAATGAACACCGGTGGCCTCAGTACCACCACGGGCTGGCTCTGCTAGACGTCTCGCGGCCTCAGTACTGCGTGCTGGCTCGGCTACTCTGGTGGCGTCAGTACCACCTCCTCGAACTGGTGAAGCGGCGACCTCAGTACCGCCGGTGGAATCAGCATCCTTGGTGGCATCAGTACCACCATCATCATCGTGTGCGGCCTCAGTACCGCTCTCCTCCTTCTGATCTGGCGCCCCAGATGTGTCCTCGTGGTGTAGCTCAGACGAGGCGCCGCCGCCTGCTGGTGTCCTACCGCTCCTAAGTGCAACAAAATCAGCATCAAACAGATCCGAAGATGTATCAACAAATGGATAACTAGGAGTGGCGTGCTCAGTGTAAGCTACCTTTTCAGATTTCCACTTCAGGCTATTCGGATTCGGCTCTATCTGTGCAGGGATGACGGCCTTCCCTCTCATCAGGTCCCGCATCTCCTGGAGGAACTCATCCATCTCCCGTCTAAAGGTAGCCTGCTGGTCCGTGAGGAGGCGGGCTATGTCGTCCAAGGCGGGGCTCTCATGGGAGCCCGACGGGTAGCCTCTCTGGTAATGAGGCTGCTGGAACTGGTGCTGCTGCTGCTGAGAGGGGTAGGAGGAAGGATGCTGCTACTTGTGTGGCTGGTGAGCCTACTGCTCACGTCTCCAAGACTGTCCCTGCTGCTGATAGGGACGAGGAACGAAGGAGGACTGCTGGTGTGGCTGGTAGGCTGGGGGCTGCTGCTGGTGATCTCTCTGCTGGATATACTGCCCTCCCTGACCGGATGACTGCTGCTGAGGCTGGGTACCTCCACTCCCCCACCTGAATCCGGGATGGTCTCGTCGGATCCCAGGCTGGGGACGGTCATACCAAATCCCGTTGACATCCATCAACGGCTCTGCGTCGTACTGGGCTGGCGGGAGTACTGCCAGAGGCTGATCCGGCTGGTATACCACCATCTGCAAGTCTGGAGATGGTGGGGACTGGTAAGAGGGCTGCTGCTGCTGGTACGGCTCCGCCTGTACAAGGTGAACCTGTCTAGGCTGCTGAAAGGAGCTGGAGCGCTGGGACAAGCTGCTGCTGCCGCCGGTATCGCCTTGCAACTGAAGACGGGGCTGTGAAGCCGTCTGTGCCTCCTGGAGACACATGAGCTGGGTCTTCATGTCGCTCAGATTCTGTGCCATCTGCTCCATCTGAGTGATGCCCTGGCACTGCTTCTTCTCGATCAGCTCCATGCGGTCCAACTTCTCGCTGATGATACCCATATCCGCAGCGGACGACTCTGCCTGTGCTGCTGCAACTGCGGATGAACTGGATGGATCGGCATCGACCCGTGTTATCCTCTGGTACTGCACGGGTCCTGGCTGCTGCTGGGGTCTGCTCTGTGTATACAACCGGGTCTGGGACATCACCATATAGTTCTCGGCCATCTCCTCGTAGATGGCCCAGACCTGGTCGTGATCCTTGGTGAAATAGGACCCGCCACAATAAGCGTTCACCAAGCCCTGGAGCTCTGGTGTCAGCCCGCTGAAGAAGCTCTGCACAAGATTCGGCTTCGAGATATCATGGTGCGGGCATCGGTCTGTGAGCTCACGGAACCTCTCCCATGCCTCATGGAATTGCTCGTTGGGGAGCATGGAGAAGTTGCTGATCAGGGCCCTCGCTGCATTGGTCCGCCCGAGTGGATAGTACTTGTTCAAGTACTCGGTGCGGAGCTGATCCCATGTGTAAACAAACTTCCCCAAATGCTTCAGCCAGGTGGCTGCTCTGTCTGCTAGGGAGAAGGGGAAGGCGATCATCCTGATCGTATCCTGGTCCACCTGACGGTCGTGGACAGTGCTGCAAATCATCAGAAACTCATGGAGGTGGAGATGGGGCTCCTCAGTCGCGAGCCCGTGGAAGCGGGGGAGTAGCTGCAAGGTGATCAGGGGGAACTTGAAGTCCCCCACGATGGCTGGAAGTACTACCCAGTGGTGCGTCAGCGTCGATCCAGGGTTGTGTAACTCCCGCATCGGTCTCGGTGGTCCTCCTGCCGCGGCTGCTGCGGCTGCTGCTGCGGCTGCTGCATCTGCATCCTCTGGGATCCTCGGTCCCTCTCTGCGCTCCTCGCGCTCTGCTCGCATCTGCTCCATCTCTCTCCTCATGTCGAGCATGAAAGCTCCCTGATCTCTCAACTGCTGCTGGACGGTCTCTAAAGAGGCGATCAGGGTGGAGTTGATCGCTCCCTGATCCAATACGAAGTGCTCAGGCTGACGGGAGCGATCCTCAGAACTGCCGGCCATGGCGTCTGCAAAATCAAACGAGCCAAACTCAGGTGCTGTCAAATCTGTGAGTCTCTCCTCTGGCTCATATCTCTCAGAACCGAAAGAAAGGGGGTCGAGGGGGAACAGGGCGGAATCGTACTCGGGCTCGGAGAACTGGTCTCGGCTCTCGCGGGCCAACCTAGATGATTGGGTAGACGTGCCCGAAAGCAGTGCAGCCAGAGGCTGCCTAAGAGAGCATCTACCCATCATTGTGATCTGGTCGAGTAGGGCGGATGAGATCTGGAAAAACTATGATCAAAATGCAAACCCCTCTGTTCACTAACGCAACACGAGCTGAAGACCGTGAAGGCTCGGTCAAATTATCTTGTCAGTTTTTATTAGGTGAACAAACAGTCTATCAGAGCGCTTACATGACCTGTTGGGATACCCGATGCTACTCCAACCAACTGGCCCGCACGGAAGAGTCGGTAGTCAGCTAGAAATAGCACCGGAGGGCTCTACCTAGTGTGCGGGTCACTCTCTCGCGCAAGCAAACCAAATAATGAGGGGGTTGCTCTCCCCAAGATAAGTTTTTAAGGCGAGTGTCTTTTAGGGTCAATAGTCTTAGCAGTCCCAATTTTATTGTTTTTCTTTTTAATTTTTTCAATAAAAACAAAGGTCTAACGAATTTTTCGGTTCTCCTGGTTATTTAATCCAAAACAGGGGGGAGAAGACGAAAAAGCCGATGCGCGATGAAATCAATGATGCATGCTGAGATAGAAATGCGTACCTTGCCTCCAGCACTCTACATGCAAGTGATCCGCGCAGAATTTAAAGACTGAAAATAAACTACCCTAAATGATGCAGCGATAAAAACCGAGTCCTAGATGAGCAAGTCTACTTGCAGAACCGTCTAACTGGTCACCGACCTCCAAGCTAAAGAGTCCGGTCTTGGCCCACCCCTCCTCTGCCCGACAAATCAGAGGTAGGAGAAAGCGCTTTACGGGGCAGGCTGCAGCACGTAGGCTACAAAGGAGATGAATCAGTTATTTTTATTAATTGATTATTAGTAGGTCCAATTAAGTGCACTATAGGAACAAGCAGATAATTAGGTGTGGGGACCCTACTAATTACGGCATAAGCAAGCAGAAAATCCTATGTCTAGGGGCTCGATAAAAACCGCGTAAACATCGGAAAAGGCAGTAAAAAGAAAAGAAAACAAAGCCGCGAAAAAGCCGCGAAAACACCTAAGGGTCCCCCGAGCACACTGGTGCTCGGCGAAATAGACCCGCTAAGTCAAAGAGTCCAAAGAGTCCAAGTCTGAGTACCTGTATTATTAAAATAATGATCAAATAAAAGAAAAATAAAACCTCTCCCACTCAACTCTCTCTCGCTCTCTCCTGTGGCTCCGTACTGAAGGGAGCCGCCTCCAAGTCCTGCGGTTGCGTCGACTCCTCGAAAGTCGCCTCCGCGGTCCTCGGGTCCTCACAAGAAACAGAGACAAATGGTCAGACCAAAATAATCAAATAATAATAATAAGAAAAATAAATGAAACTGATATGAGGCTATATATGCAAAAATGCAAAATAAAATAAACACTCAAAATAAAACAAAAAGAAAAACAAAATAAAAGAAAATAAAACAAAATAAAACAAAAAATAAAATATAAACAAAAGCCGTGAAAAGCCGCGGGCTCTGAAAGAGCCGCGAAAGCCGCGAAAACAAAAATGAAAATAAAATAAAAACTACTAAGCCGTGCTCCCCGGCAACGGTGCCATTCTGATAAGCCCAAAACGGAGCGACTAAGGTAAAGGAGCTAATCGGTCATTGCGACCTCAATCACTCAGCTAGGCTCAATCAAGAAAAATTAGACGACCAAGAGAGATAAAATCAATCAAAAATACGATAGCGGTCTTGCTATTAGTTTAACCTGGTATAGCGACCTGGGTCGAACACAAGGAGCACGGATTGGCCTTGCGACCTACGAAGTAGTCAAAAAGGAAATAAAATAAAGGAAGAAAATATTTTTTGTGGTTTTTAATTATTTTATATTTTTTTGGATTTTTAATGTATTAAGAAAATAAGAAAAGCAAATAATCACACACTTCAACAATTTCTTAAAAACACTAAAAGTCAACCAAAAATTCTAACAAAAATATGTTTATGTGTTTTATAATTTTTAGTGTTTTTGTTGAATTTTTGGGATTTTTCTGATGTTTATTTAATTTTCTAAAAATCAAATAAGGACTGAAATGAGAGGTATTGTCCATCCGAGCTAAAAGGGCCTAGATAAAATATCTAAAGGACCCAAATTAGCTAGGAGGTAATTTTCCTGTAAAGAGAATAAAACAAGAAAAATTTAGGCACCTATATTAATATTTTTGGATTTTTGGTTTAATTATTAGAATTTGTCTAAGTTTTTAAGTGTTTTTCAATTTTTAGTGGTTTTCAGTAATGAAAAATAGCCAAAATTGGCTAGAAAATCAAACACAACAACACAAGGAGTAGACAATTATTTTGAAATTTTTAGATGTGATTTAATATTTTTTTGTGATTTTTGAAGTTAGACAGTAACAAAATTATATGTTTTTGATTTTCTAAAAATATCAAACGATATCCAAAATGTCTCCAAAATTTATGGAAAATTTTACAACATGGCAGGAGCCATGTATCCAATTTTCATCAAATTTGGAGGCGATTTGCTATTTTATTCAAAAATAAAGAGGGGGCAATGTGCACAGGGACCTATGTGCAAATACCCGGAAGTCTGGGGGGTCTGGTGCAATTAACCCAGCAAAACACGTGCTACGCGCGTGCCTGGGGCACTCAGGGACCAAATGTAATGAAAATAAGTCCCGACGGCTATTTGGTAACAGGTACCAAAAGCCCAGGGGCTTATCTGCAAAATACCCACAAATATTCGCACATGCTCAATTAAAATACGCACAGGGGTATAAATGCAAATAAACACAAACTTTCATTCGTTCATTAACAGTCAGAATTACAGGGGCATGATATGCAAATAAGCCAAAAACTCACATGTCGATGCACGTGTCAGACCATACACAGGGGCATAAATGCAAACTAAGCAGAGTACGGGGTCCTCTATGCAAATATCCCAAAAACTAAACAACTATATTACGTATTTACAGAACTAACTACGAATAAATAGAAGGGCTTAAGGGTAGTTTACCCTTTATTAATGCGGGCCGCAGGATGGACGCCACGTGGAGTGATCAACGGTGGAGATCGGTCGGCGCTCCAAGCTGGGGTCCTCGCTATGATCCGACGGCTGGGGCTAAGCCATGTGGTGCATCGGACGGTGGTGGCTCTCTGCGGCTAACCCTCGAGCATCGGGCGGTCCAGATCTATCCTCCTCAGATCAAACGGTGGATGCTGCTCCTGAACGGACGGTCCCGATGCAAACTGGAGCTGGAGGTCTGATCGGACGGTGAACGAAGGTCGAGGAAGAACAGTTCGCCGGCGAACTTCGCCGGCCCAAGGCGTGCGCTCCTGACCTCCTCTGCTGCGCCTGAGGATCGGAGAAGCTTCGGCGTGGTGCTCCGCAGCTGCTGGTGACCCCCGATGGCCCAGCCGAGCTCTGGAGAGCTCCGACGAGGTCGGCGGAGGCGAGGCTCCTGGCCCGAATGACCCAAGCCCTCAGATGGGCTGGGTAGTACCTGCAAAGACGACCAGGAAGACTCGCGGGTCGAGGGCAAACTGCCTCGACCCGGTTAGACAGGGTGACGGTGAATGGCGGGTCGAAGTGGGCGAGCTCCGGCGAAGGGGGGACGGTGGAGCTCGAATCCCAGCTCCTTTGTGAGCTGGGTTGGATGGAGGGATGGAGAAGGTGCGTAGGAGGACGGCGAAGATGAATGTGGATTCTGATGATCGAATAAAGCTATGGAGTGGTCGGAATCGGCGAGACACGACGGAGCGACGATTTGGGGGAAATGGAAAATCAAAGAAAAAGAAAAGCCTAAGAAGCTACCTGGGTGGCTGATGAGACTGGGGGTGAGCTTGCGCAGCTCTGGGTCTTCGCCTCGAGGAGCGTCTCCCTCCGAGGCTCGAGCTCCTGCTGGTGGCGGAGCAAGGCGGTGAAGCTTCACCGGATCAGTGGTCACGCTCCCTCTCCTCGCTTCAACAGCACAGGACGCGAGCTGTCACTCTCACGCACACGCTGGAGCTCACAGGGGGTGGAATCGAATGACCAAAGATGGCAAATGGAGGTGGCGGAGCTCGGCTTTATACGTTGGAAGGGTCCGGGAAGACAGGCGCGGGTAGGGCGTGGAAGCGCGCAGATCCCGATGCAGGAGCTCCGGCGAGGGTCTCGGATATGTCGTGGACGGATCTGACCCGGGGTTTAGGTGGGAATCAATCGGGTTTAGGCGCTAAAAATTGGTGAAATCGGGTCGGGTGCCTAAGCCCGTGAGAAGTGGTCCTGGGGGGGGTAGTTGACCGGGCTGTCAACATTCCCAGGACCAGTAGGAAGCGGCCACATGGCGAAAGTTTAATAGTGAAATTCAAGGTAGCTCAGGGCCGAATTAGCAAAAAGTTAAAACATAAAATATTTTTATTTTATTTTTTCTATTTTTTAGTGATTTTTAATTTATTTTTCAAAGTAAAAAGAGTGTATTTACATAGTAGGTTCATATATAGGTATATATACAATATATAGGATTTTGATTTTTGATTTTTAATTTCTTATTTTTGTACAATTTTATTCCCATTTTATATTTTATTTATTTTCATTATAAAATAAGGAATAAAAAGATATTTTTATTTTATTTTTATTATTTATATACATAGGTAAAATAAATACATATGTACATTTATATACATGGTATATTTACAATATATTTTTGTGTAATTTTGTTATTTTTATTTTTTTGTTTTAAATGTTTTTATTTTATTTATTTACACTATATAATATAGAATCTTTACAAAAATTTTGGAAACTAATTTTATTTATTTATAAGGCTGAATAAATAGGGATGATGGAACTATATACAAGGTGATCATGCACATGAATGATATTTTTGTCTTCTTTTTAATTTTTTAATTTTTATCTTGATTTTATATTTAGGAATATGTACAAATATTTACAAGCCAATTTGCATCTATTTTTGTGAGGAAAATATTTTATTTTATTTACATAAGTATTTACACACATGAGCCCCTATCTCCCTCTACTTTGGCTTTTATGCGGTCAGGCCCATGCTGAGCCCTCCCTTGGGTTAGGTTGCTCAATATTTATTCTAAATATTTCCCTCATTTTCTTTTTAATCTTTATTCTTTTATTTTTGCACAAAAACATGCTAATTATAGGTTTTTACACAATGCATGCTTTTGGTAATTATTTGTATTTACACATATCTACATGCATTTGCAAAGGTTTTTGTAGCTAAAATATAAGAATAAAGAGTGATGAATGAGTATTCATTAGTCACTCCCACACCTCCATTTCATTCCGCCGAGCTTCGCATCGAAGCTCCCATCTTCGCGGTACCTTTCACGACCTCCGACGACGCACCTCACAGCACCCCGATCTCCAGCTCCGCCATTTGGCCGGAGCTCCTTCGCAAGACGCCCTCAGTACCCCTTAGGCCTCTCCGATCACCTTCACTTCTCCACGAGCGCACGCACGAGCTCCGGCTCTATCTCTAACACCTGCAGGTGCCCCTCTGCTCATTGAACGGAAGTTCGCCGGAGCCGATTCGGAGCTTCATCGCCATCGACTTCAGACCACCTTCCGTCGCTCCTGAGACCACCAAGATCTTCGCCGCATCGACACGCGTCTTCTGGGATATCTCCGACAAGTCGGAGAGCATCAGCGACATGAGGAAGGACGGGCGGAGCTAAGGCATCTTCGCCGGAGTCCCTCCATCTCCTCCGCAGGCGGCGGAGGATCATCGAAGCAGACGCACAGCTGCCGTTCGATCACGTTGATCGAACGGCCCTCAGCGAGCCACGTCGCCTCTTCACCGGAATTCACAGGAGTCGTTGGATTCATCTAGATCCAACGGTGCCTAGTGCGCCACGCGTCTCCCCTCTGCAGCAGTTCTCAGCCGTTGAGATCTCTCATCTGATCCAACGGCTTATCTCCAGCCACGTCGCCGTTTCCATCGAGCCCAGGAGCCGTTGGATCCACCTAGATCTAACAGCCTCAGGTCAAGCCACTCGTCTCCACCGCCACCCGTCGGATCAAGCTTGATCCGAGGGTCCACAGCGTGCCACGCAGATTTGGTCCGAGCCTCATCACCAACCTAGGTTCGGATCGCCCGAGCCTCACTCCAGACCTCCAGAAGCGCCCGAGCCTAGCCCCGAGCCTCCGCAACCATCCGAGCCTACGCCGCCCACGTGAGGAGCACGTGCGGCCTGGGAAATTTACACAGAGGCCCCTGGAGCTTTCCAATATTGCAAAAGGTCCCTGTGAAGCTGAGCCCACGTGAGGAGCACGTGCTTGTTGGAGAAATTGCACTTGAGTACCAGCATTATAGGTAATTGCATTTTAGTCCCTGTCAGCATATTTGCTTTATGTATTTTTATTTTCCTTTATTGCATTTACACCCCTGTGTTTGCACGCATCCCTAGGTTGCATATTACATCATTTTTCAATTCTAAAAATTGCATTTTGTTAAGAAACTTGTCCTCTGTCTATTGAGCCATGTGTCACATTTTTGTAATTTAAGTGGAATTTTTAATGAATTAATTGGTAGATTTGTGGAATATTTTGCCCAGTGACACCTTTTAATTTCTAGTTTATTATCTGTAGTTCCAAAAATCCTCAAAAATTCACAGTAGCTTAAGGACAGTATTCTTAACATGCCATAAAAATTTCATATCATTTGCACACATATCGAGGCCTAAATAATATGTTGAGAAATTTTATTATTTTAATTTTAATAAATTCATTTCACATTGAAATTAAGATCTGTCAATTTTCCTAGCTTCCTTACCATTAGTGTTATCTAGGATAATTTTATTTCTTGAAGAAATTGTGATTTGTTATTTATTAAAAATTAAATTGTGAAAATCACCCTGTCTGCATATTTAATTCACAGTAAATTCATTTAGTGTCTAAAAATTCCAAAAAAATTAGTGTAGAACAATTTCATCATAATTAATCATCTGGCCAATTTTTAGAATTTTTGGACTTCATTTGTTATCATAATTGAATTGAACTTTATATTGGCCTGCATTTTTGCACGAGTCTGCATTGAAAATAAAAAAAGAACAAAAAAAATTACTCCTCGAAAATCTAACACTTGGATATTTGCTCAAAATCTACCTAAGGAGACAGATGCCTCCTTGAGTTCGACCTTGGACTTCACCAAGTAAAAAAATCACCGCTTGAAATTGACTCGAATATCTGTTTTAAGTGGTTTTTGACTAGCCTCTCGTATCCGACTGCAACGAACGATTAACATTAATTTGCATTGTTCCCGAGTAAATAGAGGCATATTTCCCTTTATAATGCATAAATAGCATTCATGCATACACACATAATACATTCATTTTAGCTGTCCATTTGCATTCAAATAAGAAGCCAAAATCCCTTGTAAAATACCCACTCACTAAAATAACCTCTTCTTTATAAAATGTACTCCTTAGTTAATAATATAGGGAAGAAGGCCAAAAATCCCCCTTGTAAATTAACCAATAAAGCCTTAGAACCCCTGTACACTAAAATGCACATAAATCCCTCATACAAACTCCGAAATAGGTCTACTTACTCTTAGAATACTACACATTAAAAGACCTTTAGAATGAGACTAATTTCATCCAATTTGGAGCTCGTATGAGAAAGTTGGGTTTTTGGGCCACTTTGTATACTACATATATGTATATTTGTATCTTTGTATTTATGTATCATATTTTCCTCATCTCCCTCTTTGGTCAACATGAAACTTGTAGATCTCGTCGAGATCTACAACTTTCATGTTTAGAGTTTTTCCAAATTCGGCCCCCTCTTCTCTCTACACATATATTTTCTTCCAGCCATTCACAGCAGGCCACGTGGCGCCCTCTGGTTGAGCCACGTGGCCCGCTGCCCTTGCCTCATCCGCCCGCAGCCACAGCCGTTGGATTGCCCTCTAGATCCAATGGCTTAGCTGCTTCCACGTACGCCTCAATTTTTGGCCATCTGATCATCTCCATCTTCGATCCTAACCACCCGTTAGCGCCCTTACCAGAACTCGCCACGTTGCGGCGTGTACACCGCTAGATCGCATCTCTGATCTTCCATCACAGCCGCTCTTCCTTTGGTGCCCCTCGTCCCTTCGATTAACCTCAACTCCTCATCCAAACCGTTCGTTCGCGCCGCTGCCTCTCCACGACACGTGGCATCTTCGATTATCCCATTTAGAGTGGGAGATGGGATAGATAAAATCGGTGCTCCACCACTTGGATATTTCTGTCATAACCTCCTCTCTAAAATTCGGGTTCAGCTTGCGCTGAAACTCACGAGATGGTTTGGTGTCATCCTCTAAAAAGATGTGGTGAGAGCACATGGCCGAACTAATCCCATGGAGATCCACTGCTGACCACCCGATTGCCTTGTGATTCTTTTCAAGAATATCCAATAGACATGAGTCTTGATCTTCGGTAAGATTGGACGCGATGATGACCAGAAACTTTTTTGACTCTCTAACAAGGAATCATTATTTCATGGTCTGAGGTAACCGTTTAAGCTTTGGGGGTGAAGGAGCAGGGAGAGTTGGTTTCGCTAGGTCTTGGGTATAGGCTACTAGGTCGGTATGCTTAAGCTCATTCTGCTCTGACTCTGAAGGATCTAGAGACTGCTCATATGATAATTGGCTTTACTGAACTAGCTCGATCTCTAGGCTGGTTATAGGCTCAACAATAGATGTCTGAAGTAAAAGGAATTTAACAAAGCATTGCCAATCAGCATCATCTGAATCTGACTGAATGGGAGTCTGATATATCTCTTCATAACACTACCAATTGGCACTCACTTCTGACTTGGAGGTATCATGAATTTCACAATAAACTGTATAAGGACCATAATCATCTCCACGAGCCTCATCACTACTTGGCTCCAAGACTATGCTATCTAATCTTTCATATTCTAGTATCTGAATCTCATATTCTCCTGAAGGTGTGATGAAAAATCGTGTACTAGGTTCGACCCAAATTGCCTCATCGCCCGTCTATATGAAATCACAGTCCTAATGACTATCGGGCTCATCATTAGATGCTCGTTTTGATTCTACTGATCTGGTGCTTAGGTCCTTGATTGTCTCTATATGTATACTCTCGCCCTTGACACGAAAGTATACCTTCCTAGTACCATAATCGGATAGGGCCTTAGCTGTCGCCAGAAAAGGTTGTCCTAATATGATCAGGGCCACACATTCAGGGACCACCATGTCCAACACGACGAAGTCTACGGGGAATTACAAACCTTGAATGGTGACGATAATGTCTTCAATTAATCCCTTCAACCTCTTGACCGATCTGTCATCAAACTACAAGACCATCCTGCTTGATCAAAGAGGTCCGAACTCGAACTTGTCGAGTAAGGAAGATTGAAGGATATTAATTGATGATCCACTATCTAAGAGAGCACGATCGAATGTCTGATATAAAATCTCACATCTGACATACGGTGCTCCCGTGTCTGATCGCTTGGCTAGGAGATAGTTCTGGATAGCGTGACAAGTTTCCTTGGTCAACACATGAATTTCTGAACAGTGATTATGCTGCCTCTTCTTTCTTTGGACTATAATGCGTTCTTTGAAACCATTCTGCAGAAGAGGGACGTGTACCAAAGCTTCCGAAAGAGTTAGCTGGATAGTGAATTTGTCTAGCATATCTTTTGTCAAGTCGGTCATTTGAGTCTTTTTGGTGTTTTCCTTTTTATCTCCTTTCTCCATGTAGAGTGCTTAGGGAAAAGGAATATGCACATCCTCCTTATCAGTCTGTACAATAGGACGGTCAAAGGATGAAGAAGATTTTTTTTTGGAAAACGGGGACTTGCTCCATGTAAACAATCAAGAATGGACTCATGAGCTCTAGCTGGATCAACTATCTTTTATTTATTTCTCTTTTTGGTTTTTCTCTTTTATACATTTCTTTTGTAATTTTCTGTCATCATTACTATTCAAAAAGAAAAGCAAAGCAACTGCATTGGCAAAGGAATCTGGTTGCTTCTCATCGGTTTTGGTGGCATCATCACCACCATCCATGTCCTCAAAGGGAAAGGCGACTTCATCACCGCCATCATTAGGCTAAACAGGTTCGTTGTATCATTAGGTATATCTTCATTGAGCTTGGTTAAGTCTCCACGTGCAGGTATCCTACCGCTCTTAAGATAAATGAAATCATCATCACCACAATAAAGGAATCATCTGGAAATACCTGTGACCGGAGGGGGTGGGGTTCTTTCAAATGCACCTAGAATTCCTCTTCGGACTATTTGGATTCAGTTGAATTTGAGGAAGAATGGCGGACTTCCCTTTTACGAGCTCAGTGACATGATTCTTAAACTCATTCATTTCTCACCTAAATGCGACCTGCTAGTCGGCTATCATACTCACGGGATACTCTAATGCTGGGTTCTCATGGAAAGGTCCATGAGAGCCGGATGAGTCGCCTTAATGATATTGAGGCTGCTGCTAGGATGACTGTTGCTGTTGTGGACGATAAGACTAATAATATTAAGCATGATATGTTTTTTGCCTCCATTGAGCTGGCTGGTATTGACGAGGACCTTATTGATGTAGTTCTCTAGTCTGCCCCATCTGTGCCCGTGGTGGCTGCTGGGGAGAACTACCTCCGGAAGACCAACATAAACTAGGATGACCACGATGAGTCACTGGTTGCTGCGGTTTGTTGTACCATATCCCATTGACCTCAATCAATGGCTCATGCATCTATGAGTAAGCCAGGGGCATAGAAGCAAGCAGCTGATCACTCTGATACACCACCATCTGAGTGTCATATGATGGTGTCTACGCGTTCTGCGGGTAAGCGGGAGACTATTGAGTTGGCTCAGAATACACATGGTAGATGTGCTGAACTGACGACCACGGAAGAATACCTCGATCACTACTTACTGGATCATCCTGTGATCTAGAAGACATCGTGGAATCGGTCTGTATCTCTAGAAGGCACATGGTTTGAGTCTTCATATCACTCAAACATCTCTCAAGCTCATCAATCTCGTCGAGCTTGTCCAGATTCTGGACTTCTTCTCTATGATCTCCATGCGATCCAACTTCCGGCATATGATCCTCATATTAGCTTACGAGGAATAAGAATGAGTAGAAACAACAGAATAAGGAGTTCCCTCGATTTTTACCACTCGAGAATGCTGGTGTGGTAGGTTGGTGTCTTGGTCTGAGTGTAGAACCTAGTCTGGGACATCGTGGTATAGTTTTCGGCCATCTCCTCGTAGATATCCTAGACTTGGTCCTCGTGCTTGGAAAAATATGAACCACTACATGATGAATTCAACAATCCCAGAAACTGTAGTGTCTTACCCTAAAAGAAGCTATGAACTATGTTCGTCTCTGAGATATCATGGTGGGGATACCTATCTATGAGCTCTCTGAATCTCTCCCATGCTTCGTGGAACTGCTCGCACCTAAGCATGGTGAAATTACTAATCATGGCTCTTGTAGCATTCGTACGACTAAGTGGGTAGTATTTATTCAGATATTCTATTGTAGCTACTCCCATGTAGAAACGTATCTCCTCAAATGATTCAGCTAGTAGGATGCTCTATCCACAAGGGAGAATGGAATGTCGACCAGCTTGATCGTATCCTTGTTCACATGTAGATCTTGCACCGTACTAGAGATAAGCTCAAACTCCTGTAGGTTCAAGTGCATCTCCTCATTAGATAGCCCATGGAACTTGGACAACAGTTAGATTGTTTACGTCGGAGCTTAAAATTATCATGAATGGCAGGAAGGCGAATCAACCAATGTGTAGTAGTGGCTCCAGGGTTGTAGAGCTGCTTCAATGTGCGATCTGGACCAAGTGGAGGTCTTTCCGCTCCATTTTGTCGACCAGCTCCCCAGCTCCTGGAACCTCAACATCCGAAGTCTCTCTTTGTACTCGTAGTTGCGTCATCTCAACCCTAACATCATTCAACAGTCTACCGTGCTCCCTTATCTGGTTCTGCATGGACTCGAGGGATGTAAGGAGACCATAGTTAATTGCTGCTTGATCTATCACTGCAGATGTAGTCTGCTGCTGCTGCGGTCCTTTACTATCCATGGTGCTTGGAAAGGAGAAAGAATTTAGATCAGGTTCTGCTAGTTCAATGTGCAACTGCTGATGTAGAGTAGGGTTTTCTCGAACTGAAGGTGATGATGATAATGAAGGAGAAGAATAGGGAGTGAGAGAAGAGGTTCTAGGGTCGTAGTCACGCTTGGAAGATGAGACATAACTAGACTTTGGTTTGGGAAGAGGGACATCTAGAATCAAACTAAATGAATAGGCAAGTGTGCGAGAGTGAGGTTCAACCAGAGTTGACCGAAGCGATCGCCTACCTATCATCTTGACAAGACAACTGATGTAGTTAATTGCTAGTGATCTCAGAGATATGAAACTCACACCACAAAATCAAACACAAAGCAATACTCCAATTTCACCAACTCAACCTAGTGATAATCGTGTAAGTTTGGTCATTAATCTTTTCAATTTTAGGGTTAGTTGGCAATGCAAGTCTTTTCACAGATTACGCAAGCTGAAAGGTGCATGAACTTCCCAAAAGACTGTCCAAAATTTGTACGGCCAGTTGCACCTACTTTCAGCTAGTATGGGAATAAGTAACCGACCGTTTCCGACTACTCGTTTTACTTGTGGATGGAGCCTTACCCAATGTCCTCTAAACCTACCACTCCGTTAAGGAAACCCGGACCGTTTCTGTCTACCCGAGAGTCCTCACTGAAGAGTAGCTAACAATTTTAGATTACTAGTCTTTCAGAAAATTTGAGCTTAGGCTATAACCTTATGGGTCGTCCCTCACTGACAAATCTGGAGAGTACCTGCAATTCATTCGCTAGGGACTGTCAAATCTAGTGGAGTACATTACATTTAAATTTATAGTTGAATATATTTAACAATCATTTTTTATTTTCGGTTATCACTTTTTTGGATTTTTTTCTTAAAAACATCTAAAGTATTTTTTCTTTTTTTGACATAAGTTGACAAATAACTAGGTTGCACGACCTAAATTCTGACTACGGAAGCACAAATGAGGAAAAAAACGAAAACCCTAAACAAGCACCTAGCCTCGAAAAGCCGTGAAAAATGATGAGAAAAGACAATGCGAGAAAACCACGGTGGAATCTCTATTCCCCCAAGTGTACAACACTTGGTGAAACTGACCCCAAGAAGAAGGGAGAGAGGTACAAGTCGGTATGCCTTTAAGGGCTCCCTTTTACAAAATAGAAAAATGGGAAAATGCCCATTATCTTTTTACAAAGGGAAATACAAGAAAGTAAAAAAATCAGCTCTTAGTTCTCAGCTGCATGGTCAAAACGTGCTGCACATATTAGAAATAAAAAACCATGAAGTAAAAAAATTCGATAAAAATTAGATGAAGAAAAGAAGAAGAAGAAACCCTAAACCTAAGATCTATATAGTCTACACAAGCACTGCCACCCCGACAACGATGCCATCTGAAAAATCAACCCAAACCTCCTATTCCACAATAAGAATAGTGTCGCTGTATCGGTCAGGTAATTTTTATAGAAAAATTTATTTGTTTTTATTTATACTCCCAAAATTAGATGTATAGTGTTAAGTACGGGAGTGTCGAACTCAGGAAGGCAAACTGTTTAGAAACTAAGGTAAAATAATAGAAAACTAAGGTATAAAGAGTTTTTTAATTTTTATTTATTTATAGGTATTTCTCTAGATTTTTTTTGATTTTTATGAATTTTAACTTGTTTTATGGTTTTAATATACCTATGTAAAAATATAGGTATAAATTTTATATTTCTGTATTTGGTTTTTATTTTATAGTCTTATGTTATTTAAGTATTTTATGATTGTATTGTAATTTTTAGAAAATATTTTGCAATTTTTATTTGATTTTTAAAGTTGAAAGATAATTTTTATTTGAAATAAGAATTTTATTTTTAATTTTAAAAATCATATATATCAAGAAATATTTTTTTATTTTTACTAGAAAGAAGGTGAAAATTCCTTCAAAACGATACATTGTACGTTTTAATATGATTTTTATTGAATTAGTTACGATTTTCAAAGTTTTATGTATTTTTAATAAATTTTGGTTTTATTATTTATTTTTTTTATTTTTGATTTATTATGTAAAATATAGTAAAATATGCTATAGGTAATTATATATATATTTAAAGAATGTTTATATTTTTTTAGGATTTTATAAAGTTTGTTATTTTTTCTAATATTTTTTAAAAATTATTTAATGCTTGAAAATATTTTTATATATTATTTTTTTAAATATTGAATATACTGTATATAGTAATGAAATACGTTATTTATACATATTTTATTATATTCTTTTTATATTTTGTATTTTATTTAATATGTATTCTAGTATGTGTAGTAATAATAATGTAGAAGGTTATTTATGTAACTAATAGGAAAGGCTAGGGGCGTTAGTGTAATTATGCAGAAGTTACAGGAGTACTCTGCACAATTTTTCCAGTGATACCATGTTGCTCATGTGCCTACCACATGGGCTTGTCTTGTTCGTAATATCAAGAAGTATTGGGGGGCATTATCCAAAATTTTCTGTGCGCACGTGCAACACCACGTGGAAGCTGCTGCCTCTGGATATGCTTATAATTAGAGCAATAAGGGAGGACTCGTTCGCAAAAGTTCCAAACACACGTGATGGACACGTGATAAAGATCTGGGATGACCTGCATGCAAAATGACCGAAATATCTCAAAAAAGCACGCGCATAGCGCGTGACTGAGGCTAAGCAGCGGATCGATGGAAGTGTTGCAGGACCGTTGCGTGGTTTAACACAGTCTAGTGAATTTGCGGTCGATCGAACGAATCAGATGGTTTTTGTATCTTCAGGAAATTGGTTCCAATTCACCCCTAATTTCATCCATCAACAACAAAAGTTTCAATCTGAAACAAATGATGCTGCTCGACGGAAGGCAGTGGGGCTATGTTGGAATTAATCCAGGCTAACGTTACCTCTCCACGTCAAGGACGTGGGCAAGAAATCTGCATGTCCCATGCAATGAATATGGAGTGAATGTGGACGTGGGATGTAACGGGTGTAACGTTCATGAACGTTAAATGATTTTTTTGACGTTTGGCATTTGTAACGTATGTTTGATTGTATCTATAAATAGGTGTGCGTACCCTTTGTTTTATGCAACGAGAAGAGGTAGTTCCATAGCCTTTCTTTCTTCCTGTCTTCCTTGCTTTGTTAGAATTTCTTGACGTGGTATCAAGAGCTTGGTTCGTATTCCCAAGCATCTTCGGTACGAAACCATGGCAATGATCTCTCAAACTGCAACGGCGAGCGGCGGCGTGTCGCTCCAATACCCCCGGTTGACACCGACGAACTACACCACTTGGGCCATCAAGGTGGAGGCGCTCCTTGATGCACAAGGTCTCTGGGAGGCCATGGCTCCAGGAGAGGACGAGGCCGTGGATGTGCGGAAGGACAAGATGGCAAGGGCTCAACTCCTCCAAGCTCTGCCCGAAGATATTTTGTTGCAGGTTGCAGCAAAGAAAACGGCGAAAGAACTCTGGGAAAGCCTCAAGACGAGGTTTGTCGGGGCAGAGCGTGTCAAGACGGCACGACTGGCAACCTTGAAGGGGGAGTTCGACACTCTTCGTTTGAAAGATGGAGAGACGTTGGATGAATATGCTGGAAAGCTCAGTGGCATGTCGGTGAGGTATGCCAATCTGGGAGCAACACTAGAAGATTCGGAATTGGTGAAGAAACTCCTCAACTCCGTGCCGGATCGCTTCTATCCTGTCGTCGTTGGCATCGAGCAATTCTGTGACATTGACAACATGGTTTTTGAGGAAGCTGTGGGCCGTCTAAAGGCATTCGAGGAGCGACTACGACTACGCGCTCCTAGCGGCACCAGCGACAGCCAGCTTCTACTCACTCAGGCCGAGTGGCAAGCAAGGCAGAAGAAGGATGGTGGTGACTCATCGCCAAGCAACAAAGGTAAATCACATGCTTCTACAGATAGCGGCAACCGCGGTCGGGGTGGGCGCGGACGTGGTGGAAGACGTGGCAGAGGCGGTCGGGGTGGTTCGCTACACAAGGAAGGCGGGAGTAGCTCCACTAGCGGCGGCCGAGACAAAAGCCACATCCGCTGCTTCAACTGTGACAAGATGGGTCATTATGCATCCGAATGCAGGTCCCCAAAGAAGGAGGAGGAGGCGCACCTCGTGCACACAAACGACACCGAGCCGGCCTTATTGCTCGCTGCATCGCTAGAGCGGCAAGATACCATCTTGCTGAATGAAGAACGAACGAGGCCGGAGTTGTGCAGCACAAAAGAGGAGGCAGCTCCATGTAATGTCTGGTACTTGGACAACGGAGCAAGCAACCACATGACTGGAGACAAGACAAAATTCTGTAAGTTAGATGAGACTGTCACGGGCAAGGTGAAGTTTGGTGACGGTTCTACTGTCCAGATTATGGGTAAGGGGTCAATCTTGTTTGCCTGCAAGAACGGTGACCAGTGGTTACTCCAGGAAGTATACTACATCTCGAGGCTTCACAACAACATTGTCAGCCTCGGACAACTCACCGAGAACGGCCACAAGGTGATCATGGACGAAGATATCCTACATTTTACGACAAAAGTCCAGCGAGACTCCTCACGAAGGTGAAGCGCACTGTAAATCGGCTTTACCGGATTGAACTACATCAGGCAGAGGCGGCATGCCTCCTGGTGAGTCTCGAGGACCCAGCATGGTTGTGGCATGCCAGGCTAGGCCATGTCAACTTCCAAGCATTGACGATGCTCGTGAACAAGAAGATGGCGGTGGGCGTGCCGCCAATCACGCATCCTAACCAGCTGTGCCAGGGGTGTTTGGTGGCTAAACAGACAAGGGAGTCGTTTCCAGCAACGGCGAGCTACCGAGCGGAGGAGCCGCTTGAATTGCTACACGTTGACTTGTGTGGCCCGATTACGCCATCAACCCATGCTGGTAACAACTACTTTATGCTAATTATTGATGACTATTCCAGATGGATGTGGATATATGTGATCAAGACAAAGGATCAAGCATGCTCCATGTTCATGAAGTTCAAGGCAGAGGCAGAAAACACGAGCGGCTATCGAGTGAAGACGCTCAGGACTGACCGAGGTGGAGAATTCCTCTCAGCCGAATTCACCAGAATGTGCGAGCAAGCAGGAATCAGGCGACATCTCACTGCACCATACACACCACAACAAAATGGCGTGGTGGAACGGAAAAACAGAACCGTAATGGCAATGACAAGGTCCCTTCTGAAGAGCATGAATGTGCCAGGAAGATTTTGGGGGGAGGCCGTGCGGCATGCAGTCTACTTGCTGAATCGCTTGCCGACAAAAATGCTAGGTGAGCGCACCCCTTTCGAGGCATGGCATGGAAGGAAGCCACATCTTGCACACCTTCGAGTGTTCGGCTGTACAGCACATGCAAAGGTGACGACGCCACACTTGAAGAAACTCGAAGATCGAAGCCAACCAATGGTGTACCTTGGCATCGAGGAAGGCTGCAAGGCTCACCGTCTATTTGATCCACGACGTGGCAGAATTCATGTAAGTCGTGACGTCAAATTTGAAGAAAATATGAAGTGGAATTGGTGTGCAGGTGAAGGTGGAAGTGACTCATCAGATGTTGTCATTGCAAATGACTACATCACGGAGCTAGAGAA
Source organism: Ottelia alismoides (assembly GCA_037367405.1). Lineage (NCBI taxonomy): Eukaryota > Viridiplantae > Streptophyta > Magnoliopsida > Alismatales > Hydrocharitaceae > Ottelia > Ottelia alismoides. The sequence continues at coordinate 228,806 of JAZKJV010007174.1, read as the reverse complement.
GGATGGCTCAATCGGCGATTCATCTCCTACGACACAATTTCATCATGCCTCTTCATCAACTCCATTTGTTGTCGAGGGGACTCCGAATCATCTTGCAACACCTTCAACAACCATGTCCTCTCCATCATCAAGCAGCAACACCAACACCGAAGATGCACATGTTCGTTACAGGCATATCGACGACATCATGAGAGATGCTCGGAGGATAGATCTTGAAGAGGAGGACATAGAAGAAGCAGCCATGCTCGCAGAGATGGAGGAGCCATCTTCTTACCAAGATGCTGTCGGGCAACAAGCCTGGGAGGATGCTATGGCCAAGGAGATTGAGTCCATCGAAAGGAATGGAACATGGACTCTCACAGTGCTACCGGCTGGACACAAGCCAATTGGGCTCAAGTGGGTCTACAAGCTGAAAAGGAACTCAAATGGAGATGTGATCAAGCACAAGGCAAGGCTAGTTGCAAAGGGATACGTCCAGAAGCAAGGTGTTGACTTTGAGGAGGTATTTGCACCAGTGACGAGACTTGACACAGTGCGTGTCATCCTTGCCTTAGCTGCTAATCATGGTTGGCAGGTACATCATCTTGATGTGAAATCCGCATTCTTGAATGGAGAGCTCAAGGAGGAAGTATACGTTGCTCAGCCAGAGGGGTTTGTTGTGAAGAACAAAGAGCACCTCGTATACAAGTTGAGAAAAGCACTGTATGGCCTTCGACAAGCACCTCGAGCATGGAACACTCAACTTGATAGGAGCCTGAAGCGCATCGGGTTCACAAAGTGTGCACAAGAGCAAGCTGTGTACACAAGAGGAGAAAGCCAAGCAGGTATCATTATTGGTGTATATGTTGATGATCTCATTGTGACAGGAAAAAGCTTGGAAGAAATTGCTTTATTCAAGAAGCAAATGATGAATGAGTTTGAAATGAGTGATCTAGGATTGCTCACATGCTATCTTGGCATTGAAGTAGCACAAGAAGAAGCATGTATCAAAATCAAGCAAGCTGCATATGCCAAGAAGGTATTAGCTCAGTTTGGCATGGCTGAGTGCAATCCAACAAAGTTCCCCATGGAACAGAAGGCACACTTGCACAAGAACTCTGAAGGAGAATGCGTGGATGCAACAGAATACCGCTGGATGATCGGCTGCTTGAGGTATTTGCTCCACACGAGACCTGATCTCTCTTATGCTGTCGGAGTGGCTAGCAGGTTCATGGAGAGACCGACGATGATGCATCTCAAGGCCGTGAAGCAAATCATAAGGTACTTGAAGGGTACAATCCATTATGGTCTCATATATGTTAAAGGAGGAAGTAAAGCAGTAATCACTGGCTACACAGACAGTGACTTAGCTGGTGACATGGATGATAGAAAGAGCACCGGAGGAATGGCATTCTACATTAATGACAGCCTTGTGACATGGAGTTCACAAAAGCAGAAGACGGTGGCACTATCTTCATGTGAAGCTGGGTTTATGGCAGCAACAGCGGCGGCATGCCAGGCGCTATGGCTGAGATGCTTGTTGGGGGAGCTAACAAAGCAAGAGCTACAGCCGGTGAAGCTATTTGTTGACAACAAGTCTGCCATTGCTCTGATGAAGAATCCCGTGTTTCATGGCCGAAGCAAGCATATCGACACGAGGTTTCATTTTATAAGAGACTGTGTTGAAAATGGGCAGATCACTGTAGAGCATATTAGCTCAGAAGAGCAGAGAGCAGATATTCTGACAAAGGCTTTAGCAGGAGTTAAGTTGGCAGCGATGAGCTACCTGATGGGAGTCCGTGATCTTCAGCCAAGCCAGGATTAAGGGGGAGTTTGTTGGAATTAATCCAGGCTAACGTTACCTCTCCACGTCAAGGACGTGGGCAAGAAATCTGCATGTCCCATGCAATGAATATGGAGTGAATGTGGACGTGGGATGTAACGGGTGTAACGTTCATGAACGTTACATGATTTTTTTGACGTTTGGCATTTGTAACGTATGTTTGATTGTATCTATAAATAGGTGTGCGTACCCTTTGTTTTATGCAACGAGAAGAGGTAGTTCCATAGCCTTTCTTTCTTCCTGTCTTCCTTGCTTTGTTAGAATTTCTTGACGCTATTCTCGGTGACCGATGCTCAGATCAACCCGAAGATGAACCGGGTTCAATCGTGATGCAGACGGTCGATGCTGTTCTTCAGGTGATGCGATGGCTTCGAAGCATCACGATTGATGTCCAGGACATGCTCCAGGTGCGGCTCCTGTTGCTCCAACTGATCCAATCAGGCTGTGTTTCCATGAAGATCTACAAATGAATCAAACATCTTGAGCTCGAAGGCTCGGATCAAAATAGAAATAGAACAATCATGAGCGGTGATCCTTCGATGGGGAGGATCGAAACCGATTGATGATAAGGTATGAAGGGATAGTAATAAGTGAATGGAAACACGGAGATGTGATGGATGAGGCAACAGATTCAGATACCAAATCGAGAGCAAGAGGAGGTTTGAAGGAAGAAGATAAACAGAGAGTGATTGAGAAAAGAATGGGGGGGGGTTTCCAGGTGGTTATCGTCTGCATGGCCAATGGTTCCGGAGGCTATGCATGGTGGAATGGTGCTCCACGCTGCAGCTTATCACGCTGATCTCTTCTCCATTTCTCGCTCGATGGCGTCAATTGGAGTTCTATCACTCTCTTTATATATTTCTCTCAACCAGAGCTTGGGGTGTTGAACATGCGAGCCCACGGTGAGCCAGTATGCAATAATTGTTATTACAAATATCATTCCCTGATCTAAAATAAAGAATAACTAATTTGCATAATATGTCCCTTAGTAAAATTAGGGTTATGTACCATGGTCATCTTAATGATCATACAACTGCTGATTCAATTATTGAAACATAGAGGTTGGTGCTTAAATGAATATCTAAAGAGTTAGATTGATGACTCATCAAGCACCGTCAAATGATTGTTAAGACATGATCTCTATCCTGAGTAGGATATGTCAATCCTTTCTCATTTGGCTGATATCTATCTGACCTTTTGATGCAGGTCCTCTGCATAGGATTAGAGATTTGGAGATGTTAGATTAGTTAGGTCAAAGAGTTGACTTAACAAGATCGAGATAATCAAAGTCATGTGTCGTATGCTGTCACGATATAGGTACGCATCCTCTGACCGGAGATAGATTGTTACTATATGTCTGAGTATGTACATTTGGAAGACCAATAGGTTGATGACCTAACCAAGGTCTATACAATGACGCGCTGATGTGCATGCAAGGGCATATGAGTAATACGATCTCTCAAAGGGATCATGCATGTTCATTACTGAACCGGAAGACATGAGCTCACTCATGAGATATTGGGAAGAATCAAATTCCACGTGCGATCGTCTCTCTTTAGAAGCTTGCCTGAATTTGTAAGGTTTGATATATGCTTTTGGAAAGTATATGATCAACACTTAGGTATGATATATGCTTTTGGAAAATATATGATCGACACCGACTCCCAATCATCTGATGAGAACCTTAATTATAAAATCATGAAGGAGACAGTCTAAAAAGAGATCTAAAACTTAAAATTTATTCTGGGTCTTCCAGTATGCATGATGTACAGGTATTAGGAAAACCTGAGGGTGGTGTGATTATAAACGATTGTTTAACCATGACGCTTCGATTCCTAGGGAGTGATGAAATGGGTCTGGATTTTAGTGACTCCTCTCACTAGAGGAGTGATCTAATCTTGGTCCAAGTGTTGGACAAAGATTTGAATGCGATTCTGATGCAATGAGAAGATTGGATCTATGGTCTTGATTTAATTAAGCATCTATGGGAGGTCCGCATGATCTGGATTTTAGATGTGATCTAGATATCCAAGTCACTATATGTGGAACAATACAATCGCTCTGTCCTTATCTCCAAGTATCCACATAGAAAGCACATTGTCCTTGAAAGAGTTCAGGATAATTTCATTGTTGATATATGTATCCGAGCATTGAGAAAATAGATAATTAACTGTGATTTAATTATCATGAATAATATGAATCTAATTCATATTATAAGGAGAGTTATCTTAGATAATTAAAAGTGATGTAGTTATCAATGATGTAAATAATGCGAATGTGATTCATATTATTTGGGCACAAGAGACTAGAGATCCGAGATGATTAAATGTGATTTAATTATCATAGATATGAATAATGTGTATAGCATTGTTCATATTAATCATATATATTAAAAATAAGATTTATAATATATAAGAGAGAGCTAATTATAATTTATATTTGTTAATTAATTGTTGATGTTATTAGGATTCACATTGGACAATTAATCAAAAATGCAATTTACATTTTATTTTGAGTTGTGAATGTGACTCACAAATTTCCAATGACATTATTGCAATGTTCACAAGATAAATTGGATTTATTTTTGTGAACTAATTTGCAACAAAAGTTGTTGCAGATATTGGAGAAATTCATGGGATAATGGAATCTCATGGAATAAGAGGAGAAATCTACCTTCCTTATAGAGTGGGTGGACGGCCACAATTCCTACATGGAATGTCGTGGCTGTCCACTCCTTTCACCCATTTCTCCAATAGAGATTGATTTATTATAAATCAAATTATATTCAAAATATATTTGATTAAATTAAATTAATTATTGTTGTGTTTTTAGCAACAAGATCAAAGCCATTAAAATCAACACAAATCAATGTGAGCTATTGGATGTGTGTTGTACATGGATTGAGATCCATGGATCCCAAAATATTATAAATATAAGGGAACCCCTTGCTCTTAAAGTTAAACAATAAGAATATAATTCTCTCTCTCTCTCTCTCTCATTTTCTACATGCCTCTCTCTCTCATTGTGGCCGTCCACCATGGAGCCCTAGAGAGAGTCTCCATCACCGTAGCGTTGTCGTTATGCTGTCGGATAATTTACTAGTGGATCTTTGTCTCCTTCGTTGCGCCTCACTCGTGAAGAAGACTTCGGATTTCGTGTGACGAGATCAAGAGATTCATCGCTCGGATCATGAACATGGATAGCGATGATCACGCGTTTCATCAACGCGATCGCAAGCATCTCCTCCGTCGGATCGGACTTGAGATAGGAGGTCTCTACATTTAGAGAATCGATCACAACCACACTTCAAGAGGTAACCCAAATATTTTTTTGTTATTTAGATGAAATGATCGAAGAAGTGTTCTGGGATCATTTGGTTTCATCGCATGAAAATTTTCAAATTCCGCTACCAAGAGCAACTAGTATGACTAGTCGCTCCTGATCGTACACGATGCGATCCTCACGCTTTTGTGATGCACTTAAAGATCTCACCATATCCTTCAAGTGGTATCAGAGCCTTAGGTCGGAGGTTTCATATACGATACATAAACCTAGGACGACTTAGGCTCGTTAGGGTTTGTGAAATTTTATCTCATTCCATTCACGCAGCCCTATTTTGTGAATAATTTTGGCTTTGTTTAAATTCTTTAAACACAAAGTTATCACTTGGATTTTATTTCCCATCAAATAATAAAACCGTGGGATTTGAGTTTGCATGATTTGGAATCCGATTGCTCAAGTTATGATCATTTTAGTGCAGGGACTGCTAATCTTGATGTAATTAAGGAGTTAATTACTTTTTTGAAATGCCTAGAATTGCATGCAAATCACTTAGATTCTATCGTAAATCAAATTAGCAAACTTTGGAAACTTATTTTTCATGATTTGGATTTAAATTGATTGAGATATGTTATTTTTAGTAAGTGAGGGCCATTGTTGGAAATTACTTTCCTAGTCAAAAACCTTGTGATTGTCATTTAATCAATTAGTGATAATAAATAGGTTAATTTCCTGAAATAATTATGGATAAATATTTGTGAAATATTTGATGATAAATATTTCCTTAAATGACATTGCCTTAACCAATAATTGATTAGATATGATCTAGATCACAAATTGGTTACTCAATCTACTTTCCAACAAACACAGTTGCTTGAATAGAATTGGGAATTTGTTTAGCAAATTTCATTATAATCAAAATGGTTTTGATTAATATTATATGGTATAACTTCGGTTGAAAAACTGATTATCATCTCAAGTACATAAAGATCAATTTGGCATTATCCTAACTCGAGGCAGATATGGTGTCTAGTCGGGGAGCGTTGGGGTAGCAGGTTGCACCGTGTGCCGTCTGTCCCACTCCTGTCGGTACTGGACATGACAACGGTTAGGGAGGGGATAATGCTGGAGAGATCATGATGTATTTTCTAATTATTAAAATTCGAAATAATACATATTTGAGATAATACCGTATTTCAAGTAACAATTAAAAATTATTTGTTGGATATTGATTGGATCATTAATTTAATATGATTAGATTAGTTGAATACAATTAAAATAAAAAACTCTATTGTGAATAGAGTTGTATTTTCCATGGAAGAATTAATTGTAATGAATATGATTCATAATGACTAGTTAGAATTTGAATATGAGATGGAGGATCACATAAATGACATCTATGGTCTCCCGTCAAGGCGAATGGTTCCGTCGCTAGGGATTGTATGTAGGCGACGCCTGTCCGAAGTGACATCTAGATTGGGCTCTTTGCTTCTTAAAAGAGTAAGGCCATATGCGTAATGACCCCAATATCTGTTCCACATATTATTGGGGCGATATTGGATTGCACGTAGCAAGTTCTAATCCTGTTGATGGTTGGTTCAATTAATGATGGGTCAACATCACCTTAGGGGTGGTGGACGCGGGTGTTAAAGACCGAATTGGGAATGCAAGTTGGACTTGCAGGGTGGAATGTGTTCCCACTTCTTTTTATCCGAGTAATAGTTTCTCATATTATTGGGATGTGACAAAGATAAGGAAGGAGATCCTAGATCTTGCTTGAGATATATTGGTAAGTATATCTCTTACATTGAAAGTGATTAAGGGAATTGACTTTTAGTGTTTACTAGGCAAGACAACTTTGATACAAAAACTCCTAAATCAAAGTAATATATATTTATGCAAATTATCTTATTTCATATAATCCTTCATTAAACTCACTAAATACTATACTCAATAATAACCAGAAAATTACCATGTATCGGATCTATGATCAAGATATTGTACCTGTAGTTGGACACATAATGTATGTGGTTGCAATGTGCAAGTTTCCTCATAATAATGAGGAATGACAATTAAATAGACAATAGGACTACAAATCTAGGGTTTGTATGTTGCTATAGTCTTGATCTCTCATTGAATGTACTTTGGAAGTGACATGTCAATGATGATTGTAATTGTCAATTAATCCTTATAAAATCAAAGAAGATGTTATGGCATACATATGTGCTCTCAACATTTAATCATGAATGGCATGGTTCATTACATTGTGAAGAATGGTGGCTCTATAAGAGATGATGTACTTGAAATGTTTGAGTACCTACCTGAACCTAAGTCTTTATGAATTTAGATGGATATAGATATGATGAGTGTCATCATTCTACTATCTGTACTCTAGTCATTCATGAAGCTTCATAATATTCATATTGTATGAATTTATTGAAGCATATATAAATGTTCAAATACTCTCAGATTGAATTCTTTTGAGTTCAACATAAGAGATCCTTAGTTTTAAGCAATGGTTGCTTATAGATAAAGGTAGAGCAGTAGAAGCATGGGACTGACCCATGTGAGAAGGAAAGTCAAGGAGTTGACTGTACTTCTGTAGCTTCCATATGACATCCAAATAGTTGCATAAATGGCAATACTGCAATATGTCGATGTACTGATATTTTGACTATCAAGTCTATCTAAAAATTCTTTGAGAAGGACTCGGACAGTGCATTAGAATAATCTATATCTTCATTTAATCATTGAAATTGACTTTCTTATTTGATTAGATCAAAGTCTAATAATTGTATCTCATTCTTCTAATAACACTTGCAATTGGTGGCATATGTATTAGAAGGCCATAAAATTTGATCTTAAGGTTTAATAGTCATTCATGGATATTGATGCAATAGTTGCAACAATCTCTATTCGATCGATAGACTTCATACTTTCAGTAGGAGAGCCCTCAGTCTTAGAGAATGTCTCTGTGACCTAGATATTAGATTACACTCATTGTTTATTTCTAAATGTTGGGAATAAGCATGAATTCTGAGATAGACCTATCATAAAGAGTTATGGTGGATATATTTCAAAAAGTAATCTAACATCTAGAGGAGTCTAATAGATTAGAAAATTAATGAATGGATCATTGATATTTCTAATACTGAAAATTAAACCTTAAAAGATCAATAGGAGGATGAAGATCATTTGATAATGATCTGGAGTAAAGGATAGAAGGTAGAGACTTTTAAATCACGGCTCGTATCCACAAGTTACACACGAAGAAAGAAGACATCGCTTGCGATGAGACTTGCTTTCTAATGACCATGCTTAAACTCGTCAGATTATTGCTAACTATAGCTACACAACTTGACTTTGACATCTTCAAGATGGAAGTCAAGATGCATTCCTCTACGAATACCTCTCCGAGGATATTCATATGAAGTAGCCCCATGGCTTCATGAATGAGGAAAGCAAGGTGTGCAAACTAAAGAACTCCACCTATGGACTCAAATAAGCTTCTTTTAGTTGGAACATAAGATTTAATGAAATTATAAATGTTATGATTTCAGATAAAATCTTGATGATGTTGGACCTACGAGCCCACGACGAGCCATTATGCAATAGATGTTATTGGAAATATAATTCCTTGATCTGAAATGAAGAATAACCAATTTGCATAATAGGTCCATTAGTACAATTAGGGTTATGTACCATGGCCATCTTAATGATCATACGAGTGTTGATTCAATTATTGGATCATAGAGGCTGGTGCTATGACGAATATCTAAAGAGTTAGATTGAGGACTCATCAATCACCTTCAAATGATTGTTAACAGAGGATCTCCAACCGGAGAAGGAAATGCCAATCCTTTCTCATTAGGCCAATATCTGATCGACCTCTTTATGTAGGTCCTCTACATAGGGATAGAGATTCAGAGGTGTCAGATTAGTTAGGTCAAATATTTGACTCAACAAGATCAAGATAACCAAAGTCCTACGTCGTATGCTGTCACGATATAGGCACGCATCCTCTGACCGGAGACATATGTGTTACTATATGTCTGAGTATGTACATTTGGCAGAGCAATAGGTTGATAACCAAGCCAAGGTCTATACACCGGCGTGCTGGTGTGCATGCAAGGGCATATGAGTAATACGATCTCTCAAAGGGATCTTACAGGTTCATTACTGAACCGGAAGACATGAGATCACTCATGAGATATTGGGAAGAATCAAATTCCGTGCGTGGTCGTCTCGCTTTAGAAGCTTGACTGAATTTATGGGTTTGATATATGCTTTTGGAAAGTATATGATCAACACCTGTGTATGATATATGCTTTTGGATAGTATACGATCGATACCAACTCCCTATAGTCAAATGAGAAACTCAATGATAAAACTGTGAAGTAGACCGTGTAAAATTGATCTTATACTTTGGGTTTAATCTAGGTCTTCCAGTATGCAGGATGTACAGGTATAGGGATTACCTGAGGGTGATGTGATCATAAACGATTGTATAACAATGACGCTTCCGTTCCTAGGGAGTGATGAAATGGGTTTGGATTTTAGTGTCTCCTCTCAATAGATAAATAATCTGATCTTGGTCTAAATGTTGGACATTGATCTGAATGTGATTCGGATGCAATGAGAAGCTTGTATTCACAGTCTTAATTTAGTCAAGCATCTATGGGAGGTCAACAAGATCTGGATTTGAGATGTGATCTTGATATCCAAGCCACTATACGTGGAACAATGCAATTGCCCTGTCCTTATCTCCAAGTATCCACAGAGAAAGTGCATTATCCTTGAAAGAGTTCAAGATAATTTCATTGTAGATATATGTATCCGAGCATTGAGAAAATGGATAATTAAATTTGATTTTTTTGTCACGAATAATATGAATTTGATTCATATTATAAGGAGATTTATCTAATATAATTAAGTGAGATTTAATTATCAAAGATGTAAATAATGTGATTGTGATTCATATTATTTGGGCACTTGAGATTAGAGATCCACGCTGATTAAATGTGATTTAATTATCATGGATATTGAATAATGTGGATAGCACTATCCATTTTAAACATGTAAATTATAAATGTTATTTATAATATATAAAAGAGAGCTAATTTGTAATTTATATTTGTTAATTAAATATTGTTGTGAATTGGATTCACATTGGATAATTAATTGAAAAATGTAATTCACATTTTATTTTGAGTTGTGAATGTGATTTACATTTTTCTAATGGTAAGATTACAATATTCACAAAATAATTATGAATTATTTTTGTAGAATAAATTACAACAATTGTTGTTGTAAATATTGGAGATACATGGAATCATGCAATCTTGGAGATTTCATTGAGATCCCCCTTTCCTAATAGGAGAGGGGGACAACCACCAATTCCTACAAGGAAAGGGTGGCCGTCCACTCTTCCTATATGGAAGGGGGAGCCTCCTTTTCATTATCTCCCAGTTTAATTGGTTTAATTTTGATTAAATTATATTCATTTATCAATACATATTTAATCTAAATTAAATTAATTGTTGTTAATTTTTATCAACAAATTCTTCGCCATTAAAAGAAACACAAATTAATGAGAGCCATTGGATTTGTATTATCCATAGATTGAGATCCATGGATCCCAAAATATTATAAAAGGAGAGGCACCCCATGACCTTCTTGGTTACAAGATATGCTCTCTATCAATCTCTCTACACACCAACTTCATCTCTCTCCATATCTCTTATGGTCGTCCACCATGGAGACCTAGAGAGAGTCACCCTCACCGTAGTGTCGCTGTTATGCTACCAGATTGTTTGCTCGTGGATCTCTCTCTCCTTTGGTTCACCTCGCTCATGAAGAAGACATAGGATCTTGTGTGATGAGATTAGGAGATTCACCGCTTAGATCATCAACATGGATTGCGAGGAGCACACATTTCATCAATGCGCTCACAAGTGACTCCTCCGTCGGATCAGACTTGAGACAGGAGGTATCTTCGTTTAGAGACTCGATCACAACCACGCTTCAAAAGGTAACCCTAATACTTGTTTGTGGTTTAGATGAAATAATCTTAGAAGTGTTCTTGGATCATGTGGTTTCATCGTATGATTTTTTTTAAATTCCGTTGCCATGAGCAACTAGTACGACTAGTCGCTTCCGATCGCATATGATGCGATCCTCATGCTTCCGTGATGCGCTTAAGGATCTTACCATATCCTTCAAGTGGTATCAGAGCCTTAGGTCGGAGGTTTTGGATGCGATCCATAAACCTAGGAAGACTTGGGTTCATTAGGGTTTGTGAAAGTTTTGTCGCATTTTATTTTCGCATCTCTTTTTAATGAATTATATAGAACCTGATTAAATAGTTTAAGGACAAAATAGTCACTTGGATTATGTTTCCTATTAAATAAGAAAACTGTGGGATTTGAGTTTGTGTGATTTCGATTCCGTTTGCTCAAGTTATGATCATTTTAGTGAACATGTATCCATTGTTTCGAGGACTGCGAATCTTAACGTAATTAAAGAGTTAATTGCGGATTTTAAACGTAGAAATGTGTGAAAATCACTTAGGTTCTGTTGTAAATTTAATTGTCAAATTTTGGAAACTTATTTTGCTTAATTCGGATTTAAATTGATTGAGATATCTTAATTTTAGTAAGTGAGGGTCACTGCTGGAAATTACTTTCATAATCAAGAACCTTGTGATTGTCATTTAATCAATTAGTGAAATTAAATGGCTTAATTTCCTTGAATAATTATGGATAAATATTTAGAAATATTTGACGATGATTATTTCTTTAAATGACATTGCCTTAACCATTAATTGATTAGATATGATCTAGATCACAAATTGGTTACTCAATCTACTTTCCAACAAACATAGTTGCTTGAATAGGATTAGGGATTTGTTTAACAAATCTTCTTATAATATTAATAAAAAATATTTTGATTATTATTATATATGGTATAACTCCGGTTGAAAAACCAATGATCTTCTCAAGCACACAATGATCAATTTGGCACTATCCTTTCCCGAGGTGTATACGGTGTCTAGTCGAGGAGTGTTGGGGTAGCAGGTTGCACCGTGTGCGGTCTATCCCACTCCCGTCGGTACTGGCCGTGAGAACGGGTAGGGATGGGATAATGCAGGAGAGATCACAATGTATTTTTTGTAATTACTAAAATTCGAAATAATACGTATTTGAGATAATACCATAATTCAAGTAACAAAAAAGAATGATCATTGGATATTGATTGGATCATTAATTTAATATGATTAGATTAATTGGAATCCAATTATAAAATTAAAACAATCTATTATGAGTAGAGTTGTTATTTCCCTTGGAAGAATTAATCGTAATGAATATGATTCGTAATGATTAACTAGATTTTGAATATGAGATGGAGGATCACATAAGTGACATCCATGGTCTCCTGTCAATGTGAATGGTTCTGTTGCCAGGGATTGTATGTAGCAGACGTCTGTCCGAAGTCACAGCTCCTGTATGCAAGCGCATCTGGATCAAGCTCTTTTCTTCTCGAAAGAGTAAGGCCTTATGCGTAGTGACACCGATATTGAGTCATCATATTATTGGGACGATATTGGATTGCACATATCGAGTTCTAATTACATTGACGGTTGGTTCAATTAATGACGGGTCAACATCATCTTAGGGGTGGTGGGCCCAGGTGTTAAAGACCGAATTGGGAATGCAAGTTGGACTTGCAAGGAGGAATGTGTTCCCGCTTCTTTTTATCCAAGTTGCAAGTTCTCATATTATTGGGGTGTAACAAAGATAAGGAAGGAGATCCAAGATCTTGCTTGAGATATAAATGTAAGTATCTCTCTTACATTGAAAGTGATAAAGGGGATGGACTTTCAATGTTGACAAGGTAGGACAACTTTGATATTAAAATTTCCTAAATCAAAGTAAAGTATATATATATGTTCAAATTTCTTATTTCAGGTAATCCTTCATTAAACCCACTCAATAGTATACTCTATAATAACCAGTAAAATATCATGGATGGGATCCATGATCAAGATATTGTACTTGCGATTGGACACATATTGTATGTGATTGCAATGTGCAAGTTTCCTCATATTATTGAGGAATAACAATTAAATAGACAATAGGAATACAACCCTAGGGTTTGTATGTCTCTATAGTCTTGATCTCATCGAATGTACTTTGGAAGTGGCATGTCGATGATGATCATAATTGTTGAGTAATCCTTATAAAATCTAAGAAGATGTTTTAGCATGCATATGTTCTCTTGATATTTTATCATGAATGACATGGTTCTCTGCATCATGCAGAATGGAGGCTCTATAAGAGATGATGTACTCAAAATATTTGAGTACCTACCTGAACCAATATTTTAAGAGTTTAGATAGATGTAGATACGATGAGTGTCATCATTCTACTGTCTATACTCTGGTCATTCATCAAGCTTCTTAATATTCATATTGTATGAATTGAATGAAGCATGTATAAATGTTGATGTACTCTTATATTGAAATATTTTGAATTCACCATAAGAGATCCCTTGTCATAAGCAATGGGTGTTTATAGATGAAGCAAGTGTAGTGGAAGCATGGGTCAGACCCAGGTTAGAAGGAAAGTCAAAGAGTTGACTGTACTTCTATGACTTCCATATGACATCCAAAGAGTTGGATGAATGCCAATACTGCAATAAGCCGATGTATTGATAGTATGACTATCAAGTCTATCTACAATCCTTAGAGAAGGACTCGGATAGTGCATCAAAATAATTTATATCTACATATAATCATTGAAATTGACTTTCTTATTTAATAAGATCAAAGTCTAATAATTGTATCTCATTCTTCTAATAATAGTTGCAATTGGTTACATATGTATTAGAAGACTAGAATTTGATCTTCAGGTTTAATACTCATCTACATGGATATTGATGCAATTGTTGCACCAATCTCTATTGGATAGATAGACTTCATATTTTCAGTGGGAGAGTCCTTAGTCTTAGAGAATGTCTCTATGACCTAGGTATTAGAATACACTTATATTTTATTTCTAAATATCGGAAATAAACATGAGTTATAGAATAAACCTATAGAGAGTTATGATGGATATATTTCAAATAGTAGTCTAACATCTAGTGGGATCTACTAAATTAGAAAATTAATGAATGGTTCATTAACATTTCTAATAATGAAAATTAAACCTTACAAGATCAATAAGAGGATGAAGATCATTTGACAATGATCTGACATCAAGCCTTGGACATTTGTCTATTGATGAGATCAATAGACTAGTAAGAGAAGAAACTTTAGATTGTTTGAAATTTCTAATCTTACATGCTTGAAACTTCAGATTGTCTGAAATTTCAAATCTTACATGCTTGTGAATATTGTATTCAAAGTAATAATGTCCAAATCACCCTTCTCTGAGAATGGTGTAAGATGTCAAGGTATTCAATATCTTATACATATTGATGTATGCAGATCATCTATATCATGACAAACATTGATGATATATGATATCATTCGATGATTATTTGTGATATATGATTTCTTCACGTCATCTTAGAAACCTTTGAAATGTTCAAAGATTTCATAATTTTGGTTTAGAACCAAAGTTTGAATGAAGATGACATGAATTTGATCTAACCTATGTAATCAGTACCTATTAAATGAATTCATGGGATACATTTTAGAGAAAGGAATATCATTTCTATCTCAATCCTCCTAATACACCTAAACTCAATAGAGTTGTAGGGAGATACAATTGGATCATGTGTGACATGATTTGATCAATGATGAATATTAGCATAATTACCTCTTAGTTTTTAGGTATCTATGTAGTAGAGACTACAATATATATCCATAATTAGGTTCCATGCAAGTAAGCTAGAATCTAGCACCAGAAAGTGCTACTACATTGAGAAAATAAAGCATGGTATTGGATATCTACTTTATAACCTTAAGATTCTTAAAAGATTTCATATCTGAGAACATGATTCTTAGAGATTGAGACTCTAAGAATCAAGATGAAAATGAAGTAAAGGAACTCATTGAATCTTGAGAAGATAATGAGGCTTCTAAAATTGGAAACTAAAAGGACAATTAAAGATGAAACACTAATACCTCTTCAAATAAGTTTGAGGATGGATTCTACGTGTCAGTTAAATCTGACATGATCTAACTTCATATGATGAAGCTTGTGAAGTTCATATAATGGAAAGATGGATGTTAGCAATAAAGTCTAAAGTAGACTTCATATAAAAGCGTTGTATATGGACCCTCGAGAATCCACCTATATGGGTGACAAGTTCATATTTGCCCTAGTTAATTTGTGTAAATTATTGAGCGCTCAAATTAATGTTGAATTTGTCATTGTCGGGCAATCAAAATCAGTCAAGAAATTATCCACAAAATTTTATTCAATTTTATTCGAAGTGGTTTTATGTTTATTTTACTTGGATAAGTCCCAAGGTCGAACTCAAGGTGGCAAAGGAATAACCTAGAAATTTGTCTATCAAAGTTCGTGTACGGTTTTTGAGGTGGTATTTTTTGGTATTTTTAATGCAATTTTGGGATACAATATGCAAATGTTGTCAATTTTATGGATTAAAATGTAAAGATCAATCAAACGATGTTCGAAAAATATGAAACTTGGTCTAGATGTAAAATATGGTGAAATGTATGTACTGTATTTTTTTGAAATTTTTGGATGCAAGATAAATATTTTATGAATTTATGAATGAAAACGATGTGAGTTTCAATATTTAATCATAATAAATATTAAACCTATTTATTTTCTAGGGATAAAATTATCAAAGATCTATCAGTAGATGATAGATCTCAGAAAAATCCTAAACTTCAAAAATAAGAGAGTTAATACCTATTAAAAATTAAAGATCGAAATAAGAAAAATGATTTTTACATGAAAAATCATGCACACAAATGCAATTCTTTTTGGGCATAATGTTAAACACAACTAACTTTACAATATGTGATTTTTTTGGCAATTTTCAGAGCTATGATTAATTACTTATGAATTTCCAAACACAGAATGGGAGAAATATACAATTTTCCACAAAATAATTAATTATTAATTAACCAGAAATCGCAATAATATCACAAGCATGCCATGATGTAGAGAATTAATTGTAGAACAAAATGCAAATTTTTGATAAATAAAATAATGGAATGAAGAGGTCTAGAGCAACAGATGAACATATGGATATCACTACAATATTACAATAATTAAATAAAGCAC
The DNA here is from genome assembly GCA_037367405.1 of Ottelia alismoides. NCBI lineage: Eukaryota > Viridiplantae > Streptophyta > Magnoliopsida > Alismatales > Hydrocharitaceae > Ottelia > Ottelia alismoides. Next base: position 212,441 of record JAZKJV010007174.1, on the reverse strand, counting down.
GGAGGACTAAATTGAAATTATCAAAACTTTGGGGGTTGATTCTGCAAAATTTCAAGAGCATCACGTGCAAAGCACGTGACCTCTAGTGGCAGGGCGTTATGTACGAATTGGCGGAATTTAACGGGCGCTCTTGCAATTTTCCCAAAAGGTCACGTTCTTGGCACATGACCTCAGGGTGGGGGCTCTTTTGGAATTTAACAGAACGTGAGGGGTGGAACTGCAAGTTCCCCCAATGCACGTGATCCTCACGTGTGTGGGGGCCTTGGGCCTCCTGCACCGGGTTCTGGTGTGGCGGAGCGGCGATGCTTGACCATCGGTCGGAGGTGGGCTGGCGAAGGGCTACTAGAGGCGATGGTGCTTGGTCGTCGGTCGGAGGCGAAGCGATGGAGGTGGTGACAGGCTTCAACTGCTGGAAGATGGAGCATAGGCCGGTGGGCAACTGGGGTGTAGGTGGTGCAGCGACGAAGCTCCCGAGGTCGACACACGACCGTGGGTTGTCAGGGCGGTGGAGCATGGTCGACGGGGCTCCTCTCTCTAGGATATGTGGGTGAAGAACGATGGGGAAGCGGAGCAGTGTTTAGAGGAGCTCCTAGAGATGGCGATGCTGGTCGATGGCCATTGACGAAGGGGCGGAACGTTGGTTTTGTGGTGGAGGCGGAGAAAAAGATGGATGGGGGTATAAGCGGTGGTTTAGGAAGTAGTTGTCGTTGGCTCAATGAAGAGATGTGATGGTGGAACCGCGTTGGATGAACGACTAAAGTCGGAGCAAGGGTAGCGGCGTCATCGCTTGCTGCAACGAGGAACGACCTCGGATTGCTCCATCCTTGAAGATCAGGACGTCGGAGATGCGGTCACCACCTCCGACCTAATGCTGCTCGTCATAGCTTGAATCAGTGGATGATTTTAGAGAGGGTGGTGATTGGTTAAATAGTAGTGGAGGGGTGGCTATGGAAGGGGATTTGATGAGATTCGATCGGATTGGGAAGGAGAATTGCGACAATCTGAGGTGTGATTAGAGAAGGATTGGCGACCGCGAGATTCGCGGAGGTGAAGGAGTTCGATGAGGCAACGGCGGCCGCGAGATTTGCAGAGTTGGGGCGGCGGAGATTGTGAGGTGGCTCTGCTTGATTGGGAAAGTTGCTGGGGAAAAAAGATGGTAAAGCACCCGTCCAATCGACCGAGATCGGGCGACCGAGATGCTGCCACGTGGCAATGAATGGGACTGCATGAAACACGTACGGTGCACGTACGTAGGAGGCACGTGCTCCGCACGTGCGATTAAAAAAAGCGAAAATAAATAGGCCAAAAAAATGGGTGAAACGTGGCGGCTCCAGGAGCGGCCACGTGTCGGCCCCACAAAAATTGAAAAGTAAATACAAAGATAATTCTGGAATAAATAGCAAATGACCTCGGATAAAAAAGTTATCTTTACAAAAGTTGCTCGTCTCGATGAGATCTACAACATTCATGAAGATACCAAAATCAAAATCGATCATTTGTATCAAGTAATATTTTTGGGGTATCCCATGTACATAGAATACCTTGATTTTTGGGTTTTATAATTTTTTGTTATTTTTAAACAAGATAAAAATATGGAAAAAAATATGATAAAATAAAAAATAAATATTTACACGTTATTCTTTTTTTATTAATTAAAAAAAATAAAATAAAACATAAAAATGACAATTTTTGTAGAGACAGTTAGTGAAGACTCGGACTCAATTAGTTTTTTTGATTTCAAGCTCAATTTGGATTTGGATTTTTGTGCATTTTAATAAAACTTTCATCAAAGAAGACAAATGAAAAAGAAATAAAAAAATGGGTTAATTTTGTACATAAAACAATAGGTAAAAAACCGCTAAAATACAAAATGTACAAAAGAGGCCCAAAACCCATCTTTCACATATGAACTCCGATTCATTTGAACTTGGTCTTGTTTTGAAGATAATTGAGTGTACATTAGTTCAAAAGTGAGTAAGATCAATTCAGACACGGGATGAGGAAGTTATCGAGGTTTTAGTCCGGAAATCTTATAACTAGGGTTTGGGTTTCTGGTCCACTTATTTAGGTTAGTGATTTTGTTGTATTTTTCATTTATTCTTGTCACTGATATGTACACAATGGAGTGATTTCATGTCAATTGGAATAAGCATGAATTAGTTAAAAATCAGGAAAGTTAGATTATGTTACAGGTCATTTTGGCTGGGATTTTTGGCTTCTTATTTTCTACAAAAATAAGTGATAAAATGCAATTCTTATCAAAACATACATGAATGCTAATTATGCAGAATAAATGAAGAAATGCCAATTATTGTTAGGGATTTGAACTTAATTCATCATTTCTAGAGTGATGAATCTAAGATTCACCATCCCCTTATACTTAAACCATGCTCGTCCTTGAGCATCAAAAGAAATGCAATGAGATGAAATGAGATTGGGTTCCATGACAAATCCATGAGCAGAAGGTGAAAATGAAAATAGACTCGACCTTTGGATTATTAGTGTGGTGGAAAATCTGTGAGACTTAGAATTTTAAAATCAACAACCTTCAAGTTCTACACATCATTGTCACAGTTTTGACTCAGAAGTCATCTTAGATCAATCTTCCTCCCAAAGCACACCCCATGAACATTGAACAATCGACTCATGTGTGTGAAAGGTTTTAGCTCTTCCCATCCAGAATGCCGGACTACCATGCAAGTGACGGTTCCGAAAATCGCGGCTTTAAGAAGATGTGTTTTTATTTGTTCGTACCAAAAATATGGTTTGCCATTCATTGTAGGCGGCGATCGGAATTTTTCAAGAAATAATCACAAATATTATTAAATTTTGAATCAAGTGGTTTTATGTTTATTTTACTTGGGCAAGTCCTAAGGTCGATCACAAGGAGGCAAAGGAACAACCTAGAGTTATGTCTATCAATATTCGTGCACGATTTTCGAGGCGGTCTATTTTTGGAATTTTTAATGCAAATAAGGGACGCGAGATGCAATTTGGCCTATTTTAGGGACTAAAATGCAAATTACATTCAAATGATGTCTAAAAAATACGAAACTTGGCCACAATGTAAAATATGATGAATTAAATGTAATATATTTTTTTTTTGGAATTTTTGGAGGTAATATGAATTTTTTATGAATTTTTGAATGTAAACAGAAGGATTTTAAATATTTAAATATAATAAATATAAAACCTACTTATTTTCAAGAAATAAAATTATCTAAGATCTATCACTAGGTGATGGATCTCAGAAAAATCATAGACCTCGAAAATGTGGGGTTGAATACCTATTAAAAATTAAATACTGAAATATGCAAAATGATTTTTATAGGGCAAATTATGCATGCAAATCAAATCTTTTTGGGCACAATGTCAAGCACAACAATCTCTACAATATGTGATTTTTCAGCGATTTTTAGAGCAGTGTTTAATCAACTACAAAATTAAGAGCACAAACTGGGCAAAATATGAAAATTTCCACAGAATAATGAATTATTAATTAACTACTGATCACCAAAATGTTCACAATATGTCAGAATGTAGAGAATGAAATGAGAAATATCATGCTAGTTTTGGATTAATAAATAATGTAAAGGAAAGGTTCAAAATCACTAGGGAACACAGGGGTATAAATGCAATTAAATAAATATAAATAAAATAAGCAGGGGGAACCTAAATGTAATTACCAGCACTAGGAGGGGCCTTCTTACAAAATGACCAATAGGTCACGTGCCAAGCACGTGACCTTGGTCGGTGGGGCTGATTCGTAAATTGGGGTACCTCTATAGGGCACTTGCGATTTTACCGTGCGATCACGTGCGGAGCACGTGACCCAGGGGACGACGCAGGCTGATGACGTCCCTCGCCCCACGTGCGACGCACGTGATGGGGTCTCGAGCTGGACGCCCGGTGGCGAGTGGTTGAGCACAGCGGTGAGGGGGGTCCGGCGATGTAGGGCCGGAGAAGATGATGTCGAGGCGGAGTACGTTTGTCGGAGAAGAAGGTCGACGCACGGTGGAGTTGGTAACTGGAGTCGGGGAAGATGACTGGTGGTATTGGCGTTCGTTGGAGATGTTGTAGACGTTGGTTGTCGAAGTCGAAGAAGACGTAGGCTCGACGGTGTTGGGAGTGGCCGAAGCTCGTCAGCGTAGAAGGCGGCGGCAGAAGTCGATGGAGGCAATGACGAAGTTGACGTTGATCGGGGCAGGTGATGTTGAGGTGAAGAACATTGCTGTTTCGGTGAAGGCGCAGCTGGAGGAGAACGACGAAGGCTTTGATGGCGTTTGTCGTTGATGATGGCGTCGGTGAGCGAAGTCGAAGTTGTGGAGAGGCGGGGAAGAAGGTCGTTGTCAACCGTAGCTCGACGGTGTCCCGGAGCGGAGCAGTAAGGCGGCGAACGTCGCTGCTGCAATGGCCACGGGGGTGTGGCCGGATCTCACCGGAGAAGGGGGTTTTCAAGGCGCTGTCACCACCGAGAAAGGGGGGAATGTGAGGTGCATCCAGCGGATGTTGGCGTCACTGCTCCAGAGCGCGGCGAAGGCGATGGTGCATGCTGGATGCCTCCAGGCGTTGGAGTTGACAACGAAGGATGGTGTTGATGCTCGACGTTGTATGGCATGGAGGCAGAGTAGAAGCGGTGGACGGTGTTGGCGATGAAGCTCCTGGAGGGGCGGTGGAGGTCGTAGTCAGAGACGAAGGTGGAAGTAGCTCCTGTGGTTGTCGAAGAAGGCGACGGACACGAAGTATGGTGATCGTTGGCTTGACGAGAAGCTCGGAGCATGGCAGTTCGTGGTGGAGGGGCGCGCTGCAACGAGGGCAAGGAAATCCTCGGATCTCACCGCAAGCTCGAGGGGGTTGCCAGGAGCTGTCACCTCCGGTGAGCGGGCCCCCTTGCGTTGGTAAATCAGCGGATGATCGGCATCGGGGGTGTCGAGGCCCTTTAAATAGGAGAGGGAGGTCGCTGGCGATGGACCCGGAGGCGGTTGGCCGCGAGGAGCGCGACGGAGGTTACGGAGAGGGGCAATGGTTGCAGTGAGGCGGAGATAACGGAGAGGGGCGGCGACCGTTGCGAGAGTTGTGAGGCAGCGGTGGCCGAATCGGGGAAGATGCATGTAGAAGACAAGGTGGATGGCCGTCCGATTGGCCGAGATAGGACGGCCATAAAGGTGACACGTGGCTGGGGTAGGGAGAAGGGCGCGCCACATGTGCTTGGCTGGCACGTGCCTGTGGGCACGTGCCTCGCACGTGCGTCCGATAATTTTTTTAAAATGAATTATAAAAAAGGGTTAAATAATGCTGACACGTGGTGGCCTCTGGGGCTGCCACATGTCAGCACCAGAAAAATCGAAGATAAAATATTTTGTAAAATAAAAAAGAAATAGTAAATGATCTCAGATCTAAAACATTCATTCACAAAAAATGCTCGTCTCGATGTGATCTACAACTTTCATGAAGACATCAAAACCAAAATCGATCAAATGCACAAAGTGAAATTTTGGGGTATCCCATATGCATAGAATACCTAGATTTTTGGGTTTTCTATTTTTCTTGTCATTTTTAAACTAGATAAAAAAATCCGAAAAAATATCGAGAAATCAAAGATAAATAAAAGACATTTAAATCTATTTTTTTTGGATTTTTATTGATAAAGAAGATATGTACATAAAATACCAGATAAAAAATAGCTCAAATACACAATCTACAAAAGAGGCAAACCCAACTTTCACATACGAGCTCCGATTCACATGAACATGGTCTTGTTTTGAAGGTAATTGAATGTGCATTAGTTCAAAAGTGAGTAGGATCAAATCGGACACTGGATGGGGAAGATATGGGGCTTTTAGTCCGAAAATCCTGAAACTAGGGTTTGGGTTTTTGGTCCACTTAACAGGGTTAGTGATTTTTTTTGTATCTTTCATTTACTCTTGTTAGTGATAAGTACACAGTGGAGGTGGATTTGTGTCATTCAGAGTTAGCATGAAGGAGTTAAAAATCTGGGAAATTAGGCTATTTACAGGTCATTTTTAGCTTGGATTTTTTGCTTCTTATTTTGTGCAAAAATGATGGATAAAATGCCATTCTTATGCAAACATGTACGAATGCTAATTATGCAGAATAAATGTAGAAATGCTGATGATTTTGAGGGAATTAAGCTTAATAAATGAAATTTAGAGTGATGAATCCGAGATTCATCATCCCCCTATACTTAAACCATGCTCGTCCCTGAGCATCAAAAAGAAACGCCATAAGGTGAAATGAGATTGGTTTCCATACCAAGGCCATGAGCTGAAGGTGAAACTGAAACTAAACTTGACCTTTGGATTAATAGTGTGTCGGAACTTCTGTGAGACTTAGAATTTTAAAAGCAACAACCCTCAAGTTCTACATATCATTGTCACAGTTTCGACTCAAAAGTCATCTTAGATCAATCTTCTTCCCAAAGTATACACTATGAACATTGAATAACCGATTCATGTGTGTGAAGGGTTTTAGCTCTTCCCATCTAGAATGCTGGACTACCATGCTCCTCTCCTCTCCAGTAACTCGTCCTCGGGGAGTCAGGTATTTCCTTCTAAGGTCTGTCGCGTTGTGTTCACAATCGAATTGAGGGAGAAGCTAGAAGAAGGGGAAAAGAACTGGAGGGTGGTCAATGTAGTCACCTCTCCTTATGAAGATGGCCAGTGTAGCCGAGTCTCCACCAAGATCTGTAGGTTTCTTGAAGCTTGGACCTTTTTGGTCAGATTTTATTTGGTAGTTGCTTCTTTGTATTTGGAATTTTTGGTGATTCTGCTTGGATCTTGTTGTGCCCCTACGTATATAGAATCTTTTTGTTCCGTACATTTTTTGGGGTCTTAGAAAAAAATTGTGCCCAGCCGTCCATCCCTTTTCTGAAGCTTTATTTCCCGTACTCTGGTCTTTAGATTTCCACGCTACCAGAAAAGAGACTCACACATTCTTCCAACATCCCGTCTGAGTTGAGCTAAGTGCATAGTGCGAGAGTACAAATTAATTCACTATTCCAGAGTAGTACCCAGAATGAAGAGACCAGGTTAGACACTAAGAGTCAAACGTTGTACATTGTCATGTGGAACTTAAAAAATTAAGTCAATAGACCTGAAGCTCTTAAAATCCTATTTCTCAGGGAAGTTCCTCTGAAAATTAGGTGTATTAAGGTCAAATCCAGACCACTCTCGGTTTCAGCTCATAACTCGGTTCAGAACCCAATAACTTTTCACAGATGAATGCGATGTTGGAAGAAGTGCAGGTGTGTGAAATGCAGACACTTTTTTGTGATTTTTGATTTGATTTTTTTTGACATTTTATGCAAGGGATTTTTTTATGCAAAAATGGATAAGAAGCCATTTTTTTTCCAAAAAATTTTTGGGCACGGTTAATGTCAGTAGAAAACTCTTCTTTTTTTTAAGTTAGTTACCCACCCTGTAAATACATATAGACTTACGTGAAAGTACGAGATATGGGTAAAATATATACGAAGTATATACACAGACCCCCCCTATACTTAGCGAGTGATGTGTCCTCAAAGCAGAAGAAGCGTAAAGAAGACATAGCTCTGGCTAAGCGTAAGAGGGTGAAAAATGAAAAGAAAAAGAACAATATATTCTAAGTTTAAGTATAGAAGAAGAGCAAAAAAATGAAGCTGTTGGGTTATGTGAATGGGGAGAGTATGTACAGGTGGGTGTCGGTTCCCCCTATACTTAGGCTATGGTCAGCCTAAGTCTAAGAGAAAGGTGGAAATGGATTGATCGGGAGAAGTATGATGGGGAAAATGGTATATACAGATGGCATCGGTCCCCCCTATACTTAGGCCTTTGCCTAAGTAGAGGAAGAAGCTGTACAAGGAGACCGATGTGGTCGGGAGGGAGGGTGGGTAGCCGATGATTAAGGCGGTTTTCAACTGATTTTCTTGTAAGCATGTGGTGGGAGATCGTAATGATGAGATGGAGATGAAGCATATGATTCCCAACTATGATCAGTGTCATCCTCAGAAAAATCAAGATGGATAATAGATGAAGTGTTTGAGTCAGATGAAAGATATCCATCATCAGAGTTATCCTCAGAGGAATAGTATTTGCAAGTAGACATACTCCAAGTATTCATGTCTTTTTGTTTCTTCAGTTGTTTCCTCAGAATTCGTTCCTTCTTGGGGTCAATCAGTTTGTCCTCGGATGAATACTCAGAAGCACCGGTCTCAGTCAGCTCATAAGAAATAATTCCAGTGTATTTGAAGAGGGCAGGAGCATCAGCTTTGGATGAGTAGTAGTTCGAAACAGGAGTTGTCCAATGAGAATTGACTTTTGGATCCTTGCGAAGATATGGATTTAGAGCTGCCGAACAAACTTCACTCATGTAGACTACATTTTCCAGACCTGATGAGGGATCATCAGCTGGTTCCTCTTTTGAAAGGTCAAAGGTAACTATCTTTTTCTTTCTACGTGAAGGTGTCAGTTCACTTGAGTATCCATATGAGTAGCCATGAGAGTTCTTCTCCTTGGTCGGTTTGTATTTATTCTTAGTCGTCTAAATGTTGGTGCACTCTCGATTTGGGATTATTTGGTCAAGGTATTCAGAGAAGGTTGCTCCAGGGTGCGTCCATGCATATGTCTCAGGATCGTAGTAGAAGGATTTGTCTATTTTGAGATCTGCAGGAATTGAAATACTGGGGAGAGTCTCTAAACCAATTGTCTCATCAACAACCGCTATCTCAAGTGTAGCATCGGGGTAGGGCTCTTGTACCGCTTCATGGTTGCGGCTATCGGGTACTTCGTGGGTTTCCTTAGAAGATCGTGGTTCCTCAAAGACATGGTCAGATCTAAGTGCTTCCAATGCTGTGAAATTGATTTCTCGAGTCTTACAATCAACAATTGCCTTAGCCAATGCTAAGAATGGCTTTCCGAGAATAATTTGAGACTGGGTGAATTCGCCTTGATGCTCAATATCTATGATCCTGAATTCTACTTTGAGTGGAGCATCTTGGAATTTCATGATGACAGAAATGATTCCTCTCGGCCGTTTTATCGATCAGTCAGCCAATTAAATAATCTCTCATTTCTTCCAGGTCCGTCCGAGTTTGAGTTTGTCAAATACAGAGGCCGGGAGGATATTGATCGATGAATCGTCATTAATATGAGCATGGGTGAAAATTGTGTCTTTGATTTCACAGTTAAATCTGGGCAACCGCTTCACTATGCGGCTCTTGGTTTTTCTCCTCAACACCAAGGAGGAGGCCATTGACAGGATATGTCTTTCGGTCTTTGTTCTAATCCTGACTGACTTTTTCATAGTTAATTTTTCCATTATAAATTGTTTTAAGTCGGCGAAGTATTCAATGGCCTGTGGAAAGGGGAGTTCAAAAATCAATTTCTTTTCTAGTGCTTCCCGTACATCAGGATCCAAATTCTTCAGATCTTCTTCAGTTTCAATTTTTATGTATTTTTCGATATTTTCATTTTTTTATGATTTTCGAATATTCCGATTTTTTAGTATTTTGTGTGTGATGTGATGATGTGGTTTCTTTCGTCGATGAGAAGGGGATTTGATGTTTTGATAAGGAGTCAGATGCATAGTCATGTCTAGGGGAATAATAAGCAGAAGTGCCGTTCACAGAATCATCCCTAGATTTTTGAACATCCTTAAAATTATCAAAATGAGATCCAATCATTTCCTCATTCATTTTTATGTCCGGGCTCCCATGGAGTGAAATTAATCGGTTGGTAAATTTTTGAAATCTATCCTCTATTGAATTGAATCTCTTATTTATCCTCGAAATATCATCCTCAAAATTCTGTTCATGATCAATCATGGAAGCAGTCGGTGTGTGTTCGATAATTTCATCTTCCATTTTTCCGTTTGTGCTGAGAGGAAAGTTTCTTGACATATGTGACATATGATCATTATTTTCTGAAAAATTCTCCTAAAAAATTATGGAAGGAGGCTGCTCATATGGTCCAGGCATGTGTAGCTGGTCTGAGTAGAGGTCAATCTTTTGATCATGAGTGGTCAGACCTTGATATTGTGGAGTCAGCATACAAGGTTTACGCGTTTCTATGTGGTCAGTCCAGTCCTCTGTATGAGTACCATGTCTGAAGTGGGGTTTATCATGGTCATTCCAATGCTGATGATCATTAAGTGCGGACTCTTCCATCTGAGTTTGGTTTCTCGGCCAGTTATGAGACTCAAAGGTATTTTAATTTTGAAATGGCTCATTAGTGAGAATCCATGAATAAGACGGTTCACTCCAAGATGGTAGATGGTCAAGTGTGGTCGGATGATTCGAGTATGAATTAAATGAGGGGGTCGAATTCATCCACGGGTGAAAGTCTCCCGCAAATGTTGGAGGATTATTGAAAGAAGAGGATTTGGTTGATTTGGGCCTAACCGAGACAAATTCATTTTCATAATATAGCTCTGATGGGTTTTCAGATAGATGTTCGGTCATTTTTGAAAGGAATAAGGGTGGGATCTGTAAGAGTTTTTGGACAAGAGTTCCATTATCAAGAAAAGAAGAGAGATGATTGCACGAGATAGTCAAGAGAAATTTTATCAAATGTGTGGCTATTGATCTTCGAAATCGGTTCACGCACACCAATGCAACCACAATTCAAACCCCAGGTTCACCAACTCACACAATGAAGCCGTAAGAGTTCGACTATTGTCTTTTCAATTTTAGTTGGTGATAAATCAATCTTGGCAAAAATTTAGCAAGCTGTTAGGTGCCGAAATTTCGGATTTGGGCTCTAGCCTGAAATATCATCTCTCGCTCACTCAGAAAAATAGAAACATCCAAGGTCAGGGTTGCTCTCCCGCAGAAATTCTCGATTTTATGGGTTATTTTGAAATCGGCTATATTTAGTAGTCCCAATTTTTATTAGGTGATCACTGAAGAATTTAAATGAGCACAAATACACGTCTACTGTCCAGTCCCAATTTCCTTTAGAATTATGTGATAAAACAAGATGGAGAAATTCGGGACAAGCCGATGCACACGGAAAACTATAATGAATGCTCAGTTAGAAGACTTACAGTAAATCCTCACAATCTTCATGTGGGATGCTAGACAAACTTGAAAAATTATTCTAAATGAATGTAAGCCGATGAAAAACCGCACCTAAGCAGAAAGTTCTAGTAGCGGGAAAGAATTGAGTTAAATTTTGGCTAAATTGAACGATCTATGTGCGTCTTAATTAATAGTGCAGTGTGACTTAAGATCCTACGTGCACAATAAAAAAAATAAAAATGCTCTGAGAGCCGTATGTGCAGGTCTATCCTAATCGTCACTCAAGTCGGGCCCCACCCTCACCGGAGAGTGAAATAGGCCACGACACAGCACAAAAAGAGTTCAAGGTCTTTTTACACATGCGAGAGTACAAACGGACACCACTGTAAATGAGCAATTAGTTACAGAACTAAAATTACAGAAATAAAAAACCTAGATTCTACGCTCTCTCATGACTCGACTCGATCTTAAATTAATTGCGGCTTTTCGGAAGTCGGTGAAGATACGTCGATTTCTTGAAAAATCGCTCCACATGCGCCGGGTACCTCGCAAGAAACATAAGAGAGAAGATGTAAGAGAGTGACTAAAAAATAATCAAAAATAAAATAAGAAAAAAATACTGAAAAATAAATGCAAGAAATAAAAAGGAATTTACAGTGAAAAATTCGGGGGTCAGACTACCCGAATGCGAAAAAACCGAATAAGAATGTAAAAAAACACAAAACTAAGCCATTTGCCTCCCCAGCAACGACGCCATCTGACGGTTCTGAAAATCACAGCTTTAAGAAGATGTGTTTTTATTTGTTCATGCCAAAAATATGGTTTGTCGTTGGTTGTTGGCGGCGATCGGAATCGGTCAAGAAATAACCACAAATATTATTCAATTTTTAATCAAGTGGTTTTATGTTTATTTTACTTGGGGAAGTCCCAAGGACGATCACAAGGAGGAAAAGGAACAACCTAGAGTTATGTCTATCAATATTCATGCACAGTTTTCGAGGCGGTCTATTTTTGGAATTTTTAATGTAAATAAGGGATGCGAGATGCAATTTCGGCCTATTTTAGGGACTAAAATGAAAAATACATTCAAATCATGTCTGAAAAATATGAAACTTAGCCACAATGTGAAATATGATAAAATAAATGCTATGTAATTTTTTTAGATTTTTTGGAGGCAATATGAATTTTTTTATGAATTTTTGAATGCAAACAGAATGATTTTCAATATTTAATTATAATAAATAATAAACCTACTTATTTTCAAGAAATAAAAATTATCGAAGATCTATCACTAGGTGATGTATCTCAGAAAAATCATAGACCTCGAAAATGTGGGATTGATTACCTATTAAAAATTAAATACTGAATTATGCAAAATGATTTTTATAGGGCAAATTATGCATGGAAATACAAATCTTTTTGGGCACAATTTCATACACAACAATCTCTACAATATGTGATTTTTCGGGGATTTTTAGAGTAGTGTTTGATCAACTACAAAATTAAGAGCACAAACTGGGCAAAATATGAAAATTTTCATAGAATAATGAATTATTAATTAACCACTGATCATCAAAATGTCCACAATATGTCAGAATGTAGAGAATGAAAGGAGAAACATCATGCTATTTTTGCATTAATAAATAATGTAAAGGAAAGGTTCAAAATCATTGGGGAACACAGGGGTATAAATGTAATAAATAAATATAAATAAAATAAGCAGGGGGAACCTAAATGTAATTACCAACACCAGGTGGGGCCTTCATGCAAAATGACCAATAGGTCACGTGCCATGCACGTGACCTTGGTCGGTGGGGTTGATTCGTAAATTGGGGTACCTCTATAGGGCACTTGCTATTTTACCCCACGATCACGTGCGGAGCACGTGACCCGGGGGATGACGCAGGCTGATGACGTCCCCCGCCCCACGTGCGACGCACGTGGAGGGGTCTTGGGTTGGACTCCCGGTGGTGAGTGGTTGAGCGCAGCGGCGAGGGGAGTCCGGTGAAGGTGGGCCGGAGAAGATGATGTCGAGGCGGAGTACATTTGTCGGAGAAGAAGGTCGACGTACGACGGAGTTGGTAACTGGAGTCAGGGAAGATGCCTAGTGGTTATGGCGTTCGTTGGAGATGTTGTAGATGTTGGTTGTCGTAGTCGAAGAAGACATAGGCTCAACGGCGTTGGGAGTGGCCGGAGCTCATCGGTGAAGAAGGCGGCGACATAAGTCGATGGTGGCGATGATGGAGTTGACGTTGATCGGGGCAGGTGAGAAGAAGGTTGCTGTTTCGGTGAAGGTGTAGCTGGAGGAGAACGGTGAAGGCATTGATGGCGTTTGTCGTTGACGGTGTCGTCGGTGAGCAAAGTCGAACTTGTGGAGAGGCGGGGAAGAAGGTCGTTGTCGACTGTAGCTCAACGGTGTCCCAGAGTGGAGCAGTAAGGCGGCGAAGGTCGCTGCTGCAACGGCCACGGGGGTGTGGCCGGATCTCACCGGAGAAGGGGTTTTCAAGGTGCTGTCATCGCCGAGAAAAGGGGGAATGTGAGGTGCATCCGGCGGATGTTGGCGTCGCCGCTCCTGAGCGCGGCGAAGGCGATGGTGCATGCTGGATGCCTCCAGGCGTTGGAGTTGACGACGAAGGATGGTGTTGATGCTCTGCATTGTACGAGTGATGAAACCCAATTTCATCATCTTAATTTCCAATTATTAACCCCCTTGCTTAGAGTTTGTGTCAATAAAACCCAGACAATGTCTTGTAATTATCAGAGTCCTTAATAAATTAAAAATCACAAACAAATGGCAAAAGTAAAATCTGTGGTATTTTTAGCCTTAAAATACCCTTAAAAATATTTCGAGCCTCTGTTTGACCTCTTCTCTAGTTTTGGTCAACATGAAACTTGTAGATCTCATCGAGATCTACAACTTTCATGTTTTGAGTTTTCTGAAATTCGCCTCCTAACCCCTCAAAAATCAACTTTTTTCTCCTAATAATCTGATTGGGCCACGTGGCTCGTTTTGGGTGAGCCACGTGGCCCGCTCTCTTTTGTCTTATCCGCCCTCATCTCTAGCCGTCGGATCACCTTCATAATCCAACGACCAGATTATCTCCACGCCTGCTCTTGAGTCCCAGCCATCAGATCATTCTCAGGTGTCATCTCCACCGCCCGTACCCGCTTGGCCCTCCTTTTGCCACGTATCGCAGTCGCCACCATCCGATTAGCATCTGAAGATCTGATCCTCACCACTCAAATCCACGGCATTCCCCATCCCTCCGATTGACCCCAAATGAAATCTGGATCGCCCGTTAGCGCTGCTCCTACGGCTCGACACGTGGCATCTTTATCGCCCCTTCGTTCACGTCGCATCAGATCACATCCTGCCTGTTGCTTCGCGCCCAAACGTCTGCCGTTGGATCTCCAGATCCAACGCCCGTGCATCATCATCAACCTCTGGCTCTCATCTCTATCACACGTTCCCCATATCACACATCGACTTCCCCCTTCCCTTTTTCTCCATCACTTCTGATGCCCTCGTCTCTCGCTAACCATCCCACGTCCTTCCTCGATCATCAACCACCTTCGCGAGTCCTCCCTCATCCCGCGTCGCCCTTCCACGCACTCCATATCTGCCACTAAACCCACGACTCCACGCACCAGCTCCTCCATCACCACCTTTAAAAACACCGCCTCCCCCTCCGATGTCCCTTGTCCACCTGTACGTGGGTGACCTACCAGCAAGCCACCGCCCCCCGGTGACAGCGAGGGGGCGGCGAGGAGCGCAAAGGCGGAGCTTTACTCCGGTGACGCCCCCTGGCCATGGTAGGCCAGGCCCGTAGAGCTCCGCCTCTACCAAGCTGCTCCCCGTAGCCGGGGGAGTTCCGCGATGACCCGAGGTCCTCCGATGACCTCGAGCACAGGCCCCGCTCCGCCCAACCTCCGGTAAGTCCTCCGATCCCTCTTTGTATTTTTCTTTTAATTTCTCGCAATTATCTAGGCCATTACACCCCCTCTCTCGCTCCATTGATTGCTCCTAGAGCTCCGCCAAGCACTCACCATTCACATGCCACCCTCCGTTCATCTTTCCCATCCTTCGCAGCCCCAGACCACCTCCGTCCATCTCCTCCGCCCTTGTGGCGGAGGAGCTCCGAGCTCCCACGTTCTTCGCCCCACCTGAGCTCTCACTCCACTCACGCACACACCTTCTTGCTTTGGCTATGTGCTACTAACCACACAGGTCCTCGAAGCTCGCAATCACCGGAGCTCCGTCGGAGCCGACTTCGTCTACCTCGCAGTTGTCATCAGAGCTCCGATGACTGAACCTGGAAGCTCCAGCACCTTCTCTGAGCTCCCATCTTCCTCGACGAATGTTTACGGAGCTTCGGGGAGGTCTAAGTCGACCAGGAATGAGAGGCGGAGGAGAGTCCCCATCGTCGGAGACCTGAACGCGCCGCCGGATGCAGATGGTGGAGGAGAAGCAGTTGCCGTTGGATGTCCCTTCCCCGGGGATTATCCAACGGTCCAGGAACGCCCACGTCGCCATCCACGCTTCTTCCAGATACCGTTGGATCCTTAAGATCCAACGGTTCCCGTGCAACCACGTCTCGACGTCCATGCCTAGCCGAGTCTTGGCACCAGACCATCAGGCTCGGATCACCCGAGCCTACGCCTAGCCTCCCAGGAGCTTCGAGCCGCCCGAGCCTAGCCGAACCTCTGCCGAGCCTGAGCTTTCACCCGAGCCTGGATGGCACGTGCAGAGCACGTGCCATCTGGCTAAATTTACAGAAACACCCTCTAACTTCTCCATTTTTGCAGAAAGGTCCTGACTACACGTGCCAACCACGTGCGCCTCGGGATATTTGCACCTTGGCCCTTGCGGATTTAAATAATTGCAAATATACCCCCACATGTGTGGGTATTTTACAGGGAAGGCCTCGAATTTATTTTTATTTGCATTTTAGTCCTTTCCAGGGACCTTTTTATAATTATCTTTTCATGTTTTATTGCACTTATGCCCCTGGTTTCTTTCATGCATATCTAGAGCATCGTAACTTTGATTTAGATGATTTCAGTGGCATTTTGAAGCTTGCTTGATGTTCTTCTTAATGGCATATTAAATCTCTTATTTTGGAATCTTGAATTTTTATGTATTATTTTGTTAGCCATGTGTCTCGTATGCCTTGTTCTACTTTCAAATCAAGTAGGTCTTCTTAATTATACCTGAAATTGATACATGTTAACTTTGCTCATCATTTTGACCTAGGGCATGTTATTTCCATGCATTTCATGGAATTTACTTGCATAATAAAATAAAAAAACGCATGTTTATTTCTTTAATGCATTGTTGCTTTTTGCATGACTTTGACCTATATGTTCTTCAACCCAACGCTTAATTAGGTAATAAAAATCTGAATAGTATGAGAGAGGTTCGTGTCCCTGAGTTCGACCTTGGTATCTTACCAAGTAAAATAAAAAAAATCACGACCATCTCATTTTGATTGATATATATATTTAAATGAGATGGTCTTTGATGAGCCCCAATCGGACCGACTGCTATGACATTATCAAGTGCTAATTCAGCACTATTAAAGGGTCGATTTTGCGGTTCGTCAAATGGCGCCGTTGCCGGGGACACGGCTCATTTCTTGTATTTTTTGGATTTTTGTTTATTTAATTTAGTGTTCATTTTATAGGTCAATTTGTCAATTCATTTTACATTGTAAAATTTTGTTCTCTATCGATCTCTAACTATTGTTTTTGTGGCAGGGCCCTTGATGGTTCAAGGAGGTGAGGAGCAGGATGCTACCCACTGCGAGGAGCCGCAGAAGCATACTTGGAGAACTTCGAGGAGAAAGAAAAAAAATGACATTTTCGCATATTATTTTTGCATGTAATAATTCGTCTTTTACAGCGGTCTTCGATCGAAGACTCACGGTTGTAATCGAACGATCGTGGTTGTGTGGGGAACGTCCCCACTTGAGTGTCGACCTAGGACCAGGCACACGGCTCTCTGAGCTCATTTTATTTTCTTCATCTTTTACATGCTTGCTCGTAGGTAGGACACACTAAGATATAGACGCACATAATCTCGCCTCACTTAGCCAAAAGTAATGGATATCATTTCCCGCTAATAGAACCATGATTAGGTGCGGCTTTTATCGACTTGCATACATATTGATTTCGGTTTTCAAAACGGCCCAAGTTTTTCACGGATTTTTCACCAAGTCACTGAATGATTTTTCGCTTAGGTTAGATCATGGTTTTATCAAATACGCGACTTTTTCTCGATTTCTCTTTCCTAGCTTGATCACCTAGGTTAATGGAAAAATGGGAATGAACGGTAGACGATGTTTTCTTGATTGATGAGCTAACCTTAATTCAGTGACACCATTAAATAATAACTGGGACTGTTAATTGCAAGTCAAACCATAAAATGGAGTAAAACTTTGGTTTTGGAGAGCAACACCCTCGTTTACGCATCGATTTTCACTTCACATTTTCTCCGCGTAAATATCTAATGTTTTATCACCAATAAAATCGACAAGATAATAAACCAACCTCGGTTGGTTTCATGTGTGAGTTGGTGAATTTGAGGGTCTTGCTTGCTTGATTGAGCCTTGTTTGCTTCGATACACTCCCCAGAACCTTAGTCATTCCATCCATCTCCGTAGATTCGTCCGCTCATCTGTACATCCATCCATCTTCTTCGTTCCCCTTAGGTCCCTCCCAACATCAAAATCCATCTTTATACTTCGGCTAATCTCAGCCTATGTATGGGGGGACCCGAATCCCTGTGATTTTCTCTACACTCCTTTCCTTGCCTTTATACTTAGGTTATTTCTAACCTAAGTATAGGGGGAGCCCCTCTTAGCTCCCGTATATTCCTTTATATTTAAATGGAACTATGTACTTGTATCATCTAGTGCAATGAGGACATAGCAAAGTTTAAGTATAGGGGGGCATACTGTTGATGACGCGCCTGACAATCGGGTTAAGTATGTAAATAAAAATGGTCGTTGCGACCCAAATCACCAAGTGCGGTCAATCGAGAAAAATGATAAAACCACTCGGAAAATATAAAAATCAATGAAAAAAATGTGTAAGCGGTCTTTCGCTATTCTTTTTACCTGGTATAGCGACCAGGGTCGAACACAAGGAGCACGATTTAAAAACTATGCAGTCAAATTTCAGAAAAGCTAATTTTTTACTGGTTTTTTATTTTAATATTTTTTTTATTTTTTTTAAAAGTCAAACAATATTCACAGGTGATAAAAAGGACACGCAACCTTTTTTGTACTTTTTTTTTCAAAAAGAGTCAAAAATATATATATAATTCAAGAGAAAATGTTTTTGTAATTTTTTTTATGTTTTAAAATATTTTTGGTAAATTTTTCGCAATTTTCTAATTTTTTTAGTTTTAATATATGGAAAAAGCACAAAAACTGGACAAAAATTGAAACAAGTCAAAACATCACTACAGGAATTTTTGTGGGATTTTTAGGCAATTTTTTTATATTTTTATATGAATTTTCACAATGTAGACAGAGAAAAATACACAAAAATACACTGTTTTTGATTTTTTTTTAAATATATTAAACGGCAACGAAATGCAATGAAAATTTTATACAATGTTAAAGCACATAGCAGGAGCTTACAATAATTTTTGCAAAATTTTCAGACCAATAAAAGCATTTATTTTAATGAAAAGAGCAAGCAATAAAGAGTCTGCAGTTCAGGGACTTACTTGCAATTATTTAAAGTTTATACATGAAATTATAACAGAAATAAAGATACGGGAAGAATTTGCAAATTACCCAGTAGGAGGTTGCTTGGCATGTGACTTTCTTTGAAGGAGGCTCTCTTTTTTTTGCAATTTTAAATACCTCCTGTAACTTCACTGATATTTTTCCAATATTTAATACCAACAACTCCCTAGGGCTTCTTTAGGATCTTGATCTTCTCAACCAAACAGACGGAAGGGGTTACCGCCACCGACACTGGAGATGGTGGACCTGAAGGCTCGCACGCAGGGGACGGGGCCGCGAGGCGCGGCTACAGGTGGAGATCGGCAGGTGCAGTGGCGCCCGCGGAGAGGAAGCGAGCCGCCGCCGCCAACGCAGAGGCTTGCGGTGCGCGCGGGGCTGCGAGGGCGGAGATCCGCGTTGGCGGAGGAGTCTGCAGGTCGGGAGGGTTGTCCGCGTCAACGGAGGAGGTCGCGGGGTCGGCGGATCGGGCTGACGGCGTGGCAGTGGCGGTGCTCCAGGGCGCTTGGCGGTGCCGGTCAAGGACGGAGAGCGGCTTTGGGGAAGCCGTGGAGGGCGGCGCCGCACTACAGCCGCTTGCTGCGCGGAGGAGGGGGCGCTGGCAGGTCGTGGTCACCGCCTCCACGTGGGGATTACGAAGGGCGCAGGGGAGCGGAGGATGCGGAACCGCCGCCGCTGGAGCGGAGGCGGAGTGGCGGTGCCTGCGCGGAGGGGAGAAAGCGGGGGTGCCGCCGCTGGACCGGAGGAGGCGGCGGGGGCCGCTGGCGGCTGAGGCGCCGCCCGTGGGTGGTGCTGCTCGGCGATGGGGAAGCGGGGGTGCCGCGGCCCCCCTGCTGCTGTGTTTTTTTTGTTTTTTTTTGTTTTTTTTTATATTTTCTGTTTATATAGATCCTGCAAAAAATATTAGTACCAAAAAAAATATTTTTTTTTATTTTTTTTAAACAGCAGCAATTGTAACTAAGAGAGAAATGATTTTTTTTATCTTTTTTTTATTTATCCTGCAAAACAGATGGTTAGAGATAAAAACTACTCTGCATTTTATTATTATTTTTATTTATGCACAAATATAGGAACCGTGAATGGGAATGGATCTCGGCGATGCGAAAGAGGGATCCGACACTCTGACCACCGTGCGTGATCAGAGGTGAGAGATTGTGCGAGATAGAGAGTGAAAATGGTGGGATCAGATGATGAGATGGTAAATTGATTTCGAGGGCGGATCAAAGTGTGGTGGAAAATTTGGTGATTTGTAAAGATCTAACAACTAATAAACTAGGAGCAAAATTTAGAACTACGATTACCTACGAAAAAGAATAGGAAATAAAGTTGGGATCGCACCTTGAGATTGGAAATGCTATTGTGGCCTCGACGATGACCGAACGCTGTCACCGGACGGCTCGGAGGCTAAGCACCCTTCTTCGACGAGTAGCTTCTCGGAGGTCGGGCTCCTCTCTCCAAAGATTGATCAAAGAAGAAATGAGGGAGGAGGAGCCCATTAAAAAGAAGACGAAGGTCAGAAATGGAGATATTTACAAAAATGGAAGGTGTTGATTGTGTGAATTAAAATAATTAATTAAATTAATAAATTAATTAATTAAATAAAATTACGAAATTCTAAATTAATAAATTAAATAAATTAATAAATTAATTAGAAATTAATTGGCCACCTTAATGGTGGCCATTAAGGGCATGCAATCAAATCATATATATAAGGCATGTTATAAAATCAAATCAATCAATTAAAATCAAATAATTAAATAAATAATCCGGAATTAATTTAAAATAATTAATTAATGTTAGGTAATTAAATTTTTTTGGTGGATTTTATAAATGGAAGTTAGTGGCATACATATATTATATACACAAGATATAATGTACATAGGTCCAAATAAGGAAATAATTTTTATACAAGATTTTTTTTATTATTTATTTTTTTTCTAATTTTTATTTTTATTGAAAACAATATTTATAATATATACATTATATAAAATAAATAAAATATAAAATATATACAATAAATATATGGGTAAATTGCACAATACACCCCAGAAAACCGACTTTTTAACCGTAACTCCAAAAAATACGAAACCATAGCCATTTAAAAGATAATTTAATTTATAGTATTATGGAAGTGAGTTTGGTTCGATTTGAGCTCGTATGGAGCCGGAATTGATGTTTCAATTATCGCATTACGGCTTTCTCTGGGTGTAATTATTTACAATATATACATTATTTGTTTTACAAAAATTTTTATTATTTACAACACAATTTTATTCAGAACTTTTATTTACAAAAATAAGTGATTTGAGGTCAAATTATATACAAATAAAATAATGTACGTTTTATACAAATATACATGACAAATATGTACAAGTTATTTTTGGATTTTCTAACAGACAACCTTATCTCCCCCTACTTTATTCCTGGTCGATCAGGTCAAGTCTTGACCTTCTCTCGGGGTTTGGATCAGTCTGTATTTATTGCATAAATACCTCCTTTTCTTTTTCTTTTCTCCTTTATTCTTTTATTTATTTACAAAAAGTGTTAAAAATGAATAATTAACAAATGCATGCGAAATGGTAATTTTATGAAATTAGTGGTTATTTACAGGTATTTGACTAAGGAAACGATGCTAAAATAAAAGAATAAAGGCGATGAATCGTGGATTCATCATTCCCCTATACTTTACCTTTGCTAGTCCTTTAGCAAACACTTATTTGAAAAATAAGTGAAAATGAAAATAAAGAAAAGAAAAAGGAAAGAAGTTAGAACAATATTGACTTTCAAACTTATCTTCATAAAAATGTAGTCTGGAGCTCTGTCGGACCTTTGGATTATTAATGTATCGGAACCTTAATGGGACATGGATTTAAAACCTAACAGCCTCTAAGTTCCATAAGACTCCTATTCAGGTCTCCTCAACAGTCAGATCAGAACAAGTCTACAGACACAAATTCTTATGACTATGAATTCTTACTTGTACGTGTAAGTGAAATATAGCTCCTCATCTCAGAAGTAACAAAGATTCAGCCTCTCTCAGCAAGGTAACTCAATAACCCGGTCTGGCAACTCTTCCCTCGAGGAGCGGGGATATTCCCTTCTAAGTTCAAGTACAACCAGCTCAAGAAGAGGGGATGGAGAAGAGAATGGACGGTAACCAGTGTAGTTACCTATCCTTGGATGCATGACCAGTGTAGCCATGTCACCCGCTGCAAGCTCATAAATATATGACTTTGAAGCTCTTATTCTTTTTTTTTTACAGGCATTTTATTTTTCTTTCAGGCCTGTTCACTTTTGGAGATTTTGCTTTTTTTTTTTGAAATATATACAAGGTGCAGCATGTACATAAGGAGTTTTTCCTCTTGAGCCAGTAGACTATCCCTCTTTTGAAGCATTATTGCAACCCCACAGCTCCTGTCTTTAGACCTCAACATCACCAGACTAGGTTGAGACGCACTTCCCTCCCTAGAGGAGGACGAGAGGTTCCGCCTAGATGTACTACCCTCGTATGCTACCCCAAGCCAAAAGATTCTGCCCCCTCACTACCTCATCCATGAAGAGCTACGTGTAAAGTGCAGTGTCCAAGGTAAGCCACGGTCTGAAAGAATCATGTGTGTGTTGTTAAATGTTCTACTTAGACTCATCAAGATGACATGTGAACATAGTCTTATGGACTCAAAGAATTAAGACACTAGGACCTGAAAAGTCTTAACTCCAAATCTTATAAGGTTCCTCTGAAATTAAGTGGATTAAGGTCCAACTAAGCTCCATTCTTCAAATTTATTCCAGACTTAGTTTAATAGTCAAAATCATCCTGAAAAATGCTCATGCAAATGCAAGAAAATATGTACATGCAAAAGAAAAGAAAACAAACCTTTTTGTGAAACAATTTTCAAGATTTTGAAATTTTTATGGATTTTTGAAAAATGATGATGCACATGCAAAAAGTTTTTTTTTCCAAATAGTTAGTAATATATACAAATATATACAAAAAGATTTTTTTTTGAATAAAATACATATTTACACAAGAGTGAGATGATTATTTCACAAGAATGCGATGCAAGAATTTACAAATTGAGTAATTTATACAAGTATATACAGAGTTGGTTTTTTTTAAGATTTTTTTAAGTATTTACACAGTGTTTTAGCCATATTAAAAATAATATGAAAGTACGAGTTATGGCTAAAGTATATATACAATATATACGACACCCCCCTATACTTAGCTCGAACTATGTCCTCATAGTGATCAAAGAGCTCGAAAGAAAAACATAACTCGTGCCGCGTATAGAAAAGTGAAAAGAATAGTATACTACAACGACAAATAAAAGAGTAAAATCAATAGAGGTCGGTGATCCCCCTATACTTAGGATCAAGTAATCCTAAGTATAGCAGACTGTACACAAAGGGAAAACCGAAGAGATGAATATACAGAGTCTACCTCCCCTATACTTAGGGTAAAATATCCCTAAGTATAGGCAGCACAACAGAGGTAAAAAGAATTAAAAGAATAATCAAACGTCTGACACCCCCCCATACTTAGGGTAAAGTACACCCTAAGTATAGCATAATCATAAGATGGAAATGGGGTGTTTAGACAAAAGAGTGTGTGATATGGACATCTGGATCTATACAATTTGCGAGAGAAAGTGAAAATCAGGCATGAGATGCAAATGATGTGAGTCAAAGACTATATCTCATGCAAAATGAATCGGGGCAACATCGACGATCAGCGGTTCATGATCTAGATATGGCTTCAGGCGCTGACCGTTAACTCGGAAGATGGATTCAGATGACATCTCAGATATATCAATGCTGCCATTGTCGTGCACCTTCCGGACCAAGTATGGTCCCTTCCATTTGCTCTACAACTTCCCTGGAAATAGCTTTAGCCTTGCATCGAATAACCATACTTTCTGATTCGGTTCAAACTGCTTATGGCTGATGTGAGAATCATGCCATATCTTTACTCGTTCCTTATACTGTAGGCTACTCGAGAATGCTGTGTCTCTAAGTTCCTCCAGGGCTGCCAATTCTGCCTTTCTTTGATCTCCTACACTCTCTGGATCCAAAAATATCTCCGTAACAGCCCATAGTGACTTATGCTTCAGCTCAAATGGTAAGTGGCACGGCTTGCCATAAACGAGTCGGAATAGAGATGTACCCAATGGAGTCTTGAAGGATGTCCTATATGCCCACAAGACCGAGTCTAAAAGCTGTGACCAATCCTTTCGGTCTGGGCGGACTACCTTCTGCAATATAGTCTTAATCTCCCTGTTAGAAACCTCAGCAAGACCATTCGTCTGTTGATGATAAGGAGTGGCAACTCTATGATCTATGCTGAACTCGTTAGCAAGGGCCCTTACCTTGTCATTGATAAAATGAGTCCCCCCGTCTGATATCAACACTCTAGGTACCCCGAACCGTGAAATGATATTTTTCCTCAAGAATTTGCAAACGGTATTAGCATCTGCGGTTCGGGCGGGGATGGCCTCAACCCAACGACTCACATAATCTACAACAAGTAAGATATACTCAAATACCTGACTCTTAGGAAATGGGCCCATGAAATCGATGCCCCATGCGTCAAAAACCTCACAGAAATGAATGGGCTGCATCGGCATCATATCTCTCTGTCCACAAGTGCCCATTTTCTGACAGTCAGTACACCTCTTCACGAATTCATCTAAATCCTTGAAGAGGGTAGGCCACCAAAGGCCGGATTGAAGCACCTTCTGTGCTGTCCGTCTCCCAGAATGATGTCCTCCTGCCTCAAGCTTGTGGCAATAGGTGAGGACACTATGTTGCTCTTCTTGAGGAATACACCGTCTCCAGATGCTATCCCCTCCTTCATGATAAAGAGTGGAATTCTCCCAATGGTACGACTTGGCTTTTGCAAGAAAGGTCTCAAGTCGCTGTCTGGGCCAATCTTGTGGGACCTTCTTCGTGACAAGGTAATTCACAATATCAGCGTACCATGGAAGTGAGGTGATTGCAAGGATTGCCTCATCTGGAAAAGTCTCTGTAATAGGTGTAATCTGATCCGAATCCTCAAGGTTCTCTAAACGGGAGAGGTGATCCGCCACAACATTTTTGACTCCAGGTTTATCCTTAATCTCTATATCAAACTCCTGGAGTAGAAGGATCCATCTGGTCAATCTGGCTTTGGCATCCTTCTTTGCCATTAAGTATCGGATGGCGGTGTGGTCAGTATAAATAGTCACTTTAGATCCAAGAATGTAAGATCGAAACTTATCTAAGGCAAAGACTACAGCTAGCATCTCTTTCTCTGTGACTGTGTAATTCCGCTGAGCAGCATCCATTGTTCGGCTAGCATAGTGAATGGCATAAGGCGCTCCATCTCTCCTCTGTCCGAGCATAGTCCCTATGGCAAAATCAGAAGCATCTGTCATGATCTCGAATGGGAGAGACCAATCAGGCGGCTGAAGGACAGGAGCCTCGACAACTAGACTCTTGAGTCTCAAATGATGCAAGACACTTATCATCTACAAGGAACTCAGTGTCTTTTGTCAAAAAATCTGTGAGCGGTCGGGCAATTTTGCTGAAGTCCTGTATGTACCGTCGGTAAAAACCGACATGCCCCAGAAAAGACCGCAACTGTCGTATATTGGACGGTGGCTTGAGCTTCTTGATGATATCCACCTTGGCCGGGTCGATCTCCATGCCCCTGTTGGAGATGATGTGGCCAAGGACCGTCCCCTGAGTCACCATGAAGTGACTCTTCTCCCAAGACAAGACTAAGTTGACCTCAATGCAGCGCCAAAGTACTCGGTCTAGGTACTCAAGACATGCATCAAAACTGTCACCATAAACCGAGAAATCATCCATGAAGACCTCTAAAAATTCACCAACCATGTCCGAGAAAATAGAGAGCATGCACCTCTGAAATGTAGCAGGGGCATTACATAATCCAAAGGGCATCCGTCGAAAAGCATACGTCCCAAACGGACAGGTGAACGTTGTTTTCTCTTGGTCTTCAGGTGCTATGGCCACTTGATTGTATCCCGAATACCCATCCAGAAAGCAGTAGTAACTCTTCCCAGCTAATCTCTCAATGATCTGATCTATGAATGGTAGCGGGAAGTGGTCCTTCTTGGTGGCCTGATTCAATCGTCTGTAGTCTACACAGACCCTCCAAGAAGTGGGTACTCGGGTGGCTATCTCCTCTCCGGACTCATTCACAACTGTGGTGATACCCGTCTTCTTGGGTACCACATGCAATGGACTAACCCACTTAGAGTCAGAGATGGGGTAGATAAAATCGGCGCTCCACCACTTAGATATTTCCTTCATAACCACTTCTCAAAGATTCGGGTTCAGCCTTCGTTGGAACTCACGCGAGGGCTTGGCGTCTTCTTCAAGATAAATGTGGTGGGAGCACAGGGCCGGACTTATCCCCTGGAGATCAGCCACACTCCATCCAATTGCCTTGCGGTTTCTTTCAAGAACCTCCATTAGACGGGATTCTTGGTCTTCAGTCAAATCTGCTGAGATAATGACTGGGAACATATCTGGCTCTCCTGCAAGGAATCTATACTTCATGTCCTGCGGTAAGGTCTTCAATTCTGGACAAGTGGGAGCTGGTAAATCTGGTTTCTGAAATGTCTGAGTGAATGCTACCAGATCTGTGTGTGAGAACTCTCGCAATGGTAAATCTGACGAAGATGGCTCTGCTGGTATATCTGTCAGCTGTCCTGGCTCACTCTCCGTCCTAGCTATTGGTTCTGCAGGCACCAGACACGGTAAATATTCATCGAACTCCTTCCAATCAAAGTTGGTGTCTGTGTCTGAGGAATCTGAATCTGAAGCGCATGAGATAGAATCGTCTTCTCTATCTTGATCATGGTAATCAGCCTCTACTGTATCATGTGCCATGAGTGTGCTCTCCGAACTCTCATCTGCCATGATATGTGAATCTTCACTATCTGAGGATGTGGCAAGAGCTCGTGATGCGGGATCTGCCCAAACTGCTTCGTCGTATGTAATCACAAAGTCACACTCATGGTGGATGTCTAGCTCTGCATCTGTCATTCGCTCTGAGTCGGTCATCTGATCTAAGCACTCTGAATCTTTAGATCGTGTCTCCTCGATCGTCTCTATTTGTACACTTTCTCCCTCGATGCGAAAGTATACCTTCCCACTGTCATGGTCGGTCACCGCCTTGGCTGTGGCCAAGAATGGTCTTCCTAAAATGATGGGGGCATCGATCACACGTTCAGGGATCTCCATGCCCAATACAACAAAGTCCACGGGGAATTTCAGGCCCTGAATTGTGATGACAACGTCCTTAAGTAACCCCTTCGGCCTCTTTACAGATCTATCAGCAAACTGAAGGATCGTCCTGCTCTGTCTAAGAGGGCCAAACTCGAATCGATCGAGTAAGGCAGCCGGAAGGAGGTTAATCGAAGAACCGCTGTCCAAAAGAGTACGATCAAATTGCTGCTCATGAATGTGGCATCTGATATACAGAGCTCCTGCATCAGGTTTCTTGGCTGGCAATTTATTTTGTATAGCGAAGCAAGTGTCACATGTCAGCACATGGATTTCTGCATTCCTCTTCTTCCTACGTACAGTGGTCTTCTCTCTCAAGTACTTCTGGAAGAGAGGGATGTGCTCTAATGCCTCCTGTAGAGTCAGCTAGATATGGAATCTGTCAATCATCTGTTGGCTGAACTCTAACTGTTGTGAATTTTTTTGATTTTTCATTTTCTTCCCTTGCCCTAAGCGGAGTGCCTGAGGGAAAGGGATAGCTGGACCCTCCTCAGATAGAGGGTCAGGAAGAGGTCCCTGCTGCTGGGAAGGACTGGAATCCATACAAGAGTGATCATGCAACACATATGGACTCTGAGTAGATAAAGAAACCTTTCCTTTATTCATTTTTTTGTTATTTTTGATAATGTCCTGAGATACATAGGTATGAGGCAACACAACAGGACTAGAAATGGTGGCATCAGCACCACCCACGGCATCTGTCTTTGTGGCATCAGCATTGCACTCTGGCTCAGCATCACATCTAATAGTGGCATCAGTACCACTAACTGCATCTGGAGAAATGACGGCATCAGTACCGTCGACTGGATCATCATCCTTGGTGGCGTCAGCACCACCGTCATCAACATCATCAGCGGTATCAGCACCGCTATCCTCCTCGTCTGACGCTCTCGAATCATCAATGGGTTGTTGTTCAGACGAGGCGCCGCCGGATGGCCTTCTACCGCTCCTAAGTTTTACAAAATCAGCATCAAATATTGGGGAAGAAATATAATTCAAAATATAACTAGGAGTGGCGGCCTCTGTAAACTGTACCTGCTCAGACTTCCTCTTCAGATTGTTCGGGTTAGGTTCAATCTGAGCGGGTATGGCGGCTTTTCCCTTGATTATCTCCCTCATTTCCTGCCAGAACTCATCCATCTCTCGCCGGAAGGTTGCCTGCTGGTCAGTGAGTAAGCGAGCGAGGTCATCAAGGGCCGGGTTCTCATAGACAGGTGCATGAGAACCAGATGGGTTCCCCCGTTGGAATTGAGGGGGAGACTGAGAATACTGTTGAGGCTGCTGCTGCTGCCTCCACTGCTGTCCTTGATGGTAAGGACGAGGACCCTGCTGGAAGTGTTGTTGTAGTTGGGAGTAATGGGGCTGCTGCTGCTGGCTGCTCTGTCCACCCTGAGCTGGAGGCTGCTGCTGGGACGAGGTACCTCCATTGAACCACCTGAATCCAGGATGATCCCGACGTATCCCGGGCTGCTGCCGGTCATACCAAATCCCGTTGACTTCCATCAACGGCTCCTGCTCGTATGGAAAAGGGGGAAGAACTGCCAGTGGCTGATCCGGCTGATACATCACCATCTGTGTGTCCTGAGATGGTGGTGGCTGAGAGTAGTGCTGCTGCAACTGCTGAACCGGCTCTGCCTGAATGTGGTGAACCTGGTGCACTGGGCAGAGTGCTGGGAAGAGCGGTTGCTGGTGGGATCAGCTCGTGACCTGGAACGAGGCTGAGAAGCCTCTTGTGCCTCCTGGAGACACAAGATGTGGGTCTTCAGGTCACTAAGAGTCTGTGCCAATTGATCTATCTGTGTCATGCCTTGGCACTGCTTCTTCTCTATTATCTCAATGCGGTCCAACTTCTCACTGATAATACCCATGTCAGCAGCTGAAGATTCTGCTTGGGCTGCTGCTGCTGATGAAGAAATGGGTGGTCCCGCATCAACCCGTGATATCCTATGATAGGACACGGCATGGGGTTGGGGTTTTCCTTGAGCATAGAGCCTAGTCTGGGACATCACTGAGTAATTTTCAGCCATCTCCTCATAAATAGCCCAGACTTGGTCTTCGTCCTTGGCGAAGTAGGAACCCCCACAAGAAGCATTAACAAGCCCCTGCAGCTCCGGTGTCAGCCCACAAAAGAAGCTCTGGACGAGATTGGGCTTGGATATGTCATGGTGTGGACACCGGTCAATGAGCTCACGGAATCGATCCCACGCCTCATTAAGCTGTTCATTGGGGATCGTGGAGAAGTTGTTGATCAGAGCTCGTGCTGCGTTGGTCCGGCCGAGTGGATAGTACTTGTTCAAGTACTCGGTCCGGAGTTGCTCCCAAGTGGTAACAAATCTCCCTAAATGTTTCAGCCAATTGACTGCTCTGTCGGCCAGAGAGACAGGGAATGCTATCATCTTGATAGTGTCCTCGTCCACATATCTATCGTGGACAGTGCTGCAGATCATCTCAAACTCCTGCAGGTGGAGATGCGGCTCTTCGGTGGCTAGCCCATGAAATTTGGGCAAAAGCTGAATGGTCTGGGGGGGAAGCTTGAAATCGCCCAGGATCTCAGGGAGCTGAATCCATCGATGGGTCAAAGTTGCAGCCGGGTTGTGTAACTGCCTCATCGGTTGTGGCTGCCTAGCTTGCTCCGGCTGGTCCTCCGGGTTTCCGTCTGATCCTCCTCCAAACTCTGGAATCTCTCCACCACCTCCTCGGTTATTCTCTCCTCTATCAGCTCGCATCTGTGCTAATTCCTGACGAACCTCTACCATGAATGCTCCTTGATCTCGAATCTGTCGCTGCATCGTCTCTATGGAGGCTAACAAGGTGTTGTTGATGGCGCCCTGATCTAGAACATAGGTGGTACTCTGAGGCTGTCCATCGGTTCGTCCATCACTGCTGGCCATGTTGTGGGTCTCTGCAAAGGCAAAAGACCCAGGCTTAGGTGCCGTCAAGTTAACAAATAACTGTGTTGTTCTCTGCACAGGTATCTCAGGACTGGTGGAAGAAGGGTGGTCGAGGGGGACAGGGTGGTAGTGAACTCAGGTTCGGAGAGCGGGTCTTAGCTCTCCGAAACCGCCCTAGATGAATGGGGAGGAATGCTTGATAGCGGTGCTGCCAGAGGCAACCTAAGGGATCTCCTTCCCATCATCGTGATGTGGGGATGATCGTGGATGAGATCTGGTAAACAAACAAGATGAGAAGTCAAACCCCAATTTCACCTACTCAACGCGAGCTGATGACCGTAAAGGATCGGTCGTTAATCTTGTCAATTTTAAGTTAGGTGATAAAACAATCTTGCAGAGCGATTAAGCGAGCTGTTAGGAACCCGATGCTCCCAAGAGACTGGCCCAATCCCAAAGCTAGATCTTTCCCAGCCAGTACAAGTTGCGGACCGTTTACCGGCTACCCGATCAACCCGCTCTGTTAAGGACGTCACGGTCCGCTTTACCGGTTACCGGAGAGATCCTCACTGGAGAACGACTAACTCTAAGACCAGTAGTCTAACGGAAGTTCAGGCGTGGCTCTATCCTAGTGTTCGGGTCACTCTCTCGCTCAAGCAAACCAAACAATGTGGGGGTGACTCTCCCCAAAACAAGTATTTTTAAATGAGGTGGGTTTAGGGTCAAGTTTGCATTAGCAGTCCCAGATTTTATTGCTTTCACTTTTTTAGATTTTTTTAAGAAATAAACAACGCCTAACGAATTTTTCGATTTCCTCTTTGAATGATTAGAATCCAAGAAACATGGGGAGGAAGTCGAAAATGCCAATGCACGGTCAAAAACTATGATGCATGCAGAGATAGAAAATGCGTACCTTGCTCCAGCACTCTACATGCACTATGATCCGCGCAGAAATTTATATACAGAAATAAAACTATCTAAATGATGCAAGCGAAAATCCGAGTCCTAAGTAGCAGTTCTACTCGCAGAACCGTCTAATCGGCCACCGACCTCCAAGCCAAAGGGTCCGGTCTTGGTCCACCCCTCCTCTGCCCGACAAATCGGGGGTAGGAGAAAGCGCTTTACAGGATGGACTGCGGCACGTAGGCTACGAAGGAGATGAGTCGATTACTTTTATTAATTGATTATTAGTAGGTCCAATTAAGCGCACTATAGGAACAGGCAGATAATTAAGTGTGGGGACCCTACTAATTACGGCACAAGCAAGAGAAAATACTAAGGCTAGGGGCTCGAAAATCACGTGAATCAAATACAATAAAAAAATGCGAGAAAAATAAAACCAGCGAAAAACAACGGTGAGGTCCCCCAAGTGCACCGGCACTTGGCGAAACAGACCCCGAAAAATGTCCAAGTTCACAGTTCAAAAGTCCTAAATTATTACAAAAATATTGTTCTCTCTCTCTCAAGAATAAAAATTTCTTCTCCTCTCTCTGCTCTTCCTGCGCGGGTCCTCTAAAAAAGAAATTCCAAGTCGTCCAAGCAGTACCTCGCACAAAAATCCAAGAGAGAATGTCAGAAAACAATTATAATATAGAGAGATAAAAAGAAAAATGAAAAATGACTACAAAGCCGTGCTCCCCGGCAACGGCGCCATTCTGATGACATGAAAACCGCACGATCGAGAGAGGATAAAAATAATATCAAAATGTCGTTGTCCTCAACCGCACGATTCGGTCAACGGAAAAATGATTATGGCTGAGGCGCCGCCCGTGGGTGGTGCTGCTCGGCGATGGGGAAGCGGGGGTGCCGCGGCCCCCCTGCTGCTGTGTTTTTTTTGTTTTTTTTTATATTTTCTGTTTATATAGATCCTGCAGAAAATATTAGTACCAAAAAAAATATTTTTTTTATTTTTTTTAAACAGCAGCAATTGTAACTAAGAGAGAAATGATTTTTTTTATCTTTTTTTTATTTATCCTGCAAAACTGATGGTTAGAGATAAAAACTACTCTGCATTTTATTATTATTTTTATTTATGCACAAATATAGGAACCGTGAATAGGAATGGATCTTGGCGATGCGAAAGAGGGATCCGACACTCCGACCACCGTGCGTGATCAGAGGTGAGAGATTGTGCGAGATAGAGAGTGAAAATGGTGGGATCAGATGATGAGATGGTAAATTGATTTCGAGGGCGGATCAAAGTGTGGTGGAAAATTTGGTGATTTGTAAAGATCTAACAACTAATAAACTAGGAGCAAAATTTAGAACTACGATTACCTACGAAAAAGAATAGGAAATAAAGTTGGGATCGCACCTTGAGATTGGAAATGCTATTGTGTCACCGGACGGCTCGGAGGCTAAGCACCCTTCTTCGACGAGTAGCTTCTCGGAGGTCGGGCTCCTCTCTCCAAAGATTGATCAAAGAAGAAATGAGGGAGGAGGAGCCCATTAAAAAGAAGACGAAGGTCAGAAATGGAGATATTTACAAAAATGGAAGGTGTTGATTGTGTGAATTAAAATAATTAATTAAATTAATAAATTAATTAATTAAATAAAATTACCAAATTCGAAATTAATAAATTAAATAAAATAATAAATTAATTAGAAATTAATTGGCCACCTTAATGGTGGCCATTAAGGGCATGCAATCAAATCATATATATAAGGCATGTTATAAAATCAAATCAAACAATTAAAATCAAATAATTAAATAAATAATCCGGAATTAATTTAAAATAATTAATTAATGTTAGGCAATTAAATTTTTTTGGTGGATTTTATAAATGGAAGTTAGTGGCATACATATATTATATACATAAGATATAATGTACATAGGTCCAAATAAGGAAATAATTTTTATACAAGATTTTTTTTATTATTTATTTTTTTTTCTAATTTTTATTTTTATTGAAAACAATATTTATAATATATACATTATATAAAATAAATAAAATATAAAATATATACAATAAATATATGGGTAAATTGCACAATACACCCCAGAAAACCGACTTTTTAACCGTAACTCCAAAAAATACGAAACCATAGCCATTTGAAAGATAATTTAATTTATAGTATTATGGAAGTGAGTTTGGTTCGATTTGAGCTCGTATGGAGCCGGAATTGATGTTTCAATTATCGCATTACGGCTTTGTCTGGGTGTAATTATTTACAATATATACATTATTTTGTTTTACAAATATTTTTATTATTTACAACACAATTTTATTCAGAACTTTTATTTACAAAAATAAGTGATTTGAGGTCAAATTATATACAAATAAAATAATGTACGTTTTATACAAATATACATGACAAATATGTACAAGTTATTTTTGGATTTTCTAACAGACAACCTTATCTCCCCCTACTTTATTCCTGGTCGATCAGGTCAAGTCTTGACCTTCTCTCGGGGTTTGGATCAGTCTGTATTTATTGCATAAATACCTCCTTTTCTTTTTCTTTTCTCCTTTATTCTTTTATTTATTTACAAAAAGTGTTAAAAATGAATAATTAACAAATGCATGCGAAATGGTAATTTTATGAAATTAGTGGTTATTTACAGGTATTTGACTAAGGAAGCGATGCTAAAATAAAAGAATAAAGGCGATGAATCGTGGATTCATCAACTGTATATACCGTATACTTACTTTAGCTATAATCTGAAAAATTTGAAAAATTTAAAACTTTTTGGCTAAAGTAAAATTCTTTGGACTAAGAAAACTCAAATGATTTTCACGGCTTTTCTATACTATATTACGCTATTTTGATAAAAATATTTTCGAAAATGATTTTTCCTTGTTTTGAAAAAATTCTTTCGAAAATGTTTTGAAAACTTTTTATTTGTACGACATGGTTTTGAAAATTTTCTATCTCTCTTCAAGGAAAGTTGAGTCTAACCTTTATTTTAACCTTTTTTTTAAAACCCATAAAAATGAGAAAAACCCAAAAATCCTTTCGGAGCCATTAGTGACTACTAAGCCCAATTAAGTAAGCCGCATTCAGTGAGGGTTTGCCCTTAGCAGATTGGATGGTTTAGAGGACGTCGCGTAAGGCCCCGTCCTCAAGCAACGGGCTTCGGCCTGTACTTACATCCATACTGGCTGAATGCAGATGCTCAATTGAGTTTAGGCAGTCCTAGTATCTCTTGGAGTTTAAAAAAATGGTTTTGTTTTTGAATGAAGAAGTTGGATCAATCCTCTACACTTAAACTTCCACCCAGGATCTGAGATGATCAAGGAAACTTAGCTTGATGAGGTCTTTGAGATTTTAGGTTAACCAGCCTTAGTCATCAGGGTCATAGACTTAATCATCCACATTCCCCTAGGTTTCTAGATTTGCATGCTATATTCCTTGCTTAGTCTCAGACAAAAAGAATATGATCAGCACATCCCATGCACAACTGCGGTTTTGATGAGATGAGTTGACTTTTCACCTGAGGGATTGGGATGAGGAATTCGAGTTTGGATTTGATCTAATGATGCTCGAGGATGGGATAAAATCTTTGAAGGCTTAATGAAACCTGAGTATCAACAATATTAGCCAGTATGAGAACTTGGTTCTTATACTAATCTCTTGATATTGACCTAAGTGCCTGGGTGTGAAATAAATAAAAAATGTTGATCAGTGTGCGCCAAATCTTGGTAAAAGCAGTAGAGCTAGCCACAAATTATACAAGTCAATGAAATTTCAAAGAAAAGGCTCTCATTCCACAAAGTCAAAAATCAAAGAGCTTCCACCAAAGGCGAGCGCTCCCCAAACTTTTCAAAGTGTCCACTTGGACCACCGCTATTAGGACCAGGAGTCAGGCTTGCACCAAAAAAGGGCTCTGCATCGTAAATACTACAAGTCTGGGTGTAGAAGGTACGATAGGTACTCAAGAGAGACATACCCCGGTGTACTCCCAGGAAAACAAGTGCAGACAGCTCCAACTTCTCTTGACGGACGCACTGATCAACATCAAAAAATGTGTTGCGTAAAAGGCACTAGAGAGAATCCTTGTTCCAATGAGAGGGAGAGAAGAAATGACACAAACCCATACCCTCCATTACTGGCCTGCCATCTACATTTTCTATGTCTGACAACTAAAGAGACGGTGGACTGGACGCAAGATTTGATTTATTCCCTAGTGTTGAGGATTGGGTCCTTAGGAGATTTTCTCGGACCGAGACTTTGGGTGAAGATTTGACTCTACTCTCGGAATCGCAGTCAACACTAAAATTAATATCCTTTAGATTATATGTATATCAGAGAGAGTCTGGAGAATTAGAGGAATTGGATGCCTCTCGGTTAAGGTTGGGTTGAACTCTAGGATTTTGGACCTCTAAAGTTGAGTCAACTTGATGGGATTGGATCCTAAACTCACATGCACATGGGGGTTAATCCAGCTTAATCATTTTTCTTTGATTCTCGAGGATGAGCATAGTTTAAGTATAGGGGGGGTCACCCGTGTGACAGGTGTGGAGGCAGAGTAGAAGCGGTGGATGGTGTTGGCGATGAAGCTCCTGGAGGGGCGGTGGAGGTCATAATCGGAGAGAAGGTGGAAGTAGCTCCTATGGTTGTCGAAGAAGTCGTCGGAGACGAAGTATGGTGATCGTTGGCTCGACGAGAAGCTCGGAGCATTGCAGTTCGCGGCGGAGGGGCGCACTGCACGAGGGCAAGGAATCCACGGATCTCACCGCAAGTTCGAGGGGGGTTGCCAGGAGCTGTCACCTCCGGTGAGCGGGCCCCCTTGCGTTAGTAAATCAGCATATGATCGGCATCGGGGGTGTCGAGGTCCTTTAAATAGGAGAGGGAGGTCGCTGGCGATGGACCCGGAGGCAGTTGGCCGCGAGGAGCGCGACGGAGGTTACAGAGAGGGGCGGTGGTTGTGGTGAGGAGGAGATAACGGAGAGGGGCGGCGACCATTGCGAGAGTAGCAGGGCGGAGGCGGCCGAATCGGGGAAGATGCAGGTAGAAGACGAAGGTGGATGGGCCGTCCGATCGGCCGAGATCGGACGACCATAGTGGTGAAACGTGGTAGGGGTAGGGAGAAGGCACGCCGCACGTGCTTGGCACGTGCCTGTGGGCACGTGCCTCGTACGTGCGTCCAATAATTTTTTTAAAACGAATTATAAAAAGGGCTAAAAAATGCTGACACGTGGTGGCCTCTGGTCCTGCCACGTGTAAGCACCAGAAAAAATCAAAGATAAAATATTTTGTAAAATCAAAAAGAAATAGTAAATGACCTATGATAAAAAAAGTTCCTTCACAAAAATTGCTCGTCTTGATGTGATCTACAACTTTCATGAAGACATCAAAACCAAAATCGATCAAATGCACCAAAAGTGAAATTTTGGGATATCCCATATGCATAGAATACCTAGATTTTTGGGTTTTCTATTTTTTTCATCTTTAAACTAGATAAAAAAATCTGGAAAAATATGGAGAAATCAAAGATAAAAAAAAAAGACATCTAAATATATATTTTTGGATATTTTTGATGAAGAAAATATGGACATAAATGACCAAGTCAAAAAATAGCTCAAATACACAATGTACAAAAGAGGCCCAAACCAACTTTCACATACGAGCTCTGATACACTTGAACTTGGTCTTGTTTTGAAGGTAATTGAATGTGCATTAGTTCAAAAGTGAGTAAGAGCAAATCAGACACTGGATGGGGAAGATATGGGCTTTTAGTCACAAAATCCTGAAACTAGGGTTTGGATTTTTGGTCCACTTACCGGGGTTAGTGATTTTTTTTGTATTTTTCATTTATTCTTGATAGTGATAAGTACACAGTGGAGGTAGTTTTGTATCATTCGGAGTTAGGATGAAGGAGTTAAAATCTGGGAAACTAGGCTATTTACAGGTCATTTTTGGCTTGGATTTTCGCTTCTTATTTTATGCAAAAATGATGGGATAAAATGCCAATCCTATGCAAACATGTATGAATGCTAATTATGAAGAAATAAATGCAGAAATGCTGATGATTTTGAGGGAATTGAGATTAATAGAAGAAAAATTAGAGTAATGAATCCGGAGATTCATCAGCAAGCCTCCTCTACAGTAACTCGTTCTCAGGGAGTCAGGTATTTCCTTCTAAGGTCTGCCGTGTTTTGTTCACAATTGAATAGAAGGAGAAACTAGAAGAAGGAGAAAAGAACTGAGGGGTGGTGGGTGTAGTCACCTCTCTTGTGCAGCTGGCCAGTTTAGCGAAGTCTCCACAAAGATTGCAGGGTTTTCTTGAAGCTTGGACTTTTTTTTGGTCAAATGTTTATTTGGTAGTGGCTTCTTTGTATTTGGATTTTTGGTGGTTCTGATTGGATCTTTTGCGCCCCTACGGATATAGAATCTTTTTTTCCGTACATGCTTTGGGGTCTTAGAAAAATTATGCCCAGCCGTCCATCCCTTTTTCGAAGCTTTATTTCAACCCGTACATCGATCTTTAGATGTCCACGCTAACAGAAAAGAAACTCACACAATCTTCCAACACTCCGTCGGAGTTGAGCTAAGTGCATAGTGGCGAGAGTACAAATTAATTCTCTATTCCAGAGTCGTACCAAGAACGAAGAGACCAGGTTTGACACTAAGAATCAAATGTTGCACATTGTCATGTGGAAACTCGAAGAATTAAGTCAAAGACATGAAGCTTCTAAAATCCTATCTCTCGGTGAAGTTCCTCTGAAATTAGGTAGATTAAGGTCAAGTCCATACCACTCTTGGGTTTCTTGCTCATAACTCGATTCAGAACCCAAGGCTTTTCACAAATGCAAATGCATGTAAATGTTGGATGAAAGTGCATGTGTATGAAATGCAGACAATAGTTTTTTGAATTTTTTTGAAAAAGTTTTTATGTAAAAATGAATAAGAATCCTTTTTTTCAAAAAAAATTGGTTTGGACACAATCAGTGTTAGTAGCAAAACTTTTTTTTGTTTTTTATCTATTTGTTTGTTTTTTCAAAGTTAGTTAACACCCTGTAAATACATATAGACTTACGCGAAAGTACGAGCTATGGTAGAATATATACGTAGTATATATACACTCCCCTATACTTAGTGAGTGTTGTGTCCTCAGAGCACAAGAAGCATGGATAAAATATAGCTCGGGCTAAGCATAAAAGAGTGAAAAAGAAAAAAGATATATAGGCCTGCCCCCTATATTTAGGCTGTGAATAGTCTAAGTATAGAGGAAAGAGCGAAAATGAGGCAGTCGGGATATGTGAATGAGGAGGGCATATACAGATGTGCATTAGTTCCAACTATACTTAGGCTTTGGTCAGCCTAAGTATGGAAGAAGGGTGGAAATGAAATGATTGTGAGAAAGAGAGAGTGGTACATACAGATGGCATCGATCCACCCTATACTTAGGCCTTGGCCTAAGTAGAGGAAGAAGATGTACAAGGAGACCAATGTGGTTGGGAGGGAGGGTGGGTAGCCAATGATTAAGGTGGTTTTCAGCCGATCTTTATGTGAGACTGTGGTGGGAAGATCGTAATGATAAGATGGAGATGAAGCATATGATTCCCAACCATTGTCAGTGTTATCCTCAGAGAAATCATGCTGGAGAGTAGATGGAGCATATGAATCAGATGAAAGATAACCATCATCAGAGTTATCCTTAGAAGAATATTATTTGAAAGTGAGGCACTCCAGATATTATTGTTCTTTAGCTTCTTCAGTTGTTTTCTCAGAATTCGTTCCTTCTTGGGGTCAAGCGATTCTTTCTCGATTGATGAATACTCTGAAGCACCAGTCTTAGTCAACTCATAAGAAACTATTCTAGTATATTTTGATGAGACTAGGATAATCAGCTTTGGATGAATAATAGTGAGGAACATGAGTCATCCAATGGGAAATCGAAATTTGGATCCTTGAGAAGTAGGTTTTATGAACTGTGGAACATACTTACTCATGTAGATTACATTTTCCGGACCTGATAAGGGATCATCAAACGATTCCTCTTCCGGAAGGTCAAAGGTGACTTTCTTTTTAGATGAAGGAGTAGTCATTTTGTTCGTGAAGGTGTTGGTCCTTGGAGTGAGGTGTTAACCCTTGAGTCTCCAGATGAATAACTATTGAAATTTTTCTCCTTCGTCGGTGTTCGTGCTGCATATTTGTTCTTAGTTTTCTTTATGTTTGTGCACTCCTGAGTTGTATTGATTGGTCAAGGTATTCAGAGACAGTTGACTCAGGGTGAGCCCATGCATATGTCTCAGGATCATTTAAGAAACACTTTTCTAGAGCAACGAGAAATGGAATAGTTGGGAGAGTCTCTGCATGTTCGTTAACTTGATGTTGGAGCATTCCAGTGTCGGCTTGATTTGATCAAGGTAGTCAAAGATGGCTTCGGCCAACTCAGGGTGAGCCCATGCATATGTCTATGGATCATATGAGTCATATAATCGATTTTCCATGGTCAGCGGGAAATGGAATAGTATGGAGAGTCTCTAAACCAATAGTCTCATCAATAGCCACTATCTCAGGTGTAGCAGTAGGGTAGGGCTCATCTACCGCTTGATGGATGCGGCTGTCGAGGGCTTCATGGGTTTCCTAAGAAAAATGTGGTTCCTCAAAGACTTGTTGAGATCGGAGAGCTCCTAATGCTGTAAAATTGATTTCCCGAGTCTCACACTCAATAAATGCCTTAGCCAATGCTAAGAATGGCTTTCCGAGAATGATCAAAGACTGGGTGAATTCTCCTTGATGCTCAATATCAATGATCGTGAAGTCTATTTTAAGCAGAGCACCTTGGAATATAATGATGATAGAAATGGTTCCTCTTGGCTGCTTTATCGATCGATCAGCCAGTTGAACGATCTGTCGTATCTTCCTAATAGGTTCGAGTTTGAGCTCGTTGAATACAGAGGTCAGGTGGATATTAATTGGTGAGTCGTCATCAATTCGAGCATGAGTAAATATGATGTCTTTAATTCCACAGTCAAATCTGGGCAACCGCTTCACTATTCAGCTCTTGGTTTTTCTCCTCAACACCAAGGAGGTGGCGACTGACAAGATATGTCTTTCAGTCTTTTTTCTTATCCTACCTGACTTTTTCATCATTAATTTATTCATTACAAATCCTTTAAGGTCGGGGAAGTGTTCAATGGCATGTATAAAGGGAAGTTCAAAAATCAATCTTTTCTCCAGCGCTTCCCATACAGCTGGATCCAAGTTCTTCAGATCGTCTTCAGATTCAATTTTTATATCTTTTTCTGTATATTCATTTTTTGGGTGTTTTTGAATATTTTAGTTTTGGTATTTTCTGTGTGGTGTGGTGATGTGGTGTTTTCCGTAGATGATGAGGGGTTTTAGTTAGCCGAGTAAGAGTCAGAGTCAGAGTTATTCCTAGGGGAGTAATATGCAGAAGTGTTGATGTCATAGTCGTCCCTAGGGTGAACATAATCCATGGATTTCTGAATATCCTCAGGTTTCTCA
Source organism: Ottelia alismoides (assembly GCA_037367405.1). Lineage (NCBI taxonomy): Eukaryota > Viridiplantae > Streptophyta > Magnoliopsida > Alismatales > Hydrocharitaceae > Ottelia > Ottelia alismoides. Next base: position 172,074 of record JAZKJV010007174.1, on the reverse strand, counting down.
ACACTAGATCCATTTATTTCACCCTCTTCTTTCATACCTAAGCGTCCGTAAAATTAAATTAGTCGATTTCTGAATTTTTCCTCCATCAATTCATATCTCTTACCTATCCTCGAAATGTCATCCTTCAAAGAATTTTTAGGAACAGTCTGTGTGATTTCTTGTTTTTGAATTTGAGATCTAGTCATTTCATCTTCCATTTTCCTGTATGTGTGGAGAGTAGATTCTCTTGAAAAAGCCAGTATATGATTGTTATTGTCTGAAAATTTTGCCTTATAAATTATGGAAGGGGTCTGCTTGATGTGAGGGCCACTATTGGTCTCATACTCAATATGGTGTGATTCAGGTGTATATAATTGGTTTGAGTAGAGTCCTTTCCTTTGGTCATGATTGCTTGGGCCATTATACCATGGAGTCAACATACAGGGACTTTGTGTGTCTATATTATCAGTCCATTTTTCTGTATGATTGTCATATGTAATGGTGGGATTGTCATGGTTAATCTAAGATGGAAGATTATCAGGTGCATGGCAATCCTCTTGATATGTTCGGACCTCCATTTTATTCCCAATGGTCAAATCTAGTTGTGGATTTGTGAAATATTGACATGTTCCAACAATATGGTGAGAAGAGATGGAAGTCAGTTGGAGTTGTTGTCTCGGTCGGTCATTCGTCTCAAAAGTAGTTTGATGTTCAAATGATTCATGATTTCCGACGGGTAATGGGTCAATCCAAGATGGTAGTTTCTCATTTGTGTTCAAGAGTGGGGAAGGTGGAAGATGTGAAGAAGTGTTAAATTCGATCATGTGGTTAGAATCTCCCATGAATGATGGATTGTTATTTACAGAATATGAAGGATATATTGTATGATCACAATATAGAGGATTGACATACGAAGAAGTGGAGACTTCAGTCGGTTGTTTGTTTGTATGATCCGAATACAAAGGATTGTCATTCGTGAAGTAGATCGGATTTGTAGAGAGGGATGGATCTATCTGTGGGTGAGAGTCTCCTGTGGAAGTTGGATGATGTATAGTTGGAGGAGGTTTTGAAGCTTTGGGTCTAACTGATACGAATTCATTTTCGTAATATAGTCTGATAGATACCTAGATAAATGTTCCGTCATTTTTGAAAGAGCTGACATAATTGATGATGATTTGGGTTTGACCGAGATGAATTTATTTGCATAATACGAATCTGGAGGGTACTTGGACAAAAGTTCCATAATTTTTAAAGGAGGTTTAACGGTTGACATCATAGATCATGATTAACGATGTTCAAGTGCTTACGATATTCAACAAAAGAAACCTTAACTGTTTCACATCAAGAAAGGAGAGTGATGGCACAAGTGTGCGGTTTTTTTATATTCGAGATCGGTTCATGCACACAAATACAAACACAAATCAAGCCCTAGGTTCATCAACTCACACAATGCAGCCACAAGAGTTCGACAATTTATCTTTTTAATTTTATTTGGCGATAATTCAATCTTGGAAAAAAAATAGCGAGCTGTTAGGTACCGGCAATTTTTTTAATGCTGGCTTGAATTCCTACGACTAGTTGCACCTACTTTTAGCCAGTATGGGTGTAAGTACAGACCGTAAAACGGCTACCCATGTTACTTAAATACAGAGCTTTACACAATGTCCTTTACACCACCCACTCTGCTATGGAAATCCAGACCATTTACCAGCTACCCATAGATCCTCACTGAGAAGTAGCTAATTGTTTTTGTAAAATCAATTGTCAATATGAAAATCTGGATTTGGGATCTAACCTTTAGTGTCATCTCTCGCTCACTCAGATAAATAAATGAATCCAACGTCAGAGTTGCTCTCCCACAAAGATTCTTGATTTTATGGGTTAATTAAAGTCAGTTATATTTAATACTCCCAATTTTAATTAGGAGATCACTGAAAAATTAAGTTAGCACAAATAATAGTCTTACGTCCAGTCTCAATTTCCTTGAAATTATGTGACGAAATATGAGGGAGAAATTCGGGAAAAGGCGATGCACTTGAAACAATAATTTATGCTCAGATAGAAGACTTACAGTGATTCCTCGCAATCTCCATGTGGGATGTAATACAAAAAATGACAAATTAGTCTATGTGAATGCAAGCCAATGAAAAGCCACACCTAGTAGAAAGTTCTATTAGTTGGGAAGAAATGAGTTAAATTTTTTACTAAATTAAACGATCTATTGTACGTCTCGATTAAAGTGAAGTGTGGTCCTAGGTTCTACGAGCACAATCAAAAATTAAAAAGCTCTAATAGCCATATGTGCAGGTCTATCCTAAGCACCAATAATGTTGAGCCCCACCCTCACCGGAGAGTGAAACAGGCCACGACACACCATAGAAAAAGTTCAAGGCCTTATTTACACACGCGAGAATCCAAACGGACATCGCTAGAAATGAGCAATTAATTACAAAAATTAAAATCGCAGAAATAAATCCAAGACTCCACGCTTTCTCTCGACTCGACTCGATCTTAATTTTTAATGCGGATTTTCGGAAGTCGGTGAGGTTGCGTCGGTTCTCGAAAACTGCTCCATGTACACCAGATACCTCACAAGAAAAATAAGAAAGAGAGTGTAAGAGAGTGACACAAAAATTAATCAAAACTAAAATAAGTAAATAAATGCAGGAAACAAATATGGAAAATATACATTGAAGATTCAGGGGTCAGACTACCAGAATAAAGAAAACCGAAAAAAATTCAAATAAAATCTAAGTCGTTTGCCTCCCCGGCAACAACGCCATCTGACGAGTGCGTATTCACCCTAGTTAATTTGCATGAATTGTTGAGCATTCAAATTAATGTTGAATTTTTTGTTGTCGGGCAATCGGAATCAGTCAAGAAATTAAGCATAAATTTTTATTCAATTTATTCGAAGTGGTTTTATGTTTATTTTACTTGGGCAAGTCCTAAGGTCGAACTCAAGGAGGCAAAGGAACAACCTAGAAATTTGTCTATCAAAGTTCGTACACGGTATTCAAGGCAGTATTTTTTGTTATTTTTAATACAATTTTGGGGGTGCAATATGCAAATGTGGAAAATTTTAGGTATTAAAATGTAAAGATCAATCAAACGATGTCCGAAAAATATGAAACTTAGCCTAGATGTAATATATGGTGAAATGTATGTACTTTTTTTTTTATTTTTTGGATGCAAGATTAATATTTTATGAATTTATGAATTCAAATGATGCGAATTTCAATATTTAATTAAAATAAATATTAAACCTATTTATTTTCTAGGGATAAAATTATCCAAGATCTATCACTAGGTGATCGATCTCAGAAAAATCAAAACATAGAGACTTAATACCTATTAAAAATGAAAGATCGAAATAGGCAAAATGATTTTATAGGGAAAACCATGCATGCAAATGCAATTCTTTTTGGGCACAATGTTAAAATAACTAATTCTACAATTCGTGTATGTTTTGGCAATTTTCAGAGCTATAATTAATTACTTATGAATTTCAAGCACAAAATTAGCAAAATATGCAATTTTCCACAAAACAATTAATTATTAATTAACCACATACCGCAATAATATCATAAGCATGCCATGATGTAGAGAATTAATTCTAGAACAAAATGTAAATTTTTGATAAATAAAATGATGCAACGAAGAGGTCTAGAATAATAGAGGAATACATGGTATCACTACAATATTACAAGAATTAAATAAAACATGGAGGACTAATTGAAATTACCAAAACTCTGAGGGTTGATTCTGCAAAATTTCCAGAGCGTCACATGCAAAGAACGTGACCTCTGGTGGCAGGGCGTTATGTGCGAATTGGCAAAAGTTAACGAGCTCATGTAATTTTCCTGGAAGGTCACATTCTTGGCACGTGACCTCTAGGCTGGGGCTCTTCTGGAATTTGGCAGAATGTGAGGGGTGGAACCAGAAGTTCCCCCAACACACGTGCTCCTCACGTACATGGGGGCCTCAAGCCTTCTATGCCTGGTTCTGGCGGGGCAAAGCGGCGGTGCTTGGCCATCGGTCGGAGGTGTGCTGGCGAAGGGCTACTGGAGGCAGCAGTGCTTGGCCGTCGGTCAGAGGTGAAGCGATTGAGGTGGAGAAGTGATTCAGCTGCTGGAAGATGGAGTGGAGGCCAGTGAGCAACTACGGCGTAGGTGGTGCAGCGATAAAGCTCCCGTGGCCGACACACGGCCGTGGGTCGTCGGGGCAGTGGAGCGTGGTCGACGGAGCTCCTCGCTCCAGGAGATGTCGATGAAGAACGACAAGGAAGCGAAGTAGCATTGAGAGGATCTCCTGGAGATGGCGATGCTGGTAGATGGACGTTGACGAAGGGGCGGAATGATGGTCTTGTGGTGGAGGCGGAGAAAAAGATGTATGAGGTATCAACGATGGTATAGGAAGTAGTTGTCGTTGGCTCGATGAAGAGATGCGATGGTGGAATAGCATTGGCTCAACGGCTAAAGCTGGAGCAAGACTAGCGACGTCGCCGCCTGCTGCAACGAGGAACAACCTCGAATCACGCTGGCCTTGAAGAGCAGGACGTCGGAGATGCTGTCACCACCTCCGATCTAACGCCGCTCGTCGTAGCTTGAATTGGCGGGTGATTTTGGAGAGGGCGACGATTGGTGAAATAGTAGTGGAGGAGGGGTGGCTATGGAAGGGGATTTGATGAGATTCGATCGGATTGAAGGAGAATCGCGACGATCAGAGGAGTGATTGGGGAAGGATTGGTGACCGTGAGATTCGTGGCAGTGAAGGAGATCGGTTATGGAGCGGCGGACGCGAGATTCACGGAGGTGAAGGAGATCGATTATGGAGCGGCGGCTGTGAGATTCACGAAGGTGGGGCGACAGAGATCGCAGGGTGGCACTGCTCGATTGGGAAAGTTGCTGGGGGATGAAGATAGTGCATCGACCGTCCGATTGGCCGAGATCGGACAACCGATATGTTGGCACGTGGCAATAAATAGGACGTCACGTGGAGCACGTGCTCTGCACGTGCGACTTTTTAATAAAAATGAAAATAAGTATGGCAAAAAATGGGTAACACATGGCGGCTGTAGGAGCAGCCACGTGTCGACCCTAATAAGATAAAAATATAAAAATAATTCTGGAATAAATAGCAAACGACCTCGGATCAAAAAATTGTCTTCATATAATTGCTCGTCTTGATGAGATCTACAACTTTCATGAATATACCAAATTCAAAATCGATCATTTACACCAAGTGATATTTTTGGGGTATCCCATGTCCATAGAATACCTTGATTTTTGGGTTTTATAATTTTTTTATTTTGAAACCAAGTAAAAATCTCGAAAAAATATAATAAAATCAATAATAAATATTTACTCATTAATCTATTTTTTTGTATTTTTATTAATTAAGAAAAAAATAAAATAAAACACGAAAATGACAATTTTGTATATACAGTTAGTAAAGACTCGGACTCAATTAGTTTCTTTGATTTCAATTTCAGTTTGGATTTGGATTTTTACGCATTTTAATAAAACATTCATCAAAGAAGACAAATGAAAAAGAAATAAAATAAAATGTGTTAATTACGGACATAAAATAATAGGTCAAAAAGCGCTAAAATACAAAATGTACAAAAGAGGCCCAAAACCCATCTTTCCTATATAAACTCTGATTCACTTGAACTTGGTCTTGTTTTGAAGGTAATTTAATGTAAATTAGTTCAGAAGTGAGTAGGATCAAATTGGACACTGTATGAGGAAGATATCTAGGTTTTAGTCCGGAAATCCTAGAACTAGGGTTTGGGTTTTTGGTCCACTTATTTAGGTTAGTGATTTTTTTGTATTTTCATTTATTCTCATCACTGATATGGAGATAATGGAAGTTATTTCAGGTCAATTGGAGTTATCATGAATTAGTTAAAAATCAAGGAATTTAGGCTATTTTACATGTCATTTTGGCTGGGATTTTTGGCTTCTTATTTTGGGCAAAAATAAGTGATAAAATGCAATTCTTATTAAAACATGCATGAATGCTAATTATGCAGAATAAATGAAGAAATGCCAATGATTGTTAGGGATTTGAGCTTAATTCATCATTTTTAGAGTGATGAATATGAGATTCATCAATTGGTAAGACTCATTAAGATGTAAATAGATCTTCAAGAGAAAGAGAGAACCTGATGAGAAGGTAGAAACCTTCAAAGCACGATTCGTATCCTCAAGATGCACTAAAGAGAAGACATCGCTTGCGATGAGACTTATTCTTCAATTACCATGCTTAAACCCATCAGAATATTGCTAACTATAGCTACACAACTTGACCATAACATCTATAAGATGGAAGTCAATATTGCAATCCTCCATGAATACCTCTCTGAGGATATTCATATGAAGTAGCCCCGGAGCTTCATAGTTGAGGTAAGAAAGGTGTGGAAGCTGAAGAACTCCATCTATGGACTCAAATAAGCTCTTGTTGTTGGAACATCAGATTTGAAGAAATTATAAATGTTATAATTTTAGATAGAATCTTGATGAACCTTGTGAAGCTTAGTCGGAGTGCCATTGTGTTCATCGTGCTAAATGTAGATAATATCCTAATCATTTGCAATGATATAAGGACGAAAATGAGTGGTTTATGATCTGGCTATTCTATGACATGAGATATGATCTCAAGTATACCTCTTGGATCTTAGTTCTGATGGTGTTCAGAAGTGAAGAAAAGATAGGTATTGGAACAGTGACATTAATGGTACACCTTGGACATTTCCATTTTCTAGAAAATTCCAAGAAAGGATTCTTTCCCTCAAGATATGGTACTAACCTATCTAATGGGATAGCACCTCAAGGAGTTGAGGAAGTGAATGCTAAAACTGCTTGCCCTTGTTCATCAGCTACGAGATGTCCGGTGTATGCTATATATATACAAAAGCCAGATGTCTGCCATGCAGTGGGAGTAGTAAACTGATACTAATCCTAATATGGAGATAAAATACTTAGTTGCAGTAATAACAATATCTTCAAAGATGACAAGACTTAGATATAGTGATCTCAAAGTCTTATCTTTATGAAATAAAGAATTTATAGATGGAGTTCTAAAAAGTCTTATCTGTTGATACCCTTGGAGAAAGAGATCTCCGGGAATAAGAGTATTCTGATAAGGATAATGGAAATTATATACATGTTATAATAATAATTGAGTTGTACAGTCAAGGACACTATAACTCACAGTATTGAGTATTGGTTGCATAAGGAGCAACGTTCGCATTGAATGCGAGCACTGTTACTAGGGGATATGCAAGTGCCGTAAAAGGACTTGGAATAGTCTCTTGGGATTAGAGTGATTGATATGCTTACCTAGCTATTTTCCTAAATAGCCAATGATTGTCACATAGTGCGGGATTAAATGATTAACTCATTAATGGCTCTTTGGGCTAGTGGGAGATTGTTAGACTTAAGAGCCCATGGCAATCCATTGTAAATATCATTCCCTGATATGAAATGAAGAATAACCAATTTTCATAATAGGTCCCTTAGTACAATTAGGATTATGTACCATGACCATCTCTTTGATCATACAACTGTTGATTCAATTATTGAATCATAGTAGCTAGTGCTATGATGAATATCTAAAGAGTTAGATTGATGACTCATCATGCACCATCAAATGATTATTAAGAAAGGATCACTAGCCTAAGAAGGAAATGGCAATCCTTTCTCATTAGGCTGATATCTGATTGACCTCTTGATGTAGGTCCTCTGCATAGGAATAGAGATTCAGAGGTGTCAAATTAGTTAGGTCAAAGAGTTGACTTAACGAGATCGAGATAACCAAAGTCCTATGTCGTATGCTATCACGATATAGGCGCGCATCCTCTGACCGGATACAAATGTGTTCCTATATGTATGAGTATGTACATTTGGAAGACCAATAGGTTGATGACCTAACCATGGTCTATACACTTGTGCGTTGGTGTGCATGCAAGGGCATATGAGTAGTACAATCTCTCAAAGGGATCATACAGGTTCATTACTGAACCGGAAGACATGAGCTCTCTCATGAGATATTGGGAAGAATCAAATTCCGTGCACGATCGTCTCGCTTTGGAAGCTTGACTGAATTTGTGGGTTTGATATATGCTTTTGGAAAGTATATGATCAACACCTGGGTATGATATATGTTTTTGGATAGTATATGATCGATGCCAACTCCCAATAGTCGAATGAGAAACTTAATGATAAAACTGTGAAGTAGACAGTGTAAAATTGATCTTATACTTCGGGTTTAATCTGGGTCTTCCAGTATGTAGGATGTACAGGTATTAGGAATACCTGAGGGTGATGTGATAATAAATGATTATATAGCCATGACGCTTCTATTCCCAGGGAGTGATGAAACGGGTCTGGATTTTAGTTTCTCCTCTCAGTAGAGAAATAATCTGATCTTGGCCCAAATGTTGGACATTGATCTGAATGTGATTCAGATGCAATGACAAGATTGGATTCACAGTCTTGATTTAATCAAGCATCTATGGGAGGTCTGCAAGATCTGGATTTGAGATGAGATCTCAATATCTAAGTCACTATATGTGGAACAATACAATCTCCCTGTCCTTATCTCCAAGTATCCGTAGAGAAAGCGCATTATCCTTGAAAGAATTCAGGATACTTTCATTGTGATATATGTATCCGAGAATTGTAAAAATGTATAATTAAATGTGATTTAATTATCATGAATAATATGAATTTGATTCATATTATAAGGAGAGTTTTCTAATACAACTAAATGAGATTTAATTATCAATGATGTAAATAATGTGAATGTGATTCATATTATTTGGGCACTTGTGAATAGAGATCCAAGAAGATTAAATGTGATTTAATTATCATGGATATTGATAATGTGGACAACACTATCCATATTAATTATATAAATTATAAATGTGATTTATAATATGTAAGAGAGAGCTAATTTGTAATTTACATTTGTTAATTAAATGTTGATGTGAATTGGATTCACTTTGGACAATTAATTGAAAATGTAAATAAAATTTTATTTTGGTTTGTGAATGTGATTCACATTTTTCCAATGGTAAGATCGCAATATTCACAAAATAATTATGAATTATTTTTGTAGAATAATTTACAACAGTTGTTGTTGTAAATATTGGAGATACATGGAATCATGCAATCTTGGAGATTGCATTGAGATCCCCCTTTCCTAATATGAGAGAGGGACAACCACCAATTCCTACAAGGAAAGCGTGGCCGTCCATTCTTCCTATATGGAAGGGGGAGCCTCCTTTCCATTATCTCCCAGTTTAATTGATTTAATTTTGGATTAAATCGTACTGATTTATCAATACATATTTAATCTAAATTAAATTAATCGTTATTGGTTTTTACCAACAAAATCTTAGCCACTAAAAGAAACACAAATCAATGAGAGCCAATGGATTTGTGTTGTCCATGGATCGAGATCCATGGATCCCAAACTATTATAAAAGGAGAGGCACCCCTTTCTCTTCATGGTTATAAGATATGCTCTCTCTCATTCTCTCTACACGCCAACTTCATCTCTCTCCCTCTCTCGTATGGTCGTCCACCATGGAGAACTAGAGAGAGTTGCTCTCACCGCAATGTTGCCGTTATGCTGCCGGATTGTTTGCTCGTGGATCTCCATCTCCTTCGGTGCGCCTCGCTCGTGAAGAAGACGTCAGATCTTTGTGACGAGATCAGGAGATTCGCCGCTTGGATCATCAACATGGATTGCGAGGAGCACTTGTTTCATCAATGCGCTCGCAAGCGTATCCTCCATCGGATCCAACTTGAGATTGGAGGTCTCTTCGTTTAGAGACTCGACCACAACCATGCTTCAAGATGTAACCCTAATACTTGTTTGTGGTTTTGATAAAACGATCTGAGAAGTGTTCTTGGATCTTGTGGTTTCATCACATTATTTTTTTAATTCCGCTACCTCGAGCAACTAGTGTACCTAGTCGCTTCTGATTCCATATGATGCGATCCTCATGCTTCCGTGATGCGCTTAAGGATCTTACCATATCCTTCAGATGAACCATGTAAAGCTTAGTGGGAGTGCCATTGTGTTCATCAAGCTAAATGTAGATAATATCGTTATCATTTGGAATGATATAAGGAGGAAAATGAGTTTTTATGATCTGGATATTACATGCCTTGAGATATGATCTCAAGGATACCTCTTGGATCTTAGTTCTGAAGGTTTTCAAAAGCGAAGAGAAGATAGGTATAGGGATCATCACATTAGTGGTACACCTTGGACATTTCCATTTTCTGGAAAATTCCAAGAAACACTTACTTCTCTTAAGATATGGTACTGACCTATCTAAAGGGATAACACCTCAAAGAGTTGAGTAAGTGAATGCTAAGAACTTCTTGACCTTGTGCATCAAATACGAGAAGCTGATTGTTTGCTAAATGTGTACAAAAGCCATATGTCTGCCATGTAGTAGAAGTAGTAAAGTGTTACTAATCCTACTATGGAGATAAAACAGTTTATGGCTGTAATAACAAAATCATCAAAGATGACAAGACTATAGAGATAGTGATCTCTAAGTCTTATCTTAATGAGCTTAAGACTTTATAGATGGATATCTAAAAGGTCTTAACTATAGATACCTTAGGAGATAGATATCTCCAGGAATAAGGGTATTCTGATAAGGATAATGGAAATGCTGGTTATAATAATTATTGAGATGTAGTGTCAAAGAAACTATATCTGACAATATTGAGTATTGGTTGCATAAATGTAACATTTGCATTGGATGCGAGCACTTTTACTAGGAGATATGCAAGTGCCATTAAGGGACTTGGTGTAGTCTCTCGAGAGCAGAGTGACTGATCAGCTTACCCAGCTATTTTTCTGAATAGCCTATGATTGTCACATGAGTATGGGTTTAGAGATTAGCCCATTAATGGCTCTTTGGGCTAGTGGGAGATTGTTGGACACGAGAGCCCATGACGAGCCATTATGCAATAATTGTTATTGCAAATATCATTCCCTGATATGAAATAAAGAATAACTAATTTGCATAATAGTCCCTTAGTACAATTTGGGTTATGTACCATGGCCATCTTAATGATTATACAGTTGTTAATTCAATTATTAAATAATAGAGCTGGTGCTTGGATGAGTATCTAAAGAGTTAGATTAAGGACTCATCAAGTATCGTCAAATGATTGTTAAGAGATGATCTCTAACTTGAGTAGGAGATGGCAATCCTTTCTCCTTTAGATGATATCTAACCGACCTTATGATGTAGGTTCTCTGCATAGGAATATAGATTCAGAGGTGCTAGATTAGTTTGATCAAAGAGTTGACTTAACGAGATCGAGATAACCAAAGTCTTGTGTCATATGCTGTCACGATATAGGAACACATCCTCTGACCGGAGATAGATGTGTTACTATATGTCTGAGTATGTACATTTGGAATACCAATAGGTTGATGACCTAACCAAAGTCTATACAACTGTGCGCTAGTATGCATGTAAGGGCATATGAGTAATACGATCTCTCAAAGGGATTATACATGTTCATTACTGAACCGGAAGACACGAGCTCACTCATGAGATATTGGGAAGAATCAAATTCTGCATGCGGTCATCTCGCTTTAGAAGCTTGACTACATTTATAAGGTTTGATATATGTTTTTGGAAAGTATATGATCACCACCTGTGTGTGATATATGCTTTTGGAAAGTATATGATCGATACCGACTCCCAATGATCTGATGAGAACCTTACTGATAAAATCCTAAAGGAGATAGTCTAAAAAGAGATCTAAAACTACAGATTTATTCTGGGTCTTCCAGTATGCAGGATGTACATATATTAGGAATACCTGAGGATGATGTGATCATAAATGATTGTATAACCATGACACTTCCATTCCTAGGGAGTGATGAAACGGTCTGGATTTTAGTGGCTGCTCTCAGTAAAGAAGTGATCTATTCTTGGTCCAAGTGTTAGACAGTGATTTGAATGTGATTTAGATGGAATGAGAAGATTGGATCTACGGCCTTGGTTTAATCAAGCATCTATGGAAGGTCTGCACGATCAGGATTTGAGATGTGATCTCAATATCCAAGTCACTATACATGGAACAATACAATCACCCTGTCCTTATCTCCAAGTATCCGCGGAGAAAGTGCATTATCCTTGAAAGAGTTCAAAATAATTTCATTGTTGATATATGTATCCGAGCATTGAGAAAATGGATAACTAAATGTGATTTAATTATCACGAATAATATGAATTTAATTCATATTATAAGGAGAGTTATCTAATATAATTTAATGAGATTTAATTATCAAAGATGTAAACAATGTGAATGTGATTCATATTATTTGGGCACATGAGAATAGAGATCCAAGATGATTAAATGTAATTTAATTATCGTGGATATTCAATAATTTGGATAGCACTATCCATATTAATCATATATATTATAAATGTAATTTATAATATATAAGAGAGAGCTAATTATAACTTATATTTGTTATTAATTGTTTATGTGATTTGGATTCACATTGGACAATTAATTGAAAATGTAATTTACATTTTATTTTGGGTTGCGAATGTCATTCACAAATTTCTAATAGCATGATTGCAATGTTCACAAGATAAATTGGATTTATTATTGTGAAATAATTTGCAACAAAAGTTGTTGCAAATATTGGAGAAATTCATGGGATAATGAAATCTCATGGAATAAGTGGAGAAAGACACCTTCCATATAGAGAGGGTGGACGGCCACAATTCCTACATGGAATGTGGTGGTCGTCCACTCCTTTCGTGGAAGGAGGCGTGCCTCCTTCCTAATTCTCCAATAGAGATTGATTTAATATAAATTATATTCGATATATATTTGATTTAATTAAATTAATTATTGTTGCGTTTTTAGGAACAAGATCATAGCCATTAAAAGAAATACAAATCAATGTGAGTCATTGGATTTGTGTTGTCCATGGATTGCGATCCACGGATCCCAAAATATTATAAATTGAAGGGCACTCCTTGCTCTTAAAGTTACACAATAAGAACATAAGGCTCTCTCTCTCTCATTCTCTACACGCCCTCTCTCTCTCATTGTGGTCATTCACAATGGATCCCTAGATAGAGTCTCCATCGTCGCAGTGTCGTCGTTATGCTGCCGAATTATTAGCTAGTGGATCTCCGTATTCTTTGGCGCGCCTCGATCATGAAAAAGATGTCAGATCTTGTGTAACGATATCAAGAGATTCACCACTTGGATCATCAACATGGATTGCGAGGATCACACATTTCATCAATGCGTTCGCAAGTGTCTCCTCCATCGGATCAGACTTGAGACAGGAGGTCTCTTCGTTTAGAAACTCGATCGCAACCATTCTTCAAGAGGTAACCCTAATACTTGTTTGTGGTTTAGATGAAATGATCCAAGAAGTGTTCTTCGATCATGTGGTTTGATCGTATGAACATTTTTAAATTCCGCTGCCCTGAGCAACTAGTGCGACTAGTCGCTCCTGATCGCAAAAGATGTGATCCTCACGCTTCCGTGAGGCGCTTAAGGATCTCACCATATCCTTCAAGGGGAAGACGAAATGTTCAAATGGCGAATGCGATTGGTGAGGGGGAGAGGCCTCATTATATAGGCGTCAGAACCTTTGAGGCCAAGTAAGGTGGTGCGATCACCGAAGGGAAGGCGACGTCACCACGGGCGGTTGGACAAATGACCCAACGCCCAGCAGTTAGGGTTGTTGGCTGCCGAAAGAGGAGGTTGCGATTGAGGAAGTGGAAGAAGACGAGGCAGGCGCAAGGGAGGCAAACGGGGAAGAAAGGGGTTCCACATGAGAAAAGAAAAAAAATTAAAATAAAATAAAATATTTATATAAATAGTTAATTGAAGTAAATGATTAATGGCTAATTAAATTAAATAAATTAATTAAGAAATAATTAATTACATAATTAGATATGTAATTAGGTAATTATATAATTAAATAATTAAATATAGAATTTTTTAATAAATAAATAAATAAATAAATAAATTTTTACTTAATGAAACATATTAAATAAGATAAAATTAATATACATTGTACATTTTATACCAATTTTTTTCGAAATCCACTTTTTGCATATTAACTTCGATTTTAGCTAAATCAATGTCATTTGGATGATAATTCTATAAAACAAACTTTAAAAGTGACTACATCCATTCTAAGTTCATATGACAGAGTTATGAAGTCCAGAAAATTTAGGTCACGGCTTCGTAGATTAAAGATTTATTGGAATTTTAACTTGAGTTATATTCTTATATTTTCCTATTTATTTTTAGAAAACTCATTAAAAAAGGAATTAAATTAAACGAAGTTATGGATAATTAATTATAAAATTTAAAAATTTTATACATATAGTACATATCGACAAAAGGGCCTAAACATCAATACTCGCCCATTTTATTCTAATATTTTTTTGATATTTTTAATAAATAGTATTAGTTATAAAACGAAGTTTAAAATTGAATTTAGTCTATTTGGAGTTTTCTATAAATAGTCGTGAACCTTGGAAGTCAGCTTTTATGGCTTTTACGATTCATTCTAATTAATTATTTTTACATTAAATAATTTTTCTGATATTTTTATAAATTAATATAATTTTTATAAACAACTTCCATATAGAAATTATTTTGTTTTGAAGTGATCTTGATGATAAATAAAATATGTGAAATATTTACAAGGTGAAGAATGTGTTTATGTATAATTATTGTCTTAATTTATTGACATTTTTATAATTTAAGATCCTTATCTCCCCCTACTTATTTATTTTGTCGATCAAGTCAATATTGACCTGGTCTCAAGGTTAGGATCAATATATATATATTATATACATCCTTTATTTTCTTTTATTTTTACTTTTTCTCTTTATTATTTTATTTTGGATAAAAGAAGTATTAGACATGTAATATTAATAAATGTGGTTAGAATGGTAATTAGTGAGAATTAGTGACTATTTACATGTATTTTACCATGTATTTTAACCAAAATGAAAGAATAAAGGCGATGAATCATAGATTCATCAATATGGAACTGTTTAGGATTTTTAAAATTCTTGAATGTTTTGATATCATCACCATTCCAATGAGAGCTTTCTCCTCCTCTTTTCCTTGATGATGCATTACATCTTCTTTGTTCGTGGACCACCTTCTCTGCTCTCTGTGCAATCTCAACTAGATCAACATAAACAATATATCCTTCAAGAACTACCATAGACTTTATGTCAATATGCAAATCATTATCGAAGCGATGACATTTTTCTTCCTCTTTAGCCGCAAGTGAAGGAACATACTTGGACAGTTCTGTGAAATTCTTCTCATACTCATCCACTGACATACTTCCTTTAGTTAAGTACAAATATTCTCGGCAACGTTCCTCTTGATAAACCCTTGGATAATATTTTCATTAAATTCCTTCTGAAAGATCTGCCAGGTCAATGTAATAGCATGCTCGGCATAATTCACCAAGATAGACTTCCACCAATCATAAGCATCTTCTTTTAGTAGAAAAACAAAAAATTTTAGATGTTGTTCATATGTACAATCCATTAGATTAAACACTTTTTCTATATTCTCAAACCATACCCTCTCCACTTTTGGATCGGTTGTACCATAGAATGATTATGCTCCTAACTTGCGAACATGCTTGAAAGGCAACTGTTGTCCAAACTCGTGAGGTCGCATAGATTGGGCAACCATGCTAGGCAGTGTTTAGGAGATCAAAACTAGTGTATCTTGCAAGTTATTATTATTCATCTCATTCCTGTCGCCCAATCCCTGTTTAGTCCCAGGAGGTTGCTCTGCTGCCATCGTGTCCTATAAAAAGTAGTACCTTAATTAGTCATGTGAAAGAATTTCAAAAAAAATCCATAAAGTTTCATATTATAGAATAAAATGAATCCTCAACATTCCAAAAATCAATAATCCAATTTTCCTCCGTATTCCAATTCTCGTAATAATTCAATATCTGAATTCAACTGTGAATACAAATCTAAAACCTTTGCTCTTATAGCACAAGCTTTCATGACCCGTCCCTCTATTTGAGACGAGTGCTACAGGAGCCTAAATATAAACCTCATATTAACACATTATTCTCATATAATATTTTTCATAAAATTTCGACAGAGTTTGCTCTATACTATGGATCTCGTAACCAAAACCTGGACCTGAAATATTGTCAACTAATCCCATATAATCACTTGTCACAAAATCTCACAATTTCAGCCAAGATCACACCTAGCAATTGAATATAATACGCCATCTTATACCATTCTATATATATACACAATGATCTATATATTTTACATCATTACAACCATCCATTCTTGCATATCTATACAAAAATCTGCAACATTGTCTTCGTCAAACATCTGCTAAGGTATCAAAAAGTTATCAGGCACTAAAGTCTTTGATGAAGCAACCTCCAACTAGTGATATGCAACTATGCACATGCCTCCCAAGCTTCCTGTTCAAGATTTATCTATAATAATACTAACAACAATAGAATGGTGAGTCTTAAACCATCAAGAAGCTTAGACCCAGCGAGCAGATCTCAAGCTTTTAGTAAACTACTTTATCAACATAATTTGCATTGTATCAAATAAAGCTTTTCTAAAAACAACATAAAAAATAACATTTGCATGGATAAACATGTATCATTTTGAATAGCTTGTGACATGAAATAATATTTGAAAATGTTTGACAATCTTTCCCGTATCATATTCAATGTCACACTACCCCAACATGTTGTATTGTGTCTTGAACCGTGTAAAATTGTCAAGGGAGAGAAACTCAACCCAAAACTGTTAAAATGTTGTCATTACACATAGATCGTCCCAAAAACCAAGTACATTTCGCATATGGTCCAAAGCCCATTAATATACAAAATGCGGGCCCAAAGCCCTTCCGAGTCACGAGGAGTAGGCCATCGGTATATCACTAGGATATACCAACCCCAACATGTAGTGACTTGTTCATGACTTTTCTGAGGAGTAGGTCATAGTGTACGTTATTCTTATATTATATCATGAACAAAAAAATCTTGACAACATATATTGTAAAACTTGCATCCATATATCTTGGCAAATTTCATAAATCATAAACTGCATCTATATTGAAACATGAAAATCATAATTGAAATTGATAAATAAAATGTTAAGATAATCTCGCATGAATTAATTACTATAAAGACTTTCATAAGTATGGAAATATTGTACAATCATTGCTCTAAAATTTAGCGAAAACTAACTATTTTTCAAGAAAATTATGTCTTGGAACTACGCACCTGTCGTTGAATTAGAACTATCGGTGACTATCTTCAATCTCTTCTCTAGGATTGAAACATTCTCCTAGTTAAATTTGAATGGGAGGTTAGCTTCAGTAATAATAACAATTAATGTCTACATTTCTATCAAGTATAGTTCTAAGGGAATTATTTATGTTATACTTTTTCCAATGTCCCAGGACTCCATCCAGTGATCACATGTGTTCCCCCTTAATAACGATAGAATTCCTTATTGCACACAACCAAGTGGTCTCACTTTCACACTTAGGATTTGACATATTTTGTCATGTTTAACCTAATATACACAATTTTACCTATAATATATTTGGGGTATATCCATAAATTTATCAATAATGAGGTCAAGGAGTATTCACATATGCTTCATTAAGCTAATCTATATCTATAATATCTAGATATTATGAATATCTGGATTCCTAAGATTTAATGAAATTAGTATGTAAGGGAAACAAACCTTATATATACTGTATTAATCTAACAACAAATATTTCAGAACCTTCTTCTTCTTTTTTTATTAGGATTTTTTTATCTAATTAGGTAACGTAACAGTGGGTGACATATAGTACATCTATTATGTCTTTCCAATAATTTTAGGGAAAAGCTTATCCTATAACACATACCATTGTTCCCTTTCACAATAATAAAAGTGCAGGTTTCCGAATCTTTTTCATCCTTGTAGAAATCAACACGTGGTAACTAAGACCCCATCCACAAACTCATAAACCATCATGTTAACGTTGGGTAGTAAGTTAACTGTATGCAAAGACCGTTTATTCATCATCTTTTAACTTTAGATCCACTAGATATAACATCTCGAAAGATTGGAAAGCATGGATGATTATCCTCTGAACAGATATGGAAAAGAAGGGTTACCAACGAATATCTTTAGAAAGCCCTTTAATGATTAAATTACGATTTGATAATCTCATAGTTTGATATATTATTGTTTGATGATATGTACATGTATAAAGATATTTAACATGAGAGAGAAATAGTGAGGAAGAGATAATACCTTCAGTTTATATCACGTGCACCCTCTCTCTCGCAAGGCTTCTCTCTCTCTCTCCCTCCCCCCTCCCTCCCTCTCGTAGTTGCATGAGAATGGTGAGGCTTTTAACTCTCCTTATTGATAGCCTGCCTTATATAGATTTTATTCTTAATGCCTCATCATTATCCATCTATCTTGCTCCTCTCTACACATGATAATAGATACCACCCATCCTCCCCATAGTTCATTTTTCTGGGTCCATGCAAAATAGATAATTTCCCTAATTTTAAATATTTATGTTTCCAAGGGTTGGATTTTGCAATTAACCAACAAAAACAACAACAACAAAGCCTTTTCCCACAATTAAGTAGGGTTGGCTACATGGATTCTTCGCCTCCATTCAGATCTATCTTGGGTCAATCTCGGACTTATATCCAAAAAACTAAGATCCCTTCGTATAGTCTCTTTCCAACACTTCTTGGGCCGTCCACGCCTTAGCGGACTCAACATCTTAACACTCGCATCTCCTAACCGGTGTACAAATGACCAAACCATCTTAAGCGGTTTTCTCGCATCTTATCCTCGATCGGAGCTACACCAACTTTCTTTCTGATTGCATCATTCTAAATCCGATCTTTACGTGTATGTCCACACATCCATCTTAGCATTTTCATTTCTGCTACAGCCATTCTCTGCACATGTCTATGATTCACAGGCCAACATTCAGAACCATAAAGCATTTCAGGCCTCACGGCTGCTTTGTAAAACTTTCCTTTAATTTTTAAAGGAATTTTCTTGTCACAGAGAACAACAGAGGCTCCTCTCCACTTTAGCCAGCCTGCATTTATTCTATTAGTAACATCTCCATCAATTTCCCCATCATATTGCAAAATAGATCCCAGATATCTAAAAGAATCTCTCTTCTGAATGTTATCGTCACCAATCTTCACCTCGATTCCTTCACCATTGCTTCCATCAAAGGTGCATTCCATATATTCCGTCTTAGCCCTACTTATACGAAAACCTTTAGTCTCCAATGCATGTCTCCGAACCTCAAGCTTCTCATTTACTCCATCTCTAGTCTCGTCAATCAACACAATATCATCAGCAAATAACATACACCAAGGTAACTCATCCTGAATGTGACTTGTCAACTTGTCCATAATCAAAGTAAAAAGAAATGGACTCAAAGCAGAACCTTGATGTAAACCAATGTTGATATCAAAATAGTCAGTCTTCCCCATCGGGGCCGTTACACAAGATAAAGCCCTATCATACATATCCTTTATGAGATTAATGTATAGGATAGGTACTTGTCTCTTCTCCAAAACTCTCCACAGTATCTCCCGTGGGACAGAATCATAAGCCTTCTCCAAATCAATAAAGATCATATGGAGATTCTTCCTTTTAGCTCTATAAATCTCCATTGTTCTCCTCAGCAAATGGATGGCTACAATAGTTGAGTGACCTGGCATGAACCCGAATTGGTTTTCTTTTACTTGGGAAACTTGCCTCAACCTTCTTTCGATCACACGTTCCCAAATTTTCATAGCGTGACTCATCAACTTGATACCTCTGTAATTTGAACAATTTTGAATGTCTCCTTTGTTCTTATAAAGAGGCACCACGATACTCCTCCTCCAATCTTCAGGCATTTTCTTGCTTCGCTAAATAACATTGAATAGATTCGTAAGCCAAGTCAAACCATGCTCACCTAAAACTTTCCATACTTCTACAGGGATGTCATCCGATCCAACACCTTTCCCAGGTCTCATAACCTTCAAAGCCTCCTCTACTTCTTTTCTTTGTATTCGTCTATAGCATGCACGATTCAAGTAACTTCACTACTAGCTAGATCACCCAAAGTGATCTCTCTATTTCCTTCTCCAATGAAAAGTTTGTGGAAGTACTGCTCCCATCTAGTCTCCATATCCTTCTGAGTAACAAGCACATGACCTTCCTCGTCCTTGATGCATCTCACTTGAGAAAGGTCTTTGGTCTTTCTTTCTCTTGCTTTGGCCAACCTGAATATATCCTTCTGGCCCTCCTTAGAGTCGAG
The DNA here is from genome assembly GCA_037367405.1 of Ottelia alismoides. NCBI lineage: Eukaryota > Viridiplantae > Streptophyta > Magnoliopsida > Alismatales > Hydrocharitaceae > Ottelia > Ottelia alismoides. Next base: position 151,687 of record JAZKJV010007174.1, on the reverse strand, counting down.
ATTTTTATACAAAACTTCATAAGCTTTTGAATTAGCTTCGCTTACAGCCTTCTTTGCTTCCTTCTTCGCTATTTTATAGTCTGTGACAGTTTCCTCTGTTCTATCCTTAGACATAGCTTTAAGCAAGCTCTTTTAATTTTTAGCTTCTCTTGCACCTCTTCACTCCACCACCAAGCCTCCTTTTGACCCGGAGCTCCTCCTTTTGACTCGCCTAGCATCTCTTTGGCTACCTTTCACATACAAGATGCTACTGCCTCCCAAATCTCGTTTGCACTACTGCTACAATCCCTAGATAAGTCTTCTAAAACCTTCTCCCTGAAGCTTTATTGCTTCAGCGGAAGATTCCACCACCTAGTTCTAGTGATCTTAGGAACCTTCCTTTTCTTTACCAGCCCTTTTATTTGTAAATCCAAGACTAACAAGCGATGCTGGGTTGTCAAACTCTCTCCAGGGTTTACTTTGCAATCTTTGCAATACAATCGATCTCTTCTCCTCAATGCAAAGTAATCTATCTGTGTTCTACTTGAGCCACTCTTATAAGTAATTAAATGCTCCTCCCTCTTCTTGAAAAGAGTGTTTGATATGAAAAGATCATATGCAGTTACAAAATCCAGAATGACTTTTCCCTCTTCGTTTCTATCCCCAAAACCATGTCCTCCATGCACACTTGCATACCCTGAAACATCTTTTCCCACATGTCCATTAAGATCTCCACCTATGCAAACCATCTCTCTTTGTGGGATTCCTTGTAAAATCTTATCCAGATCCCCCCAAAAAGCTTATTTAGTCCTTTCATCTAAACCAATTTGCGGTGCATAAACTGAGATGATATTCAGAATTTCTTCTTCAAGCACCAACTTTAGCAAAATAATCCGATCCCCAAATCGTTGCACCTCAACTTCACAATCCTTCAAATCTTTATGAACAACCACTCCAACACCGTTTCTGCCCTTATCTTTACCTAAATACCAAAGTTTAAAGCCTGTCATCTCGATCTCCCTTGCTTTCTCTCCAACCCATTTAGTCTCTTGAAGGCATAATATATGAATCTTCCTTCTTTCCATTGTATCCTATATCTCCATCAATTTTCCAGTTGAAGTACCAATATTCCAACTACCAATCCATAACTTCCTTTGCAATCTCTTTTGGACTAACTTCTTTACTCGCATAGCATGCGTCCATTATGCGAGAACCCTTGCAAATTTTGGACTGCATCCGGGCGGTGATGCAGCAGAACTAGCTTATTTACCCGCATGCGTTCCTCATGCGAGAACCCTTGCAAATTTTGAACTACATCTAGGATGCAATGTAGCGACCCTTGCCAATATTTCATTGCATTCGGGCGATGCAACACGTCGCAAGTAGGGAACGCCCCAACGAAATCTGTATGTTTGCTTAAATCCATGTTTAAAAGATCCGAACGAATTCGAGATAAATTCCTAAAAAGTGTTCTTAAAAGAACACTATCTAGGAATTTATCCCAATGGTTTCGAGATAAATTCATAAAAAATGTTCTTAGAAGAACTTTAAGAACCCTATTTACGAATTTATCTCTCATGTGCTGGTTGTCGGCTACCTAACGCGCAACCCTCCTCATTTACCCGGGTTTGGGACCGGCCATGGCTGAGTTAAATTGTTACATATTCGGCTCTTTCCTCTATTCTTTTTTGCAATTAACCAAACCAAAAAAAATTAACCTATGACTCCAATTGTTACATATTCGGATCTTTCCTCTATTCTTTTTTCCTATATAAATAAGAAAAACGGTTATATATATCCATTTTAGAAACTTATTGAATTATATCATTTCCACCGGTTAACACATGTATCTGCATCAATATTGATAGGCCATTTCTACCCTACCATTTGTCTCTCTATAATTGATAGTAAGATATTAAGTCCAAAATGGATATTACAAGAAAAATTTAAAGGCAACACACCTAAAAGTGAATAGGCAACAATTTAAGTACATAAAGATCATGTCATCCTAAGTCCTAAGTTTATAACACAGAGTCCTATGTGTGTGTATGTTCGTCCAAGAGAGCACACACCCCTAGTATTTTTTGTATCTTATAACTTTTTTCTTCATAGTATGTTTCATTTTGCTAGTGAATTTTTACCCTCTAGTATGACGCAATTTTCCCATAACTTTTTATGCACTTATGATGGTTGCTTTGTGATTTTCTCTTTTTATGAATAATTTTCCAACAAGCTAGTATCCAAGAGAAATATTTTGATTCTTTTTGCATGCTCTCCATGTGCAATGCACATTAATGATATCCACATAATCAAGGATATATGATTGTCGACTTTTTTCTTTTAAGTTGAGGCTTGATGCAAAATGTTTGCGTCTATTCTAGATTTGCACTCAAGAATGTCAACCAAATTCAAATCTAAGAATTACAATGCCAATTTTGGCATTTGGAAGATTAAGATGGAAGCAAACCTAATGCAGCGAGACATTGTTAAATTAGTAAAGGGCTTACTAAAGATGTCGTAGTATAATGCAATATAACAAGGAAGATATGGATGCAAAGGTTAAGTGTAATGTCTTAGATTTAGGTCGCTAGTCCGTTAACGAGGAAAATAACCTGACAACTTGTTGGTCCTGGTCCCGATTGGACCTATCGACATCACCCAAAATGCTTAAACCCATGTTGTCAGGTAGTAATCCCCACCACTTATACGATTTTGCATATGTGTTTTGCAAAGACATTAAGGGTAATTCATTTGCAATTTTTACTTGTTGTTGTGGAGATCAAGAAAAAAAATCGATGGCTTCCATCTCTGTGCACACCTCCTCCTCAAACCTCTTCCTATGTCGGTGGCGCCCATGCCACAATGAAGCTGTAGGTAAGCAGTCGCTCCTCCACACTTCAACACTTTCTTCCTCCACGCTCTCTGAGAACTATCCCATGGGGTGCAAAGGCTACCAGAAATGTCTTCTTTGCATAGCCACCATCTTCGATCCCCCACCTAAATCACCTTGAAATATCTGGCTGACCCACTTAACATCCGACCACTCCCCCCCAAACACATCCAACCTTAAACCACTAAAAGACGAAACATCCCAAGACTAAATAAGAATGGGTATCTCATCACCCCATAAACTACAAACCCAACCCTCTACCCGAAAAACCATTCCCACTACATCTGTTCTTCATCGACCACCAACAACTAAACTCTCAATTCCCCATGGATGCCCCTAAATCATTACTTCCATCCTTAGTGCCTAAAAGAGAGCCAAGAACGAGGGATCCTGCCAGTCATGTACTCCACATAAGATGGGAGAACAGTCGTCAAAGTGACCTACGAGAACCTCGGGTTCAATCTCAACAATCAACCCACACTGTATAAATAATTCAATGAATAAGCATATGAAAATAGAAATTTATTATAAACCTTATAAATAAATGTGTATAGCGACAAGTATAGTAGTGTGTCAAACATAGGGAACACACAATGCAGCAGTAAATATTATTTATAAAGAAATAATGAATAAATAATATAGGTATGTATATATATATCTATGCACAATATTAGTCAAAGAATGTGGGTTTTTAATTAAATAAAATTATCACCTCTCTTTTTTTCAATGTATAATTTATTTTGCTTTCCTTGTTCATAATGAATTTTAATTTCTTCTTAGTTTACTACTATATAATGATATACAGATATATAAGGATTTATAAGTATTTATATAGGCTAAGGTAGATAGGTACTATAGTAACATGTATAAATTATATAATAAATATGGCAAAGTCAAAAAATATCTCAAGTACAATATCCTTTTTATTTTCTGTTTTTAAGGTTTTAAAATTATATTATGGTATTTATAATATTTATAATTATATAGCAAGTATATGGGTATATATACACTACATAAGGTGCTATGTATATAGAAATAGGTAAAAATAACCAAAATATAGAAAATAAAGTATTCTTAGGTTTTTTACATTTTCTAATATTTTTGTGAATTTCCAATAGTTTTTGCTAATTTTATATATTCTAAAGTTGAAAATATGCCAATTTAAGGATATAATAAATAACCGAAATAGAAATAAAGATTAAAAATAACAAAATACATCTAAAATTCTCCAAATCAATTTTAAGAGGTAGATAATAATATACATAAAATTCAAAGATAAAAAATATGTTTTTAGAGTTTTTAAAATTTTTAATCTTTTTTATACTGGATTTTGGAGTTTTTTATTTTTATAATTTTCTTTTTCTATTTTTAGGTATTTTTAGTTATTGGAGTTGTAAAATAAATAGATAAACTCAACAATTATTTTTTTGGAATTTTCAAAAAGATTTGATATTTTTAGTATTTTCTAAGTTAAACAAGGTCTTTTATGCTCTTTTCGATTTTCAATAGGTACTTAAAATTCCTAAATTGCAAAAAATAAAATTATGGTGTGGAATTGTGTGCAATCAAAAACCTAAGCATATTTTTGGGTGATTTTTGGAGCACAAGTGATATATTTAATAAATAGATGAAATCAACAAAAATACAAGTCCTAGAAAGAGCATAAATCCAATATAAAATAAACTTGAGGTGCAAAATGCAAATATCCCACAGTTTTTGAATTATCTATGAAAGTTTCAAGACTTAAACAAAATACATAAACCCGCAAGGGCCTTGATGCAAAATAACCGAGCTCACGCGCACAAGCACGTGAGCCTTGTTGGCATGGACCTAAGTGATATTACAATAAAGTAATGAGGTTCCAATGCAAATGGACTACAAGTAAAATGACAAAAACACAGGGGTATGAGTGAAGTTTACCCCCTATAGTGGCATAGGCGGATGGTTTGATGGTGCCCACTTAGCCACATGTCAGCACCACAACAAGCAATGACACTTCATGCCCACCGACCGTGATCAGATCATGCAGTGGTAATCATTGGTCAAGGCGAGCGAAGATCGAACGGCGCCTAGCAAATATGGGCAGAGGTTCTTAATCCAATGGTGTGGAGTTGGTCTGTAAGAACACCGGGAGAACTCAAGTCTGGCGAGTTTTGAATCGATGACATGCACGTCTCCGAGCACCTAGAGCTCAACTAAAGGTCGTTTCATGTTCCTCTCCTCACCTCACAACTACCAGCACCCTCAAAAATGTCCGGGGGATATCGGTGGATCCCTGGAGCTCGTGTAGATCTGGAGGTGTTCCTGAGCTTCAACTGGGGCTCAGATTCCCCCTTCTTGCGACTGTAAATGCAGGGGAAGATATACTATGTCCCGGGGATGCCTGCTAGGTGTTTATTAGTGGAATTCAGGGTGGAGAATGGAGGGGGCGAAGAGGTCCAGCGTACGACGGAGTGGGGACCTCGAAGTACAGATCCAGAGTGGATCTAGCTGGTGTTGTTGTGTAGATGATGGGAAAATGGAAGTCTAAGGAGATGGGGGTGAATGCGCATCAGAACACTAGTGAAATCACGAAGATTTGGACATGGAGCTCAAGCTCCAGGTTAAAGAGATATTTCTGACTAAGCTAAATCTACTGATTTAACCCTTAAATTAAAAGCATAATTAAATCCTACGCTAGAAATATCTATATACTCTAAATAAAGATGAGTTTTTTACCCAACTAATGATAGGTAGCTTATTCCCAAGTCTTCCTCCGTACACTCCGCTTCCCCTTTCCGCACCCACCATCTCTCTTCCCCTCTCACACTCTCCCTTCCCGAAATATCCCCTCTCTACCTCGTATCACCATTACTCCCTCTCGTTCTCCACTATTTACAGTTTCCAGATTTCATTCCCTTTCCTGTCGTTTTCCGTATATTTTCTCTCCTCATGACACATATCAATTCCTTATCACTTCTTGCTCTCTCTATCTAATCTCTTCTATCGAGAAGTTTTTTCTCCTCTCACCTAATGTGTGGGGGTTCAACTGATACTTCTATCCCCCTTTCTCTCTCTCTCTCTCAAATTATTTCTACGTTACCACTCCTTTGTGATAATTTTGTCACATTTGATCTCTTTTTTAAACCAAGTGCATTGGCCAATTAACATATAAAATATATTAATAATTTTAAAAACATATTTTTTTAATGCCACTTCCTAACATGCATTAGGAAGAAAAATCAAATATCTAAATACATCAAAATAAATTAATTAAAGAACACATGATGTCTCGCGAATATCAAATATCTAATGCCAAATAAGTATTAATGATAATAAACATTTAAGCACATTCTTCACACCCATACTCTCCATGGGTTCTCCCATCGGATCTCATATTCCTATTCCTCATACTTTGTGCTCCGACGCATCCCTTTATCGCGTCACAGTGTGATTTCTCAACAATATTTAACTTCAGCGACTCCAATTTTGACACCGACGACCTCTCTGCGACGTTCGACCTGGTGCTACCTCCTTATGGGGTGAGCTTATTCGGTGACCTTGCAGGGAGGTACTCTGACAGTATGCTCATCATCGACTTCATATGTTTGAGGATATTCATAATTCAGACTTCTCTCTGTTGCATTTTAGTTATACAAATGTGTAATTTGATGTAATTGTTAATGCAGTAGATCCGATTAATAAGAACATATTTGCAAGGCTCTCCACCTAACCCATTACTATATGTTGCCATCTCCATCCTCTTCATAGATCTGATGTCATTTTTTCTCGAAATTGAACTGAGAATTACATGTAATGTTATTGACATGAATGGTCGAACCGTGTCTTGCAACTGACATCCTGAATATCCCCTATTTGAGCTCCTGTGTGGATTCGATCGACACAGACTTCTCGCATAAAGCCAACTTCGCATCAATGGCTACACCATACAGATGCACAACGATAGATATTTCCAAAGCAACGTGAGCCCTTTCTATTTGAAGGTCCAGATGCAAAGGTTGCGTAGTTCTAATAAAGGTCCTCACCTTTTTTCTTAACCCCATCTTTATGTATAAAATGATCTAAATATGTATATCACATTTTTTATATTTATATAAGCATCACTTATAAAATAAAATTTTATATAATTAAATTTTCCCCACAAATATGCAAGCTATATGATGCAAGTGATTACTATAACAAATATCGATTCAAAGTAAATGACTCATAACGTTACATTTGAAAATATAATTAATTTCCAAAAAAATATTTACGTGGATGGTAAAAGATAAATTAATAAATTGTTGGTATGTAAATTTTTTGGCCTTTCCTCTCTCTTATTCCAAATATTATATATAAATTATAACATTTACTTTTCATCATATTATTTTATTAAAGTAGTATAATTATATATTTCAAAAAATTCAACAATATATAGAGCTTCAAAATAATATAATTTACAAAGTTATAATTTTGGATAAATATTTTATTTGCATATGATATTTTTTATACTTTAGATATATACAACTTATCAATATTATAAATGTATTGCTAAAAAATTAAAAGGATTTATAGATAAAATTTAAAAAATTAAAAGAAATTTCCATCCGAACGGGTGTAACAAAAAATTATTAGAAATATATGTTTTAAAATTTTTTGAGGTACACATAATGCATATGATTGATTACAGTATCTAAGAGATTATGTCCAATTATATACATCTAAAGACAAAAGATGAAAATTAGGTCCAACTAAATGCAGTTGTCATAACAACTTATATATGTATTTTTTATATTCATTTGAAAATTTATTTACTTTAACACTAATATAAAAATTTATATGTATAAATTGATACACTAGGAAACTCTCGGGTTTTCTTGATTAGAGGAAAGCGATGAGTTTTTGACAACTTTGTCCTATCTTATATAACTCCTTTAAAATGACTACTGTTTTATATTCAAACATTTTTAAAAATAAAAAAAACCGTCTATAGAGGGCTAAAATGTTAGTTGAAAGATGGATGGATACAAATTCTTCTCTTAAATTTTCCCTTACTATTCTCTTATTTCAGTATGAGTGTAAATTTGTCTTAAATTTAATATAAGAAAAATAATAAAAAGAGATCATTTGGTTATGGTGAAAGATATTCATTTAATTAATAAGAATATTTGAGTCAATGTTATATTTGGTAAGAGTGTAGGAGTATGATTTTTTATAATCTTGCATTAGGTAGTTAAGTTACTCATCAAGATATAATATCAATAGTATTTCCTAACTAATATAGTGAAAATTCTGTCAAAACATACAACTCTAATTTTCTACATATTGTGTAACCACCAACGCAGTGAAGCGCGAGCTTTTGTACTAGTTACCTAAATAGCCGGGAAATGGGGCTCAACGGAGTTGGGGGCTCAGGAGCAGAACCTCATGGCAAAGGTTCACCGGAGATGGTGTATGCGCCTCTACCTATCCCCTTCCTCGCTGCAAATGCCAGCCTCACAATGCTATCAACTTTCCAGAGCTTTTAGGAGCGATTTGAGGGGCTAAAGACTATGGAAAAGGGATTAAAAAGAAAAAGGACGTCAGGGGGGTTTATTTATAAGTGATGTTGAGCAAGTTTTAAGGGGATTTTGCATGAGATCGATCGAAAGTTGGTGGGGATTCAAGGAAGGTCGTGGATGAAGGACGAGATGGCTACATGAAGGTGGAACTCTTGAGGGCAATGGGCATGAATGGAGGCGTATAGAATTAGGAGAGATGATGCTCTCATGAAGTTCTGACAGAAGTCAGAGGGGGCCAGGACAGTGACCTAGATTAATTAATGGAGGCACCTGGTTGATCCACGTGGACCAACCAGGAAATTCCAAGGCAAAAATGCCTTGGAAAATAGATAACAAATAATAATTGATTTTATTATTTTTAGTTATAAAATGAAAAATGTTTCTAATTTTTTGTAGTATTTTATACTTATTTTTATTTATTTTTTTAAGTTTTTTTATTAGAGGTTGCTTTTTGCAAGTATACATATAGGTATTTTCATATGTATTTTGTATATTTTATTTCTATTTTGTATTTTTGATTTTATTATTTTATTTTTATAATTTATATATTTATGACTTATTTTTATGTACATAAGAATATTTTTATTATATTTTTTTGATATAATATTTACACTGAAATAAATAGGTCAGTTTATTACATAGGTTTATGTATTGTATTTTCATCTATGTAATTAGTATACATATTTTATTTTAATTATTTCTTTGTGATTTTATTTTAGTTTTTACATGTACATATACTATAAATAATATTTACAAAATTATAAAAACATGAGATTATAAAAATAATATAGAATAAATAAAATAAATATTTTATCCGGGTATATTGTACAATAGGGATTCAAAACCTAACTTTCACACCTTAACTCCAAAAAGTATGAAACCACCTTCATTAAATAGCTTATTAAAAGTTATAAAAAAATAAAGGTGATTTTGATATATTTTGAGTTTTTTTGGGAGATATGGGTATGCTAAGTTTGGGTTTTAGGATTTTATTCTGTGCATAAAATGTACACTGTATATTATTTTTGTATGAAATAAATTCTATATTTTTCTATACATTTTTATCTACAATTTTCATGTATAAAGTGTCTTTATTTAAAGTGTAAATAATAAAAAATAAAATAGGTCCCAAAAATTAATTGTTGGCCTATTTTATAGATTGATCCAACTGCGATTTCTGTACAATTAGCCGCCCTATCTCCCCCTACTTTATTCCTTGTCGACTAAGTAATCATGATGACTGAGTCTCGGGGACTTGGGTCACTTCAGTGTCTTTGACACTTTGATTTTTCTATTTTCTATCCTTTATTCTTTTATTTTGGCAATAAATACAATAAATGTACAATATTTTATAGGGATTTTTAACCAGCAGACCCTATAAACGTTTTAAAATGCCTCTACGACCTTTTGCACAACGTAATTACCCCCATCGACCCTGTAATTTACCCCAAGAACCTCCACGGGCTTAAAACATATTACCCAGAGGGTTCATGGGGTAAGAGTTGGCAAGTTTATGGGGTCGAGGGAGGAATTAGGTTGTTTTAAAGGTCGTGGAGGTGATTGGCAAAGTTTATAGGGTCTACCGGGTAAAAACCCAATTTTATACAATATTTTGTACAAATTAATGAATGTTTATTTTGACAAATTAATGATATATTCATGCATTCAACTAGTGTTTAAAGGCCAAAATGAAAGAATAAATGTAATGAAATGGAGATTCATCATGCCCCATACTTGCCTTTGCTAGTCCCTATGCTGATAAGTGCTGAAAATAAAATAAAGAAAAGAAAACGAAATAAATTGGAATAATTTTCGACTTTTAAACTTGTCTTAATAATGTCAAAGTTTGGATCTCAAAGAAGACCTTTGGATTAATGGTGCATTAGGAACCCCATAGAAGTTAAGAAGCGTGACATAACAACCCTCATGTTCCATACTCCTATTATTCAGTCCAATTCATAGCTTGGTTAAAACCATCCTCTCAATCGCATACTCTTGCTACCTTGAAATGATAGAACAATGTGTGTGAAATTGTTTAGCCCTCCCTAGATAAAACCATTCAACTACTAAGGCGTCTGCTCTTCTGGTAACATGTCCTCATGGAGATAGATATTCCCTTTTAAGGTCAGTTGCTCCCAGTATTTACAACCGAATGTGGAAAGGAGTTAGAAGAATGGGAAAAGTGGGAATGGACCGGTGTAGTCTTCAGTTAGTGTAACCGGATCTTCACCAAGAAGAAGGATTTAATCTGAAGCTCCTACTTGTGTAATTTTTTGTTGGAGGCTTCTTTGGATATTTTCTTTGACTTTGCATAGCTTCATCATTCTTGTTTGTGCCCCGGTGGATATAGCATATTTTTTCTCACCTAATTTTTTGGGTCTTGGAAAAAAGTTATGATGGTAAACCATCCCTCATCTGAAGCATTATTTCAATCCATCTCGAATCATTAGATATCACTTTTGTCAAAAGAAGTGGGTTAGAGTCCGGTGTCGGCAATTCCCAAGAATGGTTCCTGAGCCACCCATGACGAAGCGGACTTGCATCATCCTGACTTAGACTCCAAGATTTTTCAACAGTCCATCTAAGTTGAGCTAAGTTCTAGGTGCAAGATTTCCAGCTAAGTCATTGTCTCAAGAGCCTTACGAACGATATGAAGGGTTCTATATAGGCACCTAAAATTGTCCCAAGAACATAGTCTTATGGAATCTAAAGGATTAAGTCAATATGACCTAAAATGTCCCCCACATCCAGTCCCCAATGGGTTCTTCTGAAATTGGGTGTATTAGGGTCTATTCCAAGCTTCAATCTTCAGAATTTATTTGGACTTGTTCAATTGTCTTGATCACTCTGAAAAATATGAATGGTATGCAAGTGCTATGTGGAATGCAGAAAATATTTATGTGATGCAATTTTCAAACTATTGAACTTTTTATGGTTTTTGAAAAAAGATTTACAATTTTTCATGCATTTTTTTTTGAAAAGATTTTTGCAAATGTTTTTCAGAATTTTAGATTTTGGAAATGTTTTTGGGATTTTGAAAACAAAAGATTTTTGGAAGAAAATATAGGTACAAATATTTACACGGATATGTATCTCAAATTTACAGAGTTTTTTTTGAAAAATTTACAAGGGGTGTGTTATTATTCAAATAGATAATTATAAACATTTGGTGAAAAGTGTTTGTGAACAGGATGTACATATTCCTTGAACTTATTTGAAAAAAAAAATTCAAACAATTTTGAAAACTATATCTAAAATAATTTTGCAAATAATTTTTACAGACATTTACAAATATTTGAAAACTATTTTACAAAGGTTTTTCGAATAGTATATACTAATTTTTCAAATATTTTTGCAACCATTTTCCAAAGCATTTGCAAATCGATTTGCAAAACATTTTATTTCACATAAATGAAAGAAATTTTTACAACCAAAATATTTTTACAAAGACTGAAAACATTTTACAAGATATTTTCCAAATATTTTTCAAAAGAATTTTCAATAATTTTTCAAATAATTTTGCAAAACAATTTCAAATGATTTAGTAATAATTATATACAAAAATAATTCGAGGAATACTCTTCTTTTTTATTTGGTGGTTTTAATGAATTTTATAGTATGTATATAAAAACTATTTTCACCATACTTATTGAATATATGAATGTACAAGTTATGGTTAAAATATATATAGAGTATTGATGAATTATATTTAGTTGAAGTCGTGTTAATCCACAAGTGGGACAGATAATCGTTGATGTGCCCTCAAATGAAATCTCAGATTCAGTCAACAATTAACCCACAACAAGAATAAAGAATTTAATATAAAAAATGTGTAGTTAAAATTTAGTATAACTCTACAGCAAATGTGTATAGGCGTAAGTACGTGTAGAGGTCAAACACAAGGAGCAAACGGGAGGAGGCAAAAAGAATGCTCAAAACTTTGTCTTTTATTATTATCCATTTTTATGTTTTTGTGGGTTTTAAATTTTATATTTTTTTAATTTTATTTTTGATTTATATTTTTGTATTTTCTTTTTAGATTTTTATATTTTTTATTACTTTTTCTTTTATAAAAATTATATAGCATATATAAGGCTTTATATATACAATATATAGTAATATATTTATAAATACTAACTAATATAGATAAAAATACATAAAATAATTTTTTTGGTTTTTTATATTTTCTATTTTTTTGTTATTGTTCTTGACTTTTTGCTAATTTTTATGTATTTTTAAAGTCATAAACATCCCAATTAAGAGATTAATAAAATACACTAAATTGATTTGGATATTAAAAATAGTAAATAGGTTCCAAAATTACCCAAATAATTTTTATGTATAAATATTTATATAAATAAAATTAGAAAATAGAAAAACATATATTTGGATTTTTAAAGCATTTTTTATATTTTTATAAAAGATTTTGGTCTTTTCCAAATTTTTAGGTTTTTGTTTATCCATTTTTAGTGATTTTTGGTCTATAAATAAAATAAGAAGAAATATACTATATATAAATTTTTTTGGAATTTTTAGACACATTTTTATATTTTTTTGGTATTTTATAAGTTGAACAGGGAATACATAGGATCCTTTTCATTTTTAATAAATGATTAAATGGTGAAAACTACCAAATAAAATATGGGCGTGAATAAACATGACATGAAGCATTTATGCCTATTTTGTGAATTTTTAGGAGCACATTAGATATATTTAATAAATAGATAAAACCTACAAAAATCAATGTCATGGCAGGGGCATTTTTGCAATAAAAATAAAGTCTTGGGGACTGAGTGCAAATATGCCAACGTAGTACAACATTTATTTAATTTTTAAAGACTTTTTTACAATATACAAAAGTCGCCAAGGTATACATGCAAAATGCCCAGCTCACGTAGGATGACACGTGAGCTGAGCTGGACAAGACCAAAATGTAAATTCAGAAAGTACATTGGATGATTTGCAAAATGCCCATTTATTTATAATGCTATATTTTTTAGAATTAAATAGTAAATATATAAAACTACAAGGTAAAGCTTGTTATTTACCCCAAAGAAGGCACTCGATTGGACGAAGAAGCTGGATTGACTTGACACTTGGCACCATCCCAGCGGCTGGTACCGCATCGCTCCCAACGGACAAGATTAGAACATGCGAGGAGGATCGAACGGTCAGGGATTAGTTGATCCTACGATAGCTGCTACATCTGGGGGCAGCTCTTGATCGAACGGTGAAGGACCTTGCTGGATGAATAGGAGATGAACTCGTGGGTGGCAAGCTTTGATTCACTGTTGCGCACTACTCCATTGTCTGAAAGCTCCACCAATGGTGGCGTTGCACTCCTGCTGCTCCCTCGAAGCTCCAAGGTGCCTTCAGATGGTCCATAGCCCGTTGAGAACGGCTTTAGACCTTGAGAACGTCCGGGCACCTGGGAGTCAAACTCCAGGTACGATCTTTAGCCCAAAAGGATCTTTTGCATGCGAGACCTACAAAATGAACTCCCTAGTTGAGGGCAAAATGCCTCGACCCAGTTAGACATCGAAAAGGTCGAAGGTAGATGAATGGTGGTGTGCTCCGGTGAGGGTGGAAGCAGGAACACAACTCGCCAGATCTCGAGGAGATGTGGGGTGATGAGGGTGAGGCGAGGCGGAGAAGACTGAGGGGAAGGAATGGAGGCAGTTAGGTGGTCGGGGAACATGGTTTAATGGTGAAACAGAAGGTTATTGGAGTGAAGCTCCAGCCAGATTAACCTTATTAACCTAAGCTAACTCACTAACTTAAATACAAATTAAAATTCTTGAAATAAAATACAGGATTAAAAACTACCTAGAAATGCAGTAAAACCAGCTCTTATACCTGCTATGGTCAGTTGGGAGCAGGACCTCTAGAGTTGGTGGCCGTGGGTGCACCTTTTCCTCCTCCAGCCGCCGTGGAAGCTCAAGGGACTCCCCCTATCACAGGGATACATGCTAGGCCGAGTTCCTGGGGCTTAAAGACTCAGAGAGTGACCAAAATTGTAAGGAGGATGGAGGACGTTTATTTATACACATACGAGCTCCCTTATTTGACTTGACGAAAACAAGAAATTGGTGCTTTGTACAATAGATCTGAAGTCTCAACATGAATCACAAGATATCCATGATGAAATTTCATGAAAAAATTGGGGACAATTGATCGATGTAGCTGTCGGGAAAAATGGAGGAAAATGCGGGAATAAACAGTTCGCGTCAAATCTGGAGCAGGGGGGAGAGTTGACCGGCGGTCAACTTTTAACTTGACGCCATTGGTCTCAACCGAATAAGGACAAAAAAGGCTGACAAATTCGTATTTTATTTATTTAATATTGTAAAAAATTTTATTATTTTTTGAGTCAAAATTAAAAAAAATTATTATTTTATTTATTATTTTATTATGATATTTATACATTTATTTAACTTTATTCATTACTAGTGAATTTTTAATAGTGAATATATAAATATATTCATTTATGTTTTGTACATTTTTATTTTTATTTTGTATATTTTATTTTATTATTTTATTCTTTTACTATATATATTTATTTATGACTTATTTTTATGAATATAAATATATTTTTATTATATTTTTATGATATAATTTGTTTACGTAAATAAATAAATATGTATATTTTATTGGTATATTTATGGGTATTTTACCTATGCTTTATGTACATCTTTCTATTTTATTATATTTTATTGGATTTTAATTTGGGTTTATATTTTTAATAGAATATAGATAATATTTGCAATATTACAAAATATAAAGAATAAAGAATAAAAGAATGAAATCCACTTTTATTTAAATATAAGTAATAACATAGGTATTTTTCCTACGTCTTCACATAGACTTATTTTATTTTATTTTTCTTTTTGGTTTTATTTTTGTTTCAATATGCACATATGTTATAAATAATAATTACAAAACTATAAATATATAAATTTGTAAAAATAACATAGTATGAATTAATTGAATATTTTATTTGAGTCTATCTTACAATAGGGGTCAAAAACCTAACTTTCACATAGTAACTCCAAATAATATGAAACCATATCATTAAATAGCTTGTGAAAAGTTACATACAATTAGAGTGATTTTGATATGTTTTGAGTTTTTATTTAAATGATATGGGTCTGTGAAGTTGGGTTTTTGGCCTTTTATTTTGTGTATAAAATGAACATCGTATGTTATTTTTGTACAAACTCAATTTGTATTTTTATTTACATTATTATCTACAACTTTCATGTACAATATTTCTTTATTTGATGAATAAATAATAAATAATAAAGTATGTGTCAAAATGAATAAATAAATGAATAAATAAATGGCATTTTTATTGTACCTTGGCCCTTAAGTCCCTCTACATTATTCCTTGTCGACCAACTCAATTCTTGACTTGATCTCAGGGTTTAGGGTCATAAAACATCTTTAATATTTTATTCTTTTTCTTTTCTTCTCTATATTCTATAATTTTTGCATTAAAAGCTGTATTATTTACACAATAAATGCAATAAGTCATGAATGCTATTTTGTACAAGTTAATGCTATTTAAATGCATTAGCTAGGGTTTTTAAGGCCAAAATGATAGAATAAAGATGATGAAATGTAGACTCATCAAGTATATATTGACCACCCTATACTTAGCTTGAGCTATGTCCTCATAGATCGAAGAGAAAGTTAGACATAACTCATAATAAGTATAGAAAAGTCTGTACTACAATGACTAAATAATAGGAAGTGGGTTGTCCCCCATACTTAAAATCAATTAATCCTAAGTATAGCAGACTATGTACAAGAGAGCATGGAGGATCGAGGGTTGGAACAAATAAATGAATAAATCAGCGGCTCGTCTTGTCTCCCCCTATACCTAGGGTAAAATACCCCCAAGTATAGAAATAATGTCAAAAGTTGAGGAGACCGGTGAGAGATCAAAGACTGAGCACCCGAATGCACTCATCCCCCCTATACATAGGATGAAGCACGTCCTAAGTATAATAACGATGTATGGAATGAATGCGACTTTCCAGAAGAATAAAAGAATAAAGAATGAAAAGAAGAAAAGAAGGAAAGAAGGAAATTATTAACTAATAAAAGATGTTTTTGATGGCCTTGTCTGATTGTGTTGATGCTGCGGCTATTAATTCTTCACCGTAGACCACTTGAATTGAGTCAACCACGGACAGAAACGTGTCATGTTTGAGATAAGTCCTTAGAAGATGTCCATTGGTCACAAATGGCTGTGCGTCAGCTGATAAACCTGATATGATGATGCTTCCATTGTCACGCACATGTTTCACTATGAAAGGGCATGTCCACTTGCTTTTCAACTTCCTTGGAAATAGTTTGAGCTTTGCATCAAACAATCATACTTTCTGTCATGGTTCGAAGGTCTTGCGGTGGATGTGCTTGTTGTGACACTTTTCAACATTTTCCTTCTATATTAGGTTGTTATCATATGCACACTCATGGAATTCAATGAGTTGATTCAGATCCGACTTTCTATTCTTTCATGACTTCTTAGAATCCAAATTACAGATATTGATTGCCCAAGAATATTTGTGAATAAGTTCCACGGGCAGATGGCATGGCTTGCCCTATACAAGATGGTAGGAATACATTCCTAATGGTGACTTGTACGCAGTCCGATAGGCCCAAAGTACTGAATTAAGCAACTGTGACCAATTTTTCCTATCGGAGTGTACGAGCTTCTATAAAATTGACTTTATCTCCATGTTCGAACATTCGACCAAGCCATTGAATTGTGGGTAGTACAGAGAGGTGACACTATGTTCAATGCGGAATTCCTATGTCAGCTTGTTCACGTCTCTATTGATGAAGTGGATACCCCCATCAAATATCAAAATTTTAGGAATCCCAAACCTAGCAATGATGTCATCTCTTAGAATCCGACAGAAGGTGCGATTGTTAGCATCTTCGGTTTAGATAGCCTCCACCTAATGACTTACATAATCTACAACGAGCATAATAAACTCAAATCCCGGCTGTTAGGGAACGAGCCCATGAAGTCAATGCCCCACGCATTAAACACATCTGAAATCTGAATGTGCTTCAGAGGAATTGTATCTCTCATTCCAACAGTACTGTCCAGTCTCTTTCAGTAAATGTAATGCTTGACAAAGTCTTCATCATCCTTAAATAAAGTTGGCCACCAAAGGCCACATTGTAAAACTTTTTCTACCTTTCTTCTTCCAGAGTTGTGTCCTCCTGATTCTCTGGAGTGATAATGCTCGAGGACACTATAGACTTCCTCCTGAGGAATATATCTTCTCCAGATGCAGTCTGCCCCCTCACGAAAGAGATTTGGATCCTCCCACTGGTAGAAATGGATTTTTGACAATAACTTGTCTCTCTTGATCTTAGTCCAATCTTCTAGAGTCTTCTTAGATACATGAAAGTTCACAGTATCGGCGAACCAGGGGAGTGAGGTGACTGAAAAAATTGCTTCATATGGAAAGGTTTCTGTTATAGGCAGTAGGCTCTGCTCAGGAGTGTCTAGCTATGGTAATCTAAACAAGTGATCAGCCACCACATTTTGACTCCAGGCTTATCACGAATTTCAAGATCAAGTTCCTGGAGAAGAAGGATCCATCTGATTAATCGTGGTTTGGCATCCTTCTTGGCTTGTATGTACTTTATGGTCGAATGGTCTATAAACACTATAATCTTGGATCCAAGGAAATGGGATCTGAATTTCTCTAAGGCAAATACTACTACCATCAGCTCTTTTTCAGTGATAATGTAGTTTCTTTGAGATTCTTTGAGAGTTCTGTTAGCATAGTGAATAGCAAACATGATATGATCTCTCCTCTATCCTAAAACTGCCTCAATGGAATAATCAGAAGTGGTTGTCATGATCTCAAATGGTAGAGACCAATCTGTCAGATGAAGGACATGGGCCTGAGTTATTATTTCTTTAAACTGATAAAAAGTCCTGGAGGACTCTGTCATCTACAATGAAGTCTTCCTCCTTAATTAGAATCTCGGTTAGGGGTCGGGCAGTTTTGCTAAAATCCTTGATGAATCATCGGTAGAAACTTACATGCCCTAAGAATGATCTGAACTGCTTCAAAATTTTAGGTGGCTCTAACTTAGAAATCTCTTCCACCTTTGCTGGATCAACCTCCATGACATGCTTCGAGATGACATATACGAGCACCATACCTTCGGTCACCATAAAATGGCTCTTCTCCCACGAGAGCACAAGGTTCACTACACTGCATCTTTTCAGGACTAGGTCTATATAGGATAAACATTGATTGGAGCTATCTCCATAGACTGAGAAATCATCCATAAATAACTCAATAAAACATCCAACATATCTACGAAAACCGCCAACATACATTGCTATAATGTCGTTGAAGCATTGCATAACCCAAACAACATTCTGTAGAAGGCATATGTCCAAAATGGATGGGTGAAGGTTGTCCTCTCTTGATCTTCAGGAGCAATTGCGACTTGATCATAACCAGAGTATCCATACAAGAAATAGAAGTATTCCTTCTTGACCAGTCTTTCGACTATCTGGTCGATGAAGGGGAGTGGGAAATGGTCTTTCTTGGTCGCTAAATTCAGATGTCTGTATTCCACACAGACATGCCACGATGTCGGAACTCTTGTTGCGATCTCCTCTCCTTTTTATTCTTGATCATGGTGATCCTTGACTTCTTTGGCACAACATGCAGGGGACTCACCCACTTTGAGTCAGAGCAAGGATATATGAATCCCACATCACACCGTTTTGTGATCTCATTCATCACAACATCCTTGAGATTTGGATTCAATCTACACTAGAATTCACAGGAGGGTCTGCTGTCTTCTTCAAGGTATATGTGATGCAAGCACAATGAGGGGTTTATCCAATGGAGGTCTGAAATCGTCCACCCTATGGCCTTGCAGTTTCTTTCTAGAACCTTGAGCAGAAGAGATTCTTGTTACTTAGTCAGTTGTGAATTGATGATTATAGGGAACATCTTCAGCACACCTGCAAGGAAGGCATCCTTCATAGCTCAACTGGGGCTTAATTTAGCTTGGTGGTGACTTCAGCTACTGTGAAGGACGATGGTGTCATATCTTTCCTCTATAGTGTGTCCAATTGGCACTGTAGGATCCGAGTGCAGTGCTGCACAGAATTATTCGATGATGGAATCTTGTTCACAAAATTTTTAAATGATGTCCTCTTGCTCTACCAAGGACAGGTGGCCATAAATAAATTCATTAGACAATTCAGTGAAAATCTCATCATTTGGACATCTGGAAACTTAACTATGCTATCCAAGACTTCCTCTATGGAGAGGAATGCATGGGTCTCAATATCATCTATAAACAGATTTGTACGCGAATTTTGGCTAAAAAGTCAAAGTCTTTTGTTTGCTGCTCTGCAGGCTCACTTTCGTCTAATGCATGTTCTGATTGTTTGGGTACCTGAATCCTCTCAATCGACACCTTGTTGTTGTTCGAGCGGAAGGTGATTTGCACAGTTCCATAGTTCACTACTGCTTCGGTTGTTCGAAGGAACGACCATCCAAGCATTATCGGGGTATGTGATAAACGCGGGTTTCGACGGTCTTAAGTTCAACACAAAGCGTGAACTCAGTCGAAGTGTCGACCAATCAAATTCCGTGTTTAATCAACAATGAACCCACAATCAAATATCAATCAATGAAAAATAAGTGTGGAGTCAAATTTATTTTTAACTCTGCACAAATGGTGTATAGTGTCAAGTATGCAGAGAGTTCGAACACAGGGAGCAAACAAGGTAGTTCAAGCAAGTGCCAAAGTGTAAGTGTGTGATGTGTGTCTACACTAAGCAAGCAAAGAAAGGAAATTTTTGTGGGTTTTTAGTTTTTAATATCTTTTTTTTTATTTTAATTTTTAATTTTTGTATTTTGATTTTTAATTTTCTGATTTTTTTATATTTTATATTTTTTATTTTCTTTTTCAATATTGGAAAGTAAGGACAATATAGTAGAAGGCAAGCTAAAATATTTATAAAATGGTGCAAAAATAACCAAAAATTCAGGAATAAAATATTTTTGATATTTTTGTGATTTTCTACTGTTTTTGTGATTTTTGGGGATTTTTCAAGGTGTTTTTGATATTTTTAATTACTGAAATAAGAGAAAACAGTGGAAATAGGGCTGGCTGTGAATAAGATGCAATTTAAAAATAGCAACCAGTACTCAAAATGGTTCACACTATTTTTCAAATAAAAAGGATAAAATAAGGAACAAACAGGAACTGAGATTTTGATTTTTGGAGTTTTCTACTATTTTATATATTTTTTTGAAGTTTTTGAGTGTTTTTAAATTTTTAGTGTTTTTCTTTTGAGATTTTTAATGATTTTTGGACTGACACTAAAAATAGGATAAAATAGACACTAGGTGATTTTTTGGAATTTTTCGAGGTGTTTTAATATTTTTTTTGTATTTTCTAAGCTAGACAGTGCACAAATAGCAAGTTTTTGATTTTTAAAAAATATGAAAATAAAGTAAAATCAAAAACTAAATAGATGGCGTCAAAGTACACGTGTCCAGATACTTAAGTCTATTTTTGTGAAATTTTTGGAGTTAAAATGCTAGGTCAAATAATTAGAGCAAACATCCCAACATGAAACAGTCCTGGCAGGGGTATATGTGCAAAATATCAAACGTCCAGGGGCATAAATGCAATTTTCCACAAAAATATACACTGTAGATTCAATTTTCAATACCAAAAAGCAATTACAAAAGCCGCCTGGGCCTCTTAGAAATTTTCCCACCAGGGCGCGTGACTTGCACGCGCCTGGCGAGGACTAAACTGTAATATTACGAAACCCTGGGGGTCTACTTGCAAAATAACCAAAAAGTTTACACGTGCTGCAATAGTTTTAGGGCTAAAACAAAATACACAAACGTACGGGGGTTCCTCTGCAAAATGCCCACACCTCACGTGTACAGGTCACGTGAGGTAACGTGGCTGAGGACCTAAATGCAAATACTAAAAGTCTGGGGGTCTCTATGCAAATATTACAAAACTTTTACACTACAGACACAAGTTTAAAGACTAATAAATAAATACAAAAAGTGCGAGGGTTGGGATGCAAAATACCCTCGCTCGGGCGCTCCGATGACGACACGTGGCTCGAATCCAACGGCTGGTGGCGAAGCGCGATCCAGCGGCTGGGAACGAGCCACTAATCCACGTGGCAGCTTGGGAACGGCCGATGACGGTTCGCACCGACGTCTGAGATTAGATCTCGTAAAGATATCCAACGGTGGTTGGGCGTGGCAGATCGGACGGTCGACACGCGATCTGGAGCTGCGGCTCGATCGGGCGGTGGAGACGCGAGGAGGAAGAACAGGGAAGAAGGCCGGCGAAGGCGTACTTCCCCGACTCCGATCTCGCACCTCAGGCGATGGATGGGCTCCAAAATGGAGCTGCAGACTCCTGGAAGGTCCCTCTGTGGACTGGATGGCTCGGATTCGCCGGAGGAGCGTCAAGGTGCTGGCGGGGAGGCGGCGGAGCTTTGCGCTCCAGGTATCTCCGGCGAGGAATCAAAATGGGCCTCCAGGTGCGTTCAAGGGTCTTTGACCTGCAAAAAGTGGTGAAAAGGCCCAGGGCAAATTGCCTGGGCCTCGCGGAGGCGTAGGGACGTGTGCGATGAGGTGGCTGCGAAGGGCCGGAGGTGCGCTCCGGCCAAAGTGGGTGATCGAGCGATTCAGATGATGGAACTTCGATTTTTTTGGGGGGTATTGATCCTAAGGCTAGCAGGAGTTAAATGCAAGAAATAACTAAGCGGGGCGAGCCCTCGATGGCCGGAGCCAGAGGGAAAATAGGTACCTCGACCGGCGACTTTGCGGGAGGTGGTGGAGGCTCCCTCGACTTCGCGCGCCTTGGCTGAAGGGCTGGCGGTGGAGCTGTCACCTCCACGGAGCTCAGGAGCACGATGGTGGCGCTGAAGGGTGGACCAAGGGGACTCGAATTCGAAATGGAAGAGGGGGAGTTGGTTTTAAGTGGTTTGACCCGAGGTGACAGGGGTCCAAAGATCAAGGCCTATCTTGCGAATCTTGGGTCCGACGACCAAGGTTAAGCATGGGCGAGCTAGAGGGAGGATCGAGGAATAATGTTGCAGAAGGTTACAACACAAAAAGATGAAAGTCTCGGCCACGAAAAATCCATGAAATTGGGTCGAAACCGAGGTTGTCAGGAGCTACAGGGGGTAGGTCAGACTGTTGACCTAGATCAACAGTCCTGGCCTCCTGGTTGGTCCACGTGGACCAACCAGGAAAAACCCTGGAAAAACATTTTAATAATTCTATTTAAAATACTAAATGGCCGAATTAGTTAAAAGTTATAAAATAAAAAATGTTTAAAATTTTATGTAGTATTTTATTTTGATTTTTAATAATTTTTATGACTTGTATTTTTGCAAGTTGCCTTTTTAACCCTATATAGGTATAATACCTATGTATTTTGATATTTTATTTTTATTTAGGTATTTTATTTTCATTATTTTTATTTAGTATTTTATAAAATTGTAACATACTTTTATATACATAAATATATTTTTATTGTATTTTTCTGTTATGTTTTGTATATTTAATAAAATACAAGTGTATTCTTTACAGGTATAAGTATGTGCAGTATGCCTATGTATTTTTTATATAGGTATTTTTATTTTTATTTTTCTTTGCATTTTATTTCAATTTTAATGCACATATGTATTATAAGTAATATTCACAAAATTATAAAAATATAAAAATGAATAAATAATGGATAAAGAATAAATTGAATATTTTATTCAGTACAAGTATACAACAGGGGTCCAAAACTCAACTTTCAAACCGTAGCTCCGCCAAATGCGAAACCACCGCCATTGGATAGATTATTTTATTCTATATACAATTAAAGGTGAGTTTGCTACATTTGGAGTTGTCAGTTGTGAGATACGGGTCTGGAAAGTTGGGATTTTGGATTCTTATTCAGACCATATCTTTTTGTCTGTACATGATTTTTATGTGAAATAAATTTTGTATTTTTCTTTATGAAATTATCTACAACTTTCATGCACAAAGTTTCTTTATTTGATGTACAAAAAGTGGAACCAAAGATAGGTCCCAAAATGAATAAAGAATGAATAGAATGAATAGGTATTTTGACTGTATTTCTGACCTTATCTCCCCCTACTTTATTCCTTGTCGACCTATTCATCAAGATGCCTAGGTCTCGGGGGTTTTGGGTCATAAAATATTTACAATATTTTATTCTTTTTCTTTTCTTTATTTATTCTATAATTTTGGCCTTAATTACAGTAATTTATACACTGTTTGGATGCACATGCATGAATGCCAATATGCTTGATTTAAGGCTATTTACAGGTATTTGCTAGGGTTTTTGGTGCCAAAATGATAGAATAAAGATGATGAAATGTGGATTCATCAGTATGTAGGAGAGGAACTGAAATGTCCATATCCAGAATGATGAAGTCCACAAAGAACTGCATTCCTTGAATGGTGTCCATGATATCTTTCAGAATTCCTTGAGGCCGCTTAACGGATGTGTCTGCAAATTGCAGAATCAATCTAGTGGACTTGAGCAGTCCCAACCCGAATTCTTTAAGCAGTGAAGTGGGCATCAGATTGATTGAGGATCCACTGTCAAGTAGAGTTCGGTTGAAATCTTCATAAAACATCTGACATATGATTATAGGAGCTCCCATATCCTTCTTTTTCATCGAGAGATTGCTGATTATGTTTAATATAGCCGCAATGAGAATATGCTTCACATTTCTTTCATGTACTTTACGCGACTGTCTCTTTGATGCCTTTAGACATTTGTTGATATTAGGCATGAACTTGATGGCTTTGAGAAGAGGTATTTCAAGAACAAGATTCTGAATGATTTCCACCATATCAGGGTCAGACAAGGTAGTTTTCAAATTTTTAATTTTGTTTGATTTTTCAATGCATTAAGAATTAGAATATGTACAGAGTCAAAAGTAGTAGTAGGAATAGTGTTCTTGTTTACAACAAAATTTTTTTCCACATTAGGCTGTACATGTGGATGACAAAATGAGCAGGGTCATCCATGAAAGGCTGGTATCCAAAATCTTCAGGCTAGGCTCCATCGGTTGGCATCAGATCAACTGCATGTGCGGTCTCATCTAAGGCTGGATGGCACTTCGATTGCTACTACTGGTGCTATCTTTTTGGCATTTTTGATTTTGCTAATTTTTTTGGATTTTTGATGGTGGTGCTTCTCCTTCTTCTTCTCACTTGTTCACGTTGCTGGTATGGCTAATGTAGAAGAAGATGATGACTTACCCGCGGTTTCTTTATTCTTCCCCTTGCAAGTGGCTGATGGGAGAAAGGTCCTACCGCTCTCGAGAGTGATAACATCAGATTAAAATAAATAATACCTATCTGACTCTGTAAGTCCAGAGGGAACTTCACAGACTACCTGCTCTTTATTTTTAAAATTATTGGGGTTTGCTTGAACTTGTGCTGGAATGGAGGTCTTGGTTGCGGTGAGATCATCCAACTTCTGGCTAGCAACTGCAAGGCCCTTTACAAGCTAGGCCAATCATTCTAAGGCAGAGTTCAAGGGAGATGCAACCTCTGATACTTTAGCGTGCTAGCCATACTGATATTAATGATGATGTTGAGAATGTTGGTTGGGGTGCTGAGAATGATACTAAAGAGAAGGGTGATGTTGTTGGTACTGTTGAGGAGGGTGCTACTGATATGGCACAACAACATATTGTTGATTTTGCTGGTATTGTCGGTACTATGGTTGCCGGTACTGGTTCTTTCTCTAATTACCATGGAATTGTGGAGACTACTGGTGCTACTGGTGTTAGGCTGGTTGTTCTGGACAAACCTCCATCCTTGCCATTGAGGGATCTGGCGGGAGTTAGCAGCCTGATCCTGCTGAGGTCTGCTTGGACAGGCCATCTGCATATTATTTGACCATATGCCATTCTCCTCCTAAATGAGAGGTGGTGGAGGGGAGAACAAATCTTGAATGTACTGGGGCTCCGACTGGTAGACGACCAGATGTTGTTGTGACTGATGTGGTAGTGTCGACTCTGGGGATTGCACGTAGTATACATGCTAAACCTCTGGATGGGGATGACTCAGTTGAAGAGGCTGTTGCAGTGCTTGTTCCTATGTCTCAACTGGAGTGGGAGCCGATGCAGACATGGAGTTGCAGGAACTGATTGTGCTTACCAGCAGCTCCAACTGCGTGGTGATTTTATCTAACTTATCTACGTGTTGTGTCCTCTGTTCGATCACTACAAGTTTTTCTAGATCCTGTGATCACTTCTCGATTATGTCCACTTTGGACAGGTGGCTCCCGATTATGCTCAGATTAGAGCTCTCATCCCTGTATGGCTCGTGGGATGCTTCCATATGCACAAGATTCTGAATATTCCAAGGCAAGCGTTGATAGGAACATGACGACGATAAGGTAGCCTCTCCTTCGACCATTTCCTCAAATATCTACCAGACGATGTCCTCATCATTGTTGAAATGCAAGCCGCCACATGCAGCATCCATGAGCTTCTGACTCACTATTGTAAGTCCCCCAAGGAAGTGTTAGACCAAGCTGGTATGTGGAATATCATGATGGGGACATTTCTCTTGTAACTCCATGAACCTTTCCCAAGCCTCATGGGAGGATTCGTCTGTGGCTTGGGTGATGTTTGCTATGTGGGCGCACATCTAATTGAATCACCCCAAAGGATAGTACTTATGCAGAAAAGCTGACTTCAATTCTTCCCAGGTCATGACAACCTTCCCCAAATGGTTGATCCAGTAAAGGGCCTTATCTTGAAGGCTAAGGGAAATGCCATCATCTTGACTATGCCTAGTGGTATACCAGGGTAGTGAGTTGTACCACATATGCACCCAAACTGTTGCAGATGAATATAAGCTTCTTCATTAGCATTTACGCGAAATGTGGGTAGGAGCTCCAGTAATTGAGGTTTCAATTCAAAGTGAGCGTGGATTGCGGGAATCTGTACCCATTTAGTTATTTGTCACGCCCCAGGATTGTATGTTTCTTTGAGAGTTGGCTTGTGCTGCTCTACTCTAGGCTCGTATGATGGGCCTCCACTGCCTCTGCCTTCGGGTTCCTCTTCAAATCCTCCTCCCTGGTTTTATCTTGTTCTCCTCAAATCACTAAGAATGTCCTGAAAAGAGACCTATACTAAATCTTGGACCGTGAGCTGCTGCTGGATTTCCGGAATATAGGCTAGTATTTGGGGGCTCACAATGTTCTATTCTGGTTGCTGGCTCTGATCTGGCTGACATGGTTTCTGTGGTCCTTTCCCTTTTCCTCCAGGAGCCTTCTCTTTTTCTGATCCTGAGTTTGATTCTATCACAATTTCTGGCTCCAAATTGGGCTCTTGATCTGCAAATGGAATAATGCCCTGATAAGTTTGTATGGAGGCACCAGAAGTAACAAATCAGTCCGTCTTAAGATCAACATAAAACTTCATTAAGGATGGAAATGTGTTAGGAGTGAAATTAATTGCCATCCAAAATGAACAAATTTCTGGACAAGAGTGATCCTGGATTATTGGAGAAGATGGGGAGTCTGAAGATCAATTCATGGAATCTGAACCAGGTTCTTGGGAATTGCCCCAAATTATTAGAGGTGACGAGCGTATGGAATCGATGTTGGTGTAGGCGGGGTCCCAATTAAGCCATCCATGTGCCACCATCTCGTAGGTCAATAGGAGATCGAGAATAGATGAATGATACGGAGGTCAAACAAGGAATAAAGGGAGTGTTAAACAGTAGAATGCTCCAAATGAGCAGTGAGTCAAAAGAGGATTCAAATAGAAGAAAGTGAAACACACACACACACACACACACACATACACACACACACACACACTGTGCACGACTGATTTTTGAACCTTAATCTAATTGAAACAAACACAAAACAAGGATAGGTTCACCCATTCAACACATGTGAAGCCGTAAGAGTTCGACTGTTTTTTCTTTTCATTATTATTATTATTAGACAATCTTATAACAAGTCCTTAAGTACATTAACCTTAAAGGAGTGTGCGTACTGTCAGGCAAGCGCTTCATACTTCTTCTACCTCCTTTGTAACCTATGATCTATGCACTGAAAGGTCCTTGAACCCGTCCCTGGATGGCTACTCAGCCAAAGAAATAGAGAGGGGAAGCGGATAGGCGAAACCACTACTTCGGACATCGCTAACATTAGATTCACTCGTGAGCATGCAAGGACCTACTCGGACGGAAACCGATGAGACAAACACACCCGTGAGGTCATGGACTAAGCTCAATATTTTAGACCAAGTCGGATGCTCTACACAAGGAAGGAACATTGTGCTCGACGAGACCCTACTCGATCATGTATGATAGAAGCGCCAATACATTGCCAACCCAAGTGATAATCAAGGCAGTACATATCGGGACTTGGGCTCTTATCCTTAGCGGGTCGTGCCTCACTCTGTTTGGAATATACCTGATAATAATGTGGGCTGTATGAACCCTAAACAATGAATGTTTCGTTACGAATTTTATTCAAGGTTAAGTTTATTTAGAAACCCCTTTTTTTAAATTTTTTTGGTTTTCAATTTTCTGAGTATATTTCAGAGCAAGTCGCCTAACGATTTTTTTTGTATTTTTCCTTTATTTCCTAGGTGATATAAACACATGGGGGAGAGGATGGAAAAGCCATGCAATTCATCAGTAATATGGAAATCTCACCTTAGTGATTAATGATGCATGTAAAGTAAGATAGAATTACTTACAGTGCTTCCCGACTCTCTCCATGCGGGATGCCAGGCAGAATTGAAATAATTACACTATATGGAGATATGCAAAAAACTGAGAAAACATCCTAAACAATAGGAGTTATTATTGGGAAGAACCAAATGCTAATTACTGAGAAGTGAGATCTAAAAGTCCGACCTCTGAGACGCATCGGTGTCCACCACAACGGATCCTACAAGAGCTATATATCACTTCTCTCGGTGCTCGATATGAAGTCTAAATAACCAACAATTAATTTTGACTAAGTCCAAGCACGTATCATTATAGGTGCATGCAATATTATTAGGGGTTTGTACCTAGATACCGAGTTAAGAAACCTAATGTCTAAGGGCTCACTCATAGAAAACAAATATAAACAAATGCGGAAAGCTGAAATCGTGTGAAACAAAAGAAATAAAAGCAATAAAACACGAAAAACCACGACGAGGTCTCTAGGTGAACAAACACCCAGGCACTAGACCTCGCTAAGTGTGGCTATGTCCAAATTATTACAAATTACCTTTAAAATAAAATGACACCCTCTCTCACAAAAATGAAAATAAAATCTAAGTCAGGTCTTCTCGTCCCCTTTTCTTAGGTTCTTCCCCCTACTCACTCATGTTGGGCTCAAAAGAGAAATCCCACCTCCGCTCGCCTTAGTGCACTAACGAGCAGCCTGCCAGCTAGGGTTAGGGAATAAGAAAAACAAGGGTCAATGCAACCCTAACTCGCAGGCCAAAGCTCAATCAAGAAAAATAGAAACCACTCAAATCAAGCAATCAACACATAAAAACAATGTCAACGGTCTCCGCTATTTATTTTAACCTGGTATAGCGACCAATGTCGAACACAAGGAGCACGGGAAATAATTTAAAGTAGTCAAAATTCAAAAACCATAATGCATATTTTTATTAATTTTAATTTTGCAAATTTTTTTAGGATTTTTAATTAATAAGCAAAAACAAACAAATAAGAAGACTGTGCACACAATTACACCTTTTCAATTTTTATTCAGATCTAAAATGCTCATAAATTAAGAATAAAAATATTTTTGGCTTTTTCAAATAGTCAAGTATATTTGGTAATTTTCTGGGGTTTTTCTAATTTTATGGGATTTCGTAAAAATAAAACAAGATCTAAACAGGAAAACAGTGCACAACCAGGATAAAATGACAAATCAAAAACACTTAAAGTGTCCTAATGTCCTTGGGGCAATTTTATGGTAAACTAGAAAGAAAATGTGACAAACAGAAACTGGAATTATATTTTTTTATTTTTCTAGTTTTTTTAATTATTTTCCCAAGTTTTTTAGAGTTTTGAGATTTTTAACTATTTTATGATGAATTTCAAAGCAAAACTGATATAGGAAGTGAAGCACACACAAACAAACAAACACTATTTTTTTGTAATTTTTGGCACAATTTTTTTAATTTTTATGTATTTTATAATATAGATAGTGAGCTTTTTAATGGTTTCTTATTTTTAGAAAATAAAATTCTCACCAAAATTAATACCAAAAATCATAATAAATATTACGCGTTAACAGGAGCCAAAAGTAATATTTATAAAATTTTTGGAATTACTTTTGTATTTATTTGATTAAAAACAAGGTACACAGTTTATAGGGACCTAGTTGCAATTATAGGAAAGTTCTTAGGCCAATAATTAGCTCAGATGAAAAATGTAGGGCTAATAGTGCAAAAATTCCAGAGAATTCACGTATATGCGCAATACACCGCACACATGGGTATAAGTGCAAATATCAGAAATAATTTATTCAAAACATAACATAGAAGAAGTTCAGGGCAGATAGTGCAACTTCACCACAAAATCATGTGGGATGGCATGTGAGTTCATGTTGGACATGTGAGCCCACAGCGAGCCATTATGCAATAAATGTTATTGCGAATATAATTCCCTAATCTGAAACTATGAATACATAATTTGCATAATAGGTCCCTTAGTACAATTAGGGTTATGTACCATGGCCATCTTGATGATCATACAACTGTTGATTCAAATATTGAATCATAGAGGCTGGTGCTTGGATGAACATCTAAAGAGTTAGATTGAGGATTCATCAAGCACCATCAAATGATTATTGAGAGATGATCTCCAACCTTAGTAGGAGATGGCAATCCTTTCTCATTTAGGCTGATATCTGACCGACCTCTTGATGCATGTCCTCTGCATGGGAATAGAGATTCAGAGGTGTCAGATTAGCTTGGTCAAAGAGTTGACTTAATGAGATCGAGATAACCAAAGTCCTATGACGTATGCTGTCACGATATAGGCACACATGCTCTGACCAGAGATAGATGTTTTACTATATGTTTGAGTATGTACATTTGGAAGACTAATAGGTTGATGACCTAATCGAGGTCTATACACCGGCACGCTGGTGTGCATATAAGGGAATATGAGTAATACGATCTCTCAAAGGGATCATACAGGTTCATTAATGAACCAAAAGACATGAGCTCACTCATGAGATATTGGGAAGAATCAAATTCTGTGCACGGTCGTCTCGCTTTGGAAGCTTTACTGAATTTATTGGTTTGATATATGCGTTTGGAAAGTATATGATCAACACCTGGGTATGATATATGTTTTTGGACAATATATGATCGATACCAACTCCCAATGATCGAATGCGAAACTTATTGATAAATCCCTGAAGTAGACAGTGTAAAATTGATCTTATACTTCGGGAGTATTCTGGGTCTTCCAGTATGTAGGATGTACATGTATTAGGAATACCTGAGAGTGGTGTGATAATAAACGATTGTATAACCATGACGCTTCCACTCCTAGGGAGTGATGAAACATGTCTGAATTTTAGTGACTCCTCTCAGTAGAGAAGTAATCCAATCTTGGTTCTAATGTTGGACATTGATATGAATGTGATTCAGATGCAACGAGAAGATTAGATTTGCAGTCTTGATTTAATCAAGCGTCTGTGGTAGGCTTGTGATCTAGATTTAAGATTTGATCTCAATATCCAAGTCACTATATGTGGAACAATACAATCGCCCTATCCTTATCTCCAAGTATTCGCAGAGAAAGCGCATTATCCTTGAAAGAGTTTAGGATATTTTCATTCTTGATATAATTATCCGAGCATTGAGAAAATGGATAATTAAATGTGATTTAATTATCATGATTAATATGAGTTAAATTCATACTATAAAGAGAGTTATCTTAGATAATTAAATGTGATTTGATTATCAAAGATGTAAATAATGTCAATGTGATTCATATTATTTGGGCACAAGAAAAGAGATCCAAGATGATTAAATGTCATTTAATTATAATGGATATGAATAATATGGATTGAAATATCCATATTAATCATATATATTATATATGTGATTTATAATATATAATAGAAAGCTATTTGTAATTTACATTTGTTAATTAAATATTGATGTGAATTGGATTCACATTGGACATTAAATTGAAAGTGAAATTTACATTTTACTTTGGATTATGAATGTGATTCACAATTTTCCAATGGCAAGATTGAAATATTCACAAAATAATTATGAATTATTTTATTTGAATAATTTACAACAAGTGTTATTGTAAATCTTGAAGATTTCCATGGAATAATGTAATCTCAT
Organism: Ottelia alismoides; assembly: GCA_037367405.1. Classification (NCBI taxonomy): domain Eukaryota; kingdom Viridiplantae; phylum Streptophyta; class Magnoliopsida; order Alismatales; family Hydrocharitaceae; genus Ottelia; species Ottelia alismoides. The sequence goes on along the minus strand of JAZKJV010007174.1, from coordinate 119,844 downwards.
GAGATATTATGAGATTACATGAGATTGCCACCAAATCCCATATTATGAAAGGAGGCAATCTTCATTCCAATAATCTCCATGTTTGCTTGATTTAATTTGGGATTGATTTATATTGATTTATCAATATAGATTTAGTCTAGATTAAATTAATTGTTTTTTTACCAACACAAATCTTAGCCATTAAAAGAAACACAAATAAATGTGAGCCATTGGATTTGTGTTGTCCATGGATTGAGATCCATGGATCCCAAAATATTATAGAAGGAGAGGAAACCCCTTTGCTCTTCTTTACACAAGAGAAGATAAGTCTCTCTCTTTCTTTTTCTCTCTACATATCCTCTCTCCTTCTCTCATGTGGCCGTCCACCATGGATGCCCTAGAGAGAGTCTCCATCACCGCAACGTCGTCGTTATGCTATCCGATCGTTTGCTCGTGGATCTCCATCTCCTTCGGTGCGCCTCACTCATGAAGAAGACGGCGGATCTCATGCGTCGAGATCAGGAGATCCGCCGCTTGGATCATCAATTTGGATTGTGAGAAGCATGTGTTTCATCAACACGCTCGCAAGCGTCTCCTCCGTCGGATCGGACTTGAGATAGGAGGTCTCTTCGTTTAAAAACTCGATCACAACCACGCTTCAAGAGGTAATCCTATTACTTGTTTGTGGTTTAGACGAAACGATCCGAGAAGTGTTCTTGGATCATGTGGTTTCGTCACATAAATTTTTTTATTTCCGCTGCCTCAAGCAATTAGTGCGACTAGTTTCTCACGATGCAATCCTCACACTTCCATGATGCGCTTAAGGATCTAAACTTGTCCTTCAAGTGGTATCAGAGCCTTAGGTCGAAGGTTTTGGATACGATCCGTAAACCTAGGACGACTTGGGTTCGTTAAGGTTGCGAAAGTTTTTATCGCATTTCATTTTTGCACATCTGTTTAGTGAATTAATTCGGCCCTCTTTAAAATATTTAAACACGAATTAATCACTTGTGTTTTGTTCCCCAGTAAATAAGGAAACCATAGGGTCTGAGTTTACGTAATTTGGATTCCGTTTGCTCGAGATATGGTTGTTTTAATGAACATGTATTCACTGTTGCGGGAACTGCGAATCTTAACATGATTAGTGAGTTAATTACTGTTTTGATCCATCTAGAAATGCGTGAAATATAACTCAGTTTCTGTCATAAATCAAATTAGTAATATGTAAAAATTGATTTTGTCTAATATGGATTTAAATTGATTGAGATGGGTTAATTTTAGTACGTAGGGGTCACTGCTGAAATTACATTCCTAATCAAGAACCATGTGATTGTCAATTAGTGAAATTAATTGTTATTTTCCTGAAATAATTATGGAAAGTATTTGAGAAATATTTAATAATGATTATTTCATTAATTGACTTAGCCTCAACCAATAAATTGGTTAGATTTGATATAGATCAAAATTGGAAATACAATCAACAAACACCTTGCTTGAATAGGATTGACAATTTGTCTAGCAAATTTCCTTATAATAAAAAATGTTTTGATTATTACTATATGGTATAATTTCGGTTGAAGAACCGATAATCATCTCAAGTACACATTGATCTATCTGGCATTATCCTTTCCTGAGGTGGATATGGTGTCTAGTCGGGAGCGTTGAGGTAGCGGGTCGCACCGGTTACGGTCTGTCCCACTCCCATCGGTACTGGACATGATAGTGGGTAGGGACTCGATAATGTCGGAGAAATCGAGGTATATTTTTCTAATTATTAAATTTTGAATTAATACGAACTTTGAGATAATACTATATATATATTCAAGTAAAACAATCAAGTTTGTTGATTGAATTGGATTGATAATTGATTTAATGAGATTAAGTTAATTATATCAAATTAAAAACAATCTATTATGAATAGATGTGTATTTCCTTGGAAGAATTAATTATATGAATATGATTCATAATAATTAATTAAAATTTGAATATGATGTGGATGATCACATAAGTGACATCCATGGTCTCCCGTCAAGGCGAAGGGTTCCATCGCCAGATATTGTATGTAGGAGACGTCTTTCCGAAGTGATAGCTCCTGCATACAATCCATTTGGATCAGGCTCGTCGCTTCTCGAAAGAGTAAGTACGTATGCGTAGTGACCCCAATATCGAATCCTCATATTATTGGGGCGATATTGGATTGCGCATAACGAGTTGTATTCCTGTTGACGGTTGATTCAATTAATGACGGGTCAACATCACCTTAGGGGTGGTGGGCCTGGGTGTTAAAGACCAAATTGGGAAATGCAAGTTGGACTTGCAAGGCAGAATGTGTTCCCGCTTCTTTTTATCCGAGTTACAGGTTCTCATATTATTGGGATGTAACAAAGATAAGGAAGGAGATCCCTGATCTTGCTGAGATATGATGGTAAGTATATCTCTTACATTGAAAGTGATTAAGGGAATGAGCTTTCAATGTTGACAAGGCAAGACAACTTTGATATAAAAAATTCCTAAATCAATGTAATATATATATATTTATGCAGATTAATTATTTCGGATAATCCTTTATTAAACCCACTTAATAATATACTCAATAATAACTAGTAAAATATAATGGATTAGATCCATGATCAAGATATTGTACTTGCAGTTGGACACATAATGTATGTGGTTGCAATGTGCATGTTTCCTTGTAATAATGAGGAATGACAATTAAATAGATAATATGACTACAACCCTAGGGTTTCTATGTCTCTATAATCATGATCTCTCATTGAATGTACTTCGAAAGTGACATGTCGATGATGATCATAATTGTCAAATAATCCTTATAAAATTCTAAGAATATGTTCTGGCATACATATGTGCTCTCGACATTTAAATGGCGTGGTTCTCTACATCATGCAGAATGGCAGCTCTGTAAGAGATGATGTATTCAAATTGTTTGAGTACCTACCTAAACCAATGTTTTAAGAGTTTAGACGGATGTAGATACGATGAGTGTCATCATTCTACTATATATACTCTAGTCATTCATGAAGCTTCAGAATATTCATATTGTATGAATTGAATGAAGCATGTACAAATGTTGAAATGCTCTTATATTGAAATCTTTTGAATTCAGCATAAGAGATCCTTCCTCAAAAGCAATGGTTGTTTATAGATAAAGGGAGCGCAGTGGAAGCATGGGTTGGACACAAGTAAGAAGGAAAGTCAAAGAATTGACCGTACTTTTGTGACTTTCATATGACATCCAAATAGTTGGATGAATGCCAATACTACAATAAGCTGATGTATAGATAGCATGACTATCAAGTCTATCTAGATCCTTAGAGAAGGACTCGGATAGTGCATCGAAATAATCTACATTTAATCATTGAAATTGACTTTCTCATTGGATAAGATAAAAGTCTAATAATTGTATCTCATTCTTTTAATTACACTTGCAATTAGTTGCATATATATTAGAAGACTATAAAATTTGATTTTATGGTTTAATAGTCATCCACATGGACATTGATGCAATTGTTGCAACAATCTCTGTTGGATAGATGGACTTGTTATTTTCAGTGGGAGAGCCCTTAGTCTTAGAGAATGTCTCTATGACCTAGATATTAGAATACACTCATTGTTTATTTCTAAATGTTTGGAATAAACATGAATTCTGGAATAGACCTATCATAAAGAGTTATGATAGAGATATTTCGGATAGTAATCTAAAATCTAGTGGACTTTACTAAATTAGAAAATTAATGAATGGTTCATTAACATTTCTAATACTGAAATTAAACCTTAAAAGATCAATAGGAGAATGAAGATCATTTGACAATGATCTGGCATCAAGCCTTGGACATTTGTCTGTTGATGTGATCAATAGACTAGTAAGAGATGAAACTTTAGATTGTCTAAAAGTTCAAATCTTACATACTTGTGAATATTATATTCAAAAGTAAAAATGTCCAATATACCCTTCCTTGGAATGGTGTAAGATGTCAAGGTATTCAAGATCTCATACATATTGATGTATGTGAGTCATCTATATCAGAATAAACATTATGGATATGTGATATTTATTGATGATTATTTGTGATATGAGATTTCTTCTCTTCACTTAGAAACCTTTTAAATTTTCAAAGACTTTACAATTTTGGTCTAGAACCAAAGTTTAAAGGAAGATTAAATGAATTTAATCTAATCTAAGTAGTCCATACCTATTAGATGAATTCATAGAATACCTTATAGCGATATGAATATCATATCTATCTCACTCCTACTAATAAACCTAAACTCAATGGAGTTGTAGGGAGATATAATTGGATCATGTATGACATGATATGATCAATGATGAATCTTAGCATAATCATCTCCTAGTTTCCAAGGTATATGTATATGTAGTAGAAGACTACAATATATATATGTGTATATATATATATATCCTTAATAAGGTTCCAGGCAAGTAAGATGGAATTTAGCACCTGAGAGTGCTACTTCATTAGGAAAATAAAGGATGGTATTGGATACCTACTTTGTGACCTTGAGATTCTTAAAAGATTTCATATCTGAGAATGTGATTCTTAGATGATGAGACTCTTGAGAATCAAGATGAAAATGAAGTAAAGGAACTCATTTAGTCTTGAGATAATAATGAGGCTCCTAAAATTGGAAACTAAAAGGATAATTATTGATGAAACACTAATACCTCTTCAAATAAGTTTGAAGGTGGATTCCATGTGTCAGTTGAATCTGACAATGACATTGAAATTTCTAAAGATCATGACATGGAAAGATGGATGTTAGCAATAAAGTCTAAAGTAGACTTCATATACAAGTGTTGTATATGGACCCTTGAGGATCCACCTATATGGGTAAGACCCATTAAGGAGTAAATGGATCTTCAGGAGAAAGAGGAAACCTGATGAAAAGGTAGATACCTTCAAAGCATGGTTCGTAGTCATGATCTACACATCGAAGAAAAGACATCGCTTGTGATGAGACATGCTCTTTAGTGATCATGCTTGTACCCATCAGAATATTGCTAACTATAGCTACACAACTTGACTTTGACATCTTTAAGATGAAAGTCAGTATTGCATTTCTCCATGAATACCTCTCTGAGGACATTCACATGAAGCAGCCCCAGGGCTTCATGGTCGAGGAAATCAAAGAGTGCAAGCTAAGGAATTCCATATGTGGACTCAAATAAGCTTATTATAGTAGGAATATTGGATTTGATGAAATCATAAATGTTGTGGTTTCAGATAAAATCTTGATAAACCATGTGAAGCTTAGTGGGAGTGCGATTGTGTTCATTGTGATAATGTAGATATCCTAATCATTTGAATAATCTAAGGATGATAATAATAAGTGTTTTATAATCTGCTTGTCCCATATCACGAGATATGATCTCGAGGATACCTCTTAGATCTTACTTCTAAAGTTGTTCAGAAGCAAAGAAACAGGGTATTGGGACAGTCACATTAGTGGTACAACTTGGACATATTCCATTTTCTGGAAAATTCCAAGAAATGCTTCTTTTGGTATTAACCTATCTAAAGGGATAAAACCTCAAAGAGTTGAGGATGTGAATGCTAAAACGGCTTGCCCTTGTGCATCAGTTACAAGAAGACGGGTGTATGCTAGATGTGTACAAAAGCCAGATGTCTACCATGCAGTGGGAGAAGTAAACTGTTACTAATCCTACCATGGTGATAAAACACTTGATTGCAGTAATAACAATATCTTCATAGAGGCCAAATCTTTTGAGATAGTGATCTCAAAATCTTATCTTCAAGAAATTAAGACTTTATAGATAGTGATCTAAAAGGTCTTAACTTTGGATACCTTAGGAGGTAGAGATCTCCAGGAATAATGGTATTCCGATAAGGATAAAAGAAATTACATACTGGTTATAATAATTATTGAGGTATAGTGTCAAGAATACTATGATTGATATGATTGAGTTTTGGTTGCATAAGATGCAACATTCTCATTGGATGTGAACACTGTCACTAGGAGATATGCAAGTGTCGTAAAAGGACTTGGCATAGTCTCTTGGGAACAGAGTGACTAATCAGCTTACCTAGCTATTTTCTAAATAGCCTACGATTGTCACATGAGTGTGGGATTAAAGATTAACCCATTAATGGCTCTTTGGGCTAGTGGGAGATTGTTGGACATGTGAGCCAACGACGAGCCATTATGCAATAAATGTTATTGCGAATATCATTCTCTGATCTAAAATGAAGAATACATAATTTGCATAATAGGTCCCTTAGTACAATTAGGGTTATGTACCATTGCCATCTCGATGATCATATAGCTGTTGATTCAAATATTGAATCATAGAGGCTGGTGCTTGGATGAACATCTAAAGAGTTAGATTGAGGACTCATCAAGCACCGTCAAATGATTATTGAGAGATGATCTCCAGCCTGAGTAAGAGATGTCAATCCTTTCTCATTTAGGTTGATATTAGACCGACCTCTTGATGCTGGTCCTCTGCATGGGAATAGAGATTCAGAGGTGTCAGATTAGTTAGGTCAAAGATTTGACTTAACGAGATCGAGATAACCAAAGTCCTATGACGTATGCTGTCACAATATAGGCACACATCCTCTGACCAGAGACAGATGTGTTACTATATTTTTGAGTATGTACATTTGGCAGACCAATAGGTTGATGACCTAATCAAGGTCTATACACAAGCGCGCTAGTGTGCATATACGTGCATATGAGTATTACGATCTCTCAAAGGGATCATACAGGTTCATTACTGAACCGGAAGACATGAGCTCACTCATGAGATATTAGGAAGAATCAAATTCTGTGCACGGTCGTCTCGCTTTGGAAGCTTGACTGAATTTGTAGGTTTGGTATATGCTTTTGGAAAGTATATGATCAACACCTGGGTATGATATATGTTTTTGGAAAGTATATGATCGATACCAACTCTCAATTATCGAATGAGAAACTTAATGATAAATCCCTGAAGTAGACAGTGTAAAATTGATCTTATACTTCAAGATTATTCTGGGTCTTCCAGTATGCAGGATGTATATGTATTAGGAATACCTGAGGGCGATGTTATCATAAACGATTGTATAACCATGACGCTTCCATTCCTAGGGAGTGATGGAATAGGTATAGATTTTAGTGACTCCTCTCACTAGAGAAGTAATCTGATCTTGGTCCAAATGTTGGACATTGATCTGAATGTGATTCAGATGCAATGAGAAAATTAGATTTGCGATCTTGATTTAATCAAGCATCTATGGGAGGCCCGAGATCTAGATTTGAGATGTGATCTCTATATCCAAGTCACTATACGTGGAACAATACAATCTCCCTGTCCTTATCTCCAAGTATTCGCGGAGAAAGCGCATTATCCTTGAAAGAGTTCAGGATAATTTCATTGTTGATATAAGTATTCGAGCATGGAGAAAATGAATATTTAATTGTGATTTTATTATCATGATTAATATGAATTCGATTCATATTATAAAGAGTGTTATCTTAGATAATTAATTGTGGTTTTATTATCAAAGATGTAAATAATGTGAAATGTGATTCATATTATTTGGACACAAGAGAAAAGAGATCCAAGATGATTAAATGTGATTTAATTATCATGGATATGAATTGTCGATAGAAATATCTATATTAATCATATATACTATAAATGTGATTTATAATATACAAGAGAGAGCTATTTGAAATTTACATTTATTAATTAAATGTTGATGTGAATTGGATTCACATTGGACATTAAATTGAAAATGTAATTTACATTTTATTTTGGGTTGTGAATGTGATTCACAATTTTTCAATGGCAAAATTGCAATATTCACAAATTATTTATGAATTATTTTTATTGAATAATTTACGACAAGTGTTATTGTAAATCTTGGAGATTTCCATGGAATAATGCAATCTCATGAGATATCATGAGATTACATGAGATTGCCACCAAATCCCAAATTACGGAAGGAAGAAATCTTCTTTCCAATAATCTCCATGTTTGCTTGATTTAATTTGGGATTGATTTATATTGATTTATCAATATAGATTTAATCTAAATTAAATTAATTGTTTTTTTAACAACACAAATCTTAGCCTTTAAAAGAAACACAAATCAATGTGAGCCATTGGATTTGTGTTGTATATGGATTGAGATCCATGGATCTCAAAATATTATAAAAGGAGAGGCAACCCCTTTTCTCTTCTTTACACAAGAGAACATAAGTCTCTCTCTTTCTTTTTCTCTCTACATGCCCTCTCTCCTTTTTCATGTGGTCGTCCACCATGGATGCCCTAGAGAGAGTCTCCATCTCTACAGCATCGTTGTTATGCTTCCCGATCATTTGCTCGTGGATCTCCATCTCCTTCGGTGCGCCTCGCTCGTGAAGAAGATGTCGGATCTCCTGTGTCGAGATCAGGAGATCCGTCGCTTGGATCATCAATATGGATTGCGAGAAGCACATGTTTCATCAACACGCTCGCTAGCGTCTCCTCCATCGGATCGGACTTGAGATCAGAGGTCTCTTCGTTTAGAGACTTGATCGCAACCACGCTTGAAGAGGTAATCCTATTACTTGTTTGTGGTTTAGACGAAACGATCCGAGAAGTGTTCTTGGATCATGTGGTTTCGTCACATAAAATTTTTTAATTTCCGCTGCCTCGAGCAACTAGTGTGACTAGTCGCTCACAATCGTATACGATGCGATCCTCACACTTCCGTGATGCACTTAAGGATCTAACCATATCCTTCAAGTGGTAGTTCACACATGGAGGATTAAAATACAAATATGTAAAACTACGAGGTTCTGATTGCAAAATGTCTACACTTAAAACTTTTTTTACTGGACTAACTAACAAAGCTTAAAAGTGCAGGATAAAAGATGCAAAATACCCTGAGGCTCGTGAGGAGCACGTGGGGGCTCTGACTGCTCTGATCGCCCACTGCAAAAAGATTTGACGGCAGGAGGAATGTAGGGGGTGTGCGACTGTGATGCTATGCTGCAGTAAGGATCTGGTGGTTTTGAAAAGGCGAAGACGTACGGTGGAGATCTGTCCCCAGCTCTAATAGACCGTTAGGGATAAAGCATGGGCGTACGACCTAGATCAAATCTAGGAGTTGGCGCTCCTCATCGACGACGGAAAGAAGGTCTGGAAGAACTCTTCATTGATGGACTTCAACGGAAGAAGGATCGAGATCCACCCTTCCGATGGAGGATAGGAAGAGTCAAACACAGTCATAGGAGTGGTCCGCATCTGGTAGGAGATTCCTATGGAGGAACCAACGGTCAGGTGTGCTGGATGAGGTAGCTCCGCCTGTAGCTACTCCGCCTGAGCAGCTAAGCATCCAAAAGAGGCTCCTACCCTACGAGGGTACCTGCAAATAAAAGATAGGATCTTGGGGAATCGCTCCAGTGCTGATTATTGTAGCTGATGATGAAAGAAGCGAGGTGAATGGGAATCAATTTCCAGCGAGGGTGGTAGAAGGAGATCCTGACCTTAATCTCAACCTAAGGGCCGAGTCTAAGGGTGATCAGGCTGCAGTGCAAGATGTGATGTTTATCGAGGGGTCAATCGATACAGGTGTGAGGGTGAGATGAGGCTTCGACTAGGTGGCCGGAGCAAATGAACTGCGATAGAGCAGAATGGATGAATCGAGGGAACAAACGAGATGTGAAGAGTAAGATGGTCACTTGAGGGCTGGAACACGTTCCTGGGATTCAGGCGAAGGTGAAGTTCAGGGTCATGGCCTCAACCATGCTGCGGTAGGCAGGGAGGCTGAACGCGGTGGAGAGCTCTGGACACGTAGCTGAGCTGCGGAGGCACGCCACCGAACTTCGATCCAAGGGCACCCACAGGTTGTTGTCACTCTACTGAAGACACCTAAGGAGGAAATAATGGGCGAGGCACAAGTTGCTATTTTTGTAAGCGGAAGAGGGGATTTTATAGGATGTTATAGGGGCTGGAAGAATCGAGAGCAGGCACGCAACTGTAGGAAGATCCGTGCCTTCCTAGGGATCCGCGAGGATCACAGATCCTAGAAGGATGCTCGGGCAAAGAATAAGAGCAAATGATGGTCGAGGTAGGGCGCTGAAATGGGGAGAAGAAGGTCCGGCGAAGAGGTGGGCGACCCGATCCGACCTAGGAGGAGGCGTTGACTGGAGTCAACAAAGCCTCCAGACCAATCAGAAAATTGGTTTGTATAAAATGATTAAAAATTCAGTAAAAAGGAATAATTGAATTAAAAATAAAAGGTGTGTAAAATAAAGAATGTTTATTAATTTTTAAAGATTTTTTTGTGATTTTTAATTATTTTTATGTAAATTAAATTAGTGTATATATAGTATATAGTATTATATACATGTATAATATACCTATGTATTATGTACAATAATTTTTAATTTGTTATTTTTACATGAATTCCCCAATTTTATATTTTATTTATTTTTAACATATTTTTAGGCATATAAAATAATTTTTATTTTATTTTTATGAGTTATTTACATGTATAGAATAAGTAGTGAATGTGAGGTATATACATGTGTTTTATACAATGAATGGGGAATTTTATTTTTATTTTTATTTTTATTTAATTTTTCTTATTTATATTTTGTTTCTAGTTTATTTCTAGAAATATATACGAGGAGTAAAAATAATAATTTGGTTTTATTTTATCAAAGGTAATTATTTACACATATAGGTACTATATACAATACAAGGTAGGACCTATCTCTCTCTCTCTCTACTTCTTTCATTTTGCGATCAGGTCAAGGCGTGACCTTCTTTTGGGGTTTGGGTCACTCTGTATTTATTCTAAATACCTCCTTTTTTCTTTTCCTTTATTCTTTGATTTTTGCACCAATACATGCGAATTGTGCAATATTGACAAATGCATGCTAAATGTTATGTTATTGTATTTATATGTATTTACATGTTTTTTTCCAAGATAAATAGCTAAAATAAAAGAATAAAGAGTGAGAATCAGGGATTCATCACTTTCTATATTTTACCTTTGCTAGTCCCTTAGAAAACACATATTTGAAAAAAAGTGAAATGAGGAAGAAAAGAAAAATAAGGAGAATCGAGGTTGATTATTGAACTTATCTTCAATCAATTGAAGTATGGAGCTTAGTCAGTCCTTTGGATTGTTAGTTTGTCAGAACCTAATTGAGATCTTTGTTTAAGACTTAACAACCTCTATGTTCCACCATTCTATGGTCACGATTCCTCAATAATCCAGATTAAAACAAGTGTTCATACGCAAACTCTAATAACCATGAATCTTTCCTTGTACTGTGTAAGTGATATGTAGCTCTCCACCTCAGAATTGACAAAGAAACAGCCTCCCTCACAACGTAACTCTATATCCTCAGTCTAGTAGCTCTTTCCTCGAGGAGCGGGGTATTCCCTTCTAAGTTCAAGTACAACCAGCTCAAGAAGAGGGGGAAAGAAGAGAATGGACCGTTGCCAGTTTAGCCACGTATCCCTGAGAGCCCAACAAGTGTAGCTAAGTCTCCCGCTGCAGGCTGCATGAGATGAGAAGGTTTAATACATAAGCTTTTCTTTATTTGACTATATACACTTCGACAAGCATTTTGTTTTCAATCAGGCCTGTCCAATTTTTTTGGAGTTTTTCTTGATTTTGCACATTTTTTTCGATGTTCATATGTATAACATATCTACATGGTGCAACATATACATAAGGAATTTTTCTACTTGAGCCAGTAGACTATCCCTCTTTTGAAGCATTATTGCAACCCACAACTCCTGTCTTTACACCTCAACACTGCTAGACCAAGTTGAGTGCACATCCCTCCCTAAAGGAAGACGAGAGGTTCCTCCTAGAAGTACTACCCTCTTATACTACACCAAGCCAAAGAAAATTGACTCCTCACCACCTCATCTGTGGAGATCTATGTGTAAGGTGCTAGTCCAATTAAAGCCATTATCTATGAGAGTCATGCGTGTGTTGTTAAGTGTTCTACTTAGGCTCATCAAGATAACATGTGAACATAGCCTAGTGGACTCAAAGAATTGGGTCACTAATGGACATGAAAAGTCTTAGCTTATAAGGTTCCTTTGAGAGTTAGGTGGATTAAGGCCTTAACCAAGCTCCATTTTCCAATTTAATTCCAGACTAGTTCAAATATCAACTATGATTTAGAAGAATATACAAAAATATGTACAAAAATCTTTTTGCAAAATTTTTGAAGAACATGCAAAATTTTTGAAAATGTGCAAAATTTTTGAAAATGTTTGAATGCATGAATGCATAAGTTCTGCAAACTATTTACAAACATTTACACACAGGTTTTTGCAAACTTTTATTTTTCAAACATTTTTACAAAATTTTGTACTATATACATAATTTGGTACAAAAAATATTTACAAAATATTCACAATCAAAATATTTTTACAAATATTTGTACAAAAATAGTTTAAACATATAGCTGTTTACAGACATGTATGTGCGAGAAAGAACTTTATATACAATGAAAAATTTCAAAATTTTTGTGATTTTTAGCATGTGGTTTTTAGCCATTTTATTATTAACACACTCACACAACGTACGAGTTACGACTAAAGTACATATGCAATATATACGATACCCCGTATACTTAGCTCGAACGATATCTTTAGAGTTATCAAAGAGCAATGAAGAAGACATAACTCGTGCTTAGTATTGGGAAGTGAAAAGAAAGGCTATAGTACAATGACGAATGAAAGAATAAAATCAATAGACATTGGTGATCCCCTGGCGAGTCGCAAATTCACCCTATGCTAATTTGCGTGAATTATCGAGCGTTAAATTAGTGTTGTTTCCTTGTCAGCGGGTAATCGGAATCGGACAAGAAATAACTGCAATAATTTTTTTTTCAATTTTATTCGAAGTGGTTTTATGTTTATTTTACTTGGGCAAGTCCCAATGTCAAACTCAAGGAGGTAAAGGAACAACCTAGAATTTGGTCTATCAAAGTTCGTGCACGATTTTCGAGGTGGTCTTTTTTATATTTTTTAATGCAATTTTGGTATGCAAAATGCAAATGTGGCCAATTTCAGGGACTAAGATATGATTTTCAATCAAACGATGTCCAAATAATATTTAACTCGGTCTAGGTGACAATTATGATTAAATTAATGCACTATATTTTTTTGGGAATTTTTGGATGCAAAATAAATATTTTATGAATTTATGAATGCAAAAGATGCGAGTTTTAATATTTTCTTTAAAATAAATATTAAACCTATTTATTTATAAGAGATAAAATTATCCAAGTTCTATCACTAGGTGATCGATCTCAGAAAAATCCTAAACCTCGAAAATATGAGATTTAATACCTATTAAAAATTAAAGGTTGAAATAGGTAAAATGATTTTTATAGGGTAAATTATGCATACAAATGCACTTCATTTTGGGCACTATGTCAAACACATCTAATTCTACGATCCCTGAATTTTCAGCATTTTTCAGAGCAATGGTTAATTAGCTATGAATTTTTAAGCATATAATGGGCAAAATATGTAAATTTCCACAAAACAATTAATTAATAATTAACCACCGGTCACAAAAATGTCAAACATATGCCAAGATGTATAGAATTACTTGAAGAACAAAGTGTTATTTTTTAAAAAATAAAATGATGCATTAAAGCAGTTTAAACTGAAGGGGGAACACATGGATCTTAGTGTAAATCACAATACATTAAAAATGCAAGGAGGACTAAATTGTAATTACTGAATGTGTTGGGGAGTCCACTGTAAAATTTCCAAGCGGTCACGTGCCAAGCACGTAACCCTTGGTCAGCGGGGTCTGATGGCGAATACGAGAACTTGTGGGGGGGATTCGGCAATTAACCCAAGAGGTCACTTGCCCTGCACATGCCTTCTTGGCTGGGGGCATTTTATAACTCATCCAAACACCTGGGGGCTCCAAGTAATTAATCCCCGCCCGCACGTGCAGATCACGTGGCCGGGGGCTTGCCTTCTGCTGTCATTTCCTCCCCACGTGCATGGCACATGGGAGAACCTCGGGTTGGAGACCCGACCGATGAAGGCGGCGGAGGGCGAGGTGCGTCGATGGACCTCACCCTCATGGGGTACTGACGGCTGAGTGCGGCGGAGTGGTTAGCAGTGGATCATTATCGATGAAGGAGGCATCGGTGTGGCGAACTGCGGAGGAGTGGGCGAGGCATCGTTGAATGGCGTCGTGGTAGACGACAGAGAAGTGTAAATGGTAGCGGGCGGTGGAGTCGAAGGCATTGGTTGACTGGAAGGTGAATGGTGGAGGTATCTCTTTGACTCGATGGTGAAGGCGCCGGAGCGAGGCAGGCTTAGAGCAGATGTGTTGTTTTGCAACTAGGGCGGCTTGGATCTCGCTAAGAAGATGGAGTAGGGGCTCTGTCACCACCGCCTCCTCAACCAGAAGCTATCGGCGGATGGGTTTAACAGAGGGGGCAACGATCGCTTAAATAAGCGAGGAGTTGGCGGTGAGATATGTGATTGATAGGGGGTTGACGTACGATATGGGTCGATGAGATTGGACGAGGATGCGCCAGACATGGAAAGAAACTAGAAGAGGCGATCTGAGATGGTCGTGCGAGATTTGCGGAGATGGAGAAGAAGGGAGGCTGCGCGATCGAGGAAGGGTGGTGGCGGTTTGTGAGATTGGCCGCGAGATACGCGAGGAGGAGCGGCGATAATCGCGGTGGTGGGATTTTGGGAAAGGGGATGGATAATCGGAGGAAGGGGATGGTGCACAGGTGCCGTCCGATCGACAAAGATCGGACGACCCTGCAGCCATGTGGCAACGTTGGGAAGGAGAGGTTCGACACGTGCAGTGTGCGTGCGCGGGAGGCACGCGCGCTGCACGTCCGAGGATTATTTTATTTAATTTATTTTATTTATATTTTTTTAATAAAAATAAATGAAAATAAAATCCAAAAATGGGTGACACGTGGAAGCACTAGGAGCTACCACGTTTCGGCCTCAGAAAATTCAGAAAATTAAATATAAAGATAATTCAAAAATAAATAGTAAATGACCTTGGATAGGAAAATTTTCTTTATGAAAGTTGCTCGACTCGATGAGATCTACAACTTTCATTGGGGGATCAAAACCAAAATCGATCATTTATGGAAAGTGATATTTTTGGGTTATCCCATGTATACCTTGATTTTTGGGTTTTATATTTTTTTATCATTTTTAACCAAAACAAAATACGAAAAAATATAATAAAATCAAAGATAAATATTTACACATTAATATATTTTTTGGATTTTTATTAACTAAGAAAAAGAAGAAATAAAATAAAATATGGAAAAGACAATTTTTGTAGAAACAGTTAGTGAAGACTCGGACTCAATTAGTTTCTTTGATTTCAAGCTCAGTTTGGATTTAGATTTTTGCACATTTTAATAAAACATTCATCAAAGAAGAAAAATGAAAAAGAAATAAAATAAAATGGGTTAACTATGTACTTAAAATTATAGGTCGAAAACTACTAAAATACAAAATGTACAATAGAGGCCAAAAACCCAACATTCACATATGAACTCCGATTCACTTGAACTTTGTCTTGTTTTGAAGGTAATTGAATGTACATTAGTTCAAAAGTGAGTAGGATCAAATCAGACACTATATGAGGAAGATATCAAGGTTTTACTGTGGAAATCCTAGAACTAGGATTTGGGTTTTTGATTCAATTATATAGGTTAGTTATTTTTTTGTATTTTTTATTTATTCTTGTTAGTAAATGTACATAGTGGAGGTAATTTGAGTTAATTGGAGTTAGCATGAATTAGTTGAAAATCAGGGAAGTTAGGCTATTTTACAGGTCATTTTTGCTGGGATTTTCGGCTTTTTATTTTGTGCAAAAATAAGTGATAAAATACAATTCTTATCAAAACATGCATGAATGCTAATTATGAAGAACATATGAATAAATGCCAATGATTTTTAGGAATTTGAGCTTAATTCATGACTTTTAGAGTGATGAATCTGAGATTCATCATCAACCTATACTTAAACCATGCTCGTCCTTGAGCATCAAAAGAAATGCCATGAGGTGAAATGAGATTGGGTTCCATTGCAAGACCATGACTTGAAGGAGGAAATGAAACTAGACCCGACCTTTGGATTATTAGTTTTGCGGAACTTCTATGAGACTTAGAATTTTAAAATCAACAGCCCTCAAGTTTTACACATCATTGTCACAGTTTCGGCTCAGAAGTCATCTTAGATCGATCCTCCTCCCAAAGCATACCCCATGATCCTTGAACAATCGACTCAAGTGTATGAATGGTTTTAGCTCTTCCCATCAAAAATGCCGGATTACCATGCAAACCTCTTCTCCAATTACTCATCCTCGGGGAGTCAAGTATTTCCTTCTAAGGTCTGTCGTGTTGTGTTCACAATCGAAACGGGAGAGAAGTTAGAAGAAGGAGAAAAGAACTGGAGGGTGGCCAGTGTAGTCACCTCTCCTTGTGAAGCTGGCCACTTTAGCCAAGTCTCCACTAAGACCTGCAGGTTTTCTTGAAGATTGGACCTTTTTGGTCAGATATTTATTTGGTTGTGGCTTCCTTGTATTTGGATTTTTGGTGGTTCTGCATGGATCTTGTTGTGCCCCTACAAATATAGAATCTTTTTTTTCGTACATGTTTTGGGATCATAGAAAAAAATTGTGCCCAGTCGTACATCCCTTTTCCAAAGCTTTATTTCAACCAGTACTTCAGTCTTTAGATTTCCACGCTACCAGAAAAGAAACTCACACCATCTTCCAACACCTCGTCTGAGTTGAGCTAAGTGCATAGTGTGAGAGTACAAATTAATTCCTTATTCCAGAGTCGTACCCAGAATGAAGAGACCAGGCTAGATACTAATAGTCAAACGTTGCACAATGTCATGTGGAACTCGAAGAATTAAGTCATAGACCTGAAGTTTCTAAAATCCTTTTCTCGGTGAAGTTCCTCTATAAATTTGGTGGATTAAGGTCAAGAGCAGACCACTCTCGGTTTCTGCTCATAGTCTTTTAAGAACCCAAGGACTTTTTGCAAATGTCAATGAATGTAATGTTGGATGAAGTGCAGGTGTATGAAATGCAGATACAATTTTTTTTACTTTTGATTTTTTAATTTTAATTTTTTTTGAAAAATTTTTTTAATGCAAAAATGAATAAGAAGCTTTTTTTGTTCAAAAAAAATTGGGTTGGACAAAGTCAGTGTTAGTAGAAAAACTTTTTTTCTAGTTAGTTACCCACCCCGTAAATATATATAGACTTACGCGAAAGTATGAGCTATGGGTAATATATATACACAGTATATATACACCCTCCCCTATACTTAGCGAATGTTGTGTCCTCAGAGCATAAGAAGCGTGGAGAAGACATAGCTTGGGCTAAGAGTAAGAGAGTGAAAAAGTAAAAAGATTGATCAGTCCGCCCCACTATACTTAGGATGTGAATAGTCCAAGTATAGAAGAAGAGAGAAAATGAGGTGGTCAGGATATGTGAATGAGGAGAGTATATACAGATGGATATTGATTCCCCCTAGACTTAGTCTCTGGTTAGCCTAAGTACGGAAGAAGGGTGGAAATGAGGTGATCGTGAGATGGTGTTTGATGAGGGTGGAAATGGCATCGATCCCCCCTATACTTAGGCGTTGGACTAAGTAAAGAAGAAGATGTACAAGGAGACCGATGTGGTTGGGAAGGAGGGTGGGTAGCCAATGATTAAGGCAATTTTTGGCCGATCTTTTTGTGAGCCTGTGGTGGGAGGACGTAATGATAAAAAGGAGATGAAGCATATGATTCCCAACTATTATCAGTGTTATCCTCAGAGAAATCATGCTGGATTGTAGATGACGCGTATGAGTCAGATGAAAGATAACCATCATCAGAGGAATAGTATTTGAAAGTAGAGGCACTCCAGATATTCTTGTTTTTTAGTTACATTAGTAGTTTTCTCAGAATTCGTTCCTTCTTGGGATCAAGCGATTTATCCTCGGATGAATACTCTGAAGCACCAGTCTAAGTTAGCTCATAAGAAAATCTTCCAGTATATTTGATGAGACTAGGAGAATCGGCTCTGGATGAATAATAGTGAGGCACGGGAGTCATCCAACAGGAATCGAAGTTTGGATCCTTGCGAAGGTAGGGTTTTAAGACTTTCAAACCGACCTCACTCATGTAGATTACCTTTTCTAGACCTGATGAAGAACCATCAGATGATTCCTCTTTCATAAGGTCAAAGGTGACTTTCTTTTTAGATGAACGAGCGGTCATTTTGTTTCGTGAAGGTGTTTGTCCTAGGAGCGAGGTGTTGACACTTGAGTCTCCATATAAATAACCCTTGAAAATTTTCTCCATGGTCGGTGTTCGTCCCGCATGTTTATTCTTTGCTTTCTTGATGTTGGTGCACTCATGTGTTGGATTGATTTGATCAAGGTAGTCAGAGAAGTTTGACTCAGGGTAAGCCCCTGCATATGTCTCAGGGTCATATAAGAAACACTTTTCTATGGTGAGATCCACATAAAATGGAACAGTGGGGAGAGTCTCTGCATGTCCTTTCTCAATTGACTTGATGTTGGATCATTCCTGTGTCGAGTTAATTTGATCAAGGTAGTAATAGAGGTTTCGACCACCTTAGGGTGCGCCCATGCATAAGTCTCAGGATCATATGAGTCATATATTCAATTTTCCATGGTGAGAGCAGCTGGGAATGGAACAGGGGGGAGTCTCTAAACCATTAGTCTCATCAACAACCGCTATCTCAGGTGTAGCAACGGGGTAGGGCTCTTCTACCGCCTTATGGTTATGGTTGTCGAGGGCTTCATGGGTTGCCTCAGAAAATCGTGGTTCCTTAAAGAGTTGTTGAGATCGAAGTGCTCCCAATGTTGTAAAATTGATTTCCCGAGTCTCACACTCAATAATTGCCTTTGCCAATGCCAAGAATGGCTTTCTGAGAATAATTGGAGACTGGGTGATTTCTCCTTGATGCTCAATATCAATGATCGTGAAGTGTACTTTGAGAGAAGCACCTTGGAATGTAATGATGACCAAAATGGTTCCTCTCGGTTGCTTTATTGATCGATCAGCCTATTGAACAATCTCTCATATCTTCCTAATAGGTCCGAGTATGAGCTCGTTAAATACAGAGGTCAGGAGAATATTGATTGGTGAATCGTAATCAATTCGAGCATGGGTAAATATTATGTCTTTAATTCCACAGTCAAATCTGGGAAACCGCTTCACTATGCGGCTCTTGGTTTTCCTCCTCAACACCAAGGAGGTGGCCATTGACAAAATATGTCTTTCAGTCTTTGTTCTTATCCTTCTTGACTTTTTCACCATTAATTTGTCCATTACAAATCCTTTAAGGTCTGGGAAATGTTTAATGGTCTGTATAAAGGGAAGTTCAAAAATCAGTCTCTTCTCCAATGCTTTCCGTACAACAGGATCCAAATTCTTCAGATCTTCTTTAGTTTCAATTTTTATTTATTTTTCGAGAATTTTTATTTTTTTGGTTGTTTTTTAATATTTCAATTTTTTTGACATTTTCTGTGTGGTGTGTGATGTTGTGCGTTCTCCAGAGGAGGAGGAGATTAGACATGCTAAATCAGATTCATAGTGATCCCTAGGGGAATAATACGCAGAGGTGTCGCTGTCAAGATCGTCCCTAGGGTGAGCATAATCCATGGGTTTCTAAATATCCATAGAATTTTCAACATGAGATCCAATATTTTCCTCATCCATTTTTACATCCGAGTTACTAGAGAGTGAAATTAGTCAATTGGCAAACCTTCTAAATCTATCCTCCACTACATCAAATCTCTTATTTATCCTGGAAATATCATCTTCAAAAATCTTTTCATGATCAATCATGGGAACAACCGGTGTGTGTTCATGTTTTTGAATTTTATCTTCCATTTTCATATATGTTCGGAGAGGAGATTCTCTTGAAATATCCAATATATGATTGTCATTTTCTGAAAATTTCTCCTCAAAAATTATGGAAGGAGTCTGCTCAGTGGAAGGATTTTGCGGGAATATGTAGGTCTCATACTCAACATGTTGTGACTCAGGCATGCAATGCTGATTTGAGTAGAGTCTACTTCTATTGTCATGATTGAGTGTATCCCCGAATGATGGAGTCATACATAGTGCATATGTGTCGATATCGTCATTCTGGTCCTCGGTATGTGTAAGCTGATTGAAGGAATGGTATCCGGGTTTGTCAATAGGGATTTGGTTGTCATGGTCAATCCAACCTCATTGATCATGAGGTGCGGACCTCTCCTTGCGGTTTGATCAGGTCATCATATTATTCTCTAAACGCATTTCCGTGAATTGTGGTCCTGTCTCAACAAGATTGTGAGGAAAGAATGAAGGTGGTCGGGTTTGATCTCTCGGCCAATCACGAGTCGCGATGTTTTGCTCTTCAAATGGTTCTTGGGTTGTAGAAAAAAATTAGCATAAGTCAGGTCATCCCAAGATGGCACTGCAGTCACAAGTGGTGGAGTGGGAGAATATGATGTTATGGTGACTTTGATTGGATGATTTGAATAGAGTGACTTGGAATTTATCGAGGGGGTCGAATTCATCTGAGAGTGAAAATCTCCCGCAAATTTTGGTGGATTATTGAAAGAAGAGGGTTTAGTCGATTTGGGCCTGACCAAGACAAATTCATTTTCATAATATAGGTCAGATGAGTACTTGGACTATTGTCATGTATTTGTCAAAGGAGGTCGATGATGAATTGACATGGTTGATCTTAGTGCAGGTGCACAAGATATTAAAAAGAAGTTTCTATCAAGGAGATTGATGGCACAAATGTGCGGTTTTTGATCTTCGAAATCGATTCACGCACATGAATGCAAATACAAATCAAACCCCAGCTTCACCAACTCAGACAATGAAGCCACAAGAGTTCGACAATTATCTTTTCAATTTTAGTTGGTGATAAGACAATCTTGGAGGTGTTGAAAATTTTCTTAAAGACTGGCCTGAATTCTTACGACTTTTTGCACCTACTTTCTGCCAGTATGGATGTAAGTACGGACCGTAAAATGGCTACCCATGTTACTTAAGGACATAGCCTTACGCAGTGTCCTTTAAACCTTCCACTCTACTAAGGAAATACAGACCGTTTACCAACTACCCGTAGATCCTCACTGTGAAGTAGCTAATCATTTTTGTAGAATCAGTAGTCAATACAAAAATTCAGATTTGAGCTCTAGCCTTAAGTGTCGTCTCTCGCTCACTCAGAAAAATAAATGCATCCAAGGTCGGGGTTACTCTCCCGCAAAAATTCTTGATTTTATGGGTTATTTAAAATAATCTATATTTACCAATCCCAATTTTAATTAGGTGATCACTGAAAATTTAAGGTGAGCACAAATGCACGTTTACCATCTAGTCCCAATTTCCTTTTAATATTATGTAGCAAAACAAGAGGGGGAAATTTGGTAAAAGCTGATGCACGTGAAAAACGATCATGTATGCTTAGTTAGAAGACTTACAATGATTCCTCACAATCTCCATTTAGGATGCAATACAAGAATTGAAAATTTAATCTATATGAATGCAAGCCGATGAAAACCACACCTAGCAGAAAGTTCAATTAGCCGGGAAGAAATTAGTTAAATTTGACAAAGTTGAACGATCTATTATGCATCTCGATTAATGTGAAGTGTGGTCCTAGGATCTATGAGCACAATGAAAATTTAAAGCTCTAATAACTGTATGTATAGGTCTATCCTAAGTGCTACTCAAGTTGGGCCCCATCCTCACCGGAGAGTGAAACAGGCCACAACTGATGAATACTCATTCAACACTCTTTATTCTTATATTTTAGCTACAAAAACCTTTGCAAATACATGTAGATATGTGTAAATACAAATAATTAACAAAAGGCATGCATTGTGTAAAAACTAATAATTAGCATGTTTTTGTGCAAAAATAAAACAATAAAGAATGAAAAGAAAAAGAGGAAATATTTAGAATAAATATTGAGCAACCTAATCTCAAGGGAGGGCTCAGCATGGGCCTGACCGCATAAAAGCCAAAGTAGAGAGAGATAGGGAGCTCATGTGTAAATATACCTGTAAATATAATAAAAATATTTTCCTCTAAAAATAAAATAAAATGGTTTTTATATATTTGTAAATATTTGTAAATAGAAAATCCAAATAAAGATAGAAAAAATTAAAAAGAAAACAAAAATATCCACTTGTATATATTCACCTTGTACATAGAACACTTATCTATATTTATAAAACCTTATAAATAAATAAATTTAAATCCCTAAAAATTTGTATATATTCTATCTTTCATGGTATAAATAAATAAAATAAAGACCATAAAAACAAAAAATCAAATAAAAAGAATAAAATTAAAAACCAAAAAGAACATTGAATATATACCATGTATATAAATGTATATGGCTATTTATTTAACCCTTGTATATAAATAATAAAATTAAAATAAAAACACCAAATTATTCTTAATTTTATTCTATAAATAAATAAAATATAAAATGGGAATGAAAATGTACAAAAATAACAAATTAAAAATCAAAAAGCCATATTGTATATATACCTATATATTGCACTTTAGTGTAAATACCTTATTTTTATTTTGAAAAATTAATTAAAAATCACAAAAAAATAGAAAAAAATTAAAACAAGCATTTTTCATGTGTTGAGTTTTTAATAATTCGGCCATTTTCTATTTTTAAATCAATTTTCAAATCATTTCCAGGTGGCCTGCTCTCATTGGTCCACGGGGGACGTTGACCCCCCGGTCAACTCCCCCCTTGGACCACTTCCCACGGGTCCATGACGCCCGACCCGATTTCCCCGAATTTTCGCGTCATGACCCAACCTCCAAATCTACAAACCCCGAGCTCTTCTTCTTCCTTGTGCATCTGAGATCCTCGCCGGATCATCCGCTTGGGGCTCCGCGCTTCGCAGAACCCTACCCGATCCTTTCTTCTCGGACCTGCACTCGCATATAAGCCGAGCTCCGCCTCCCATTTCACGCATCTTTGGATCATTTCACGCCACCCTAGGACCTCCATAGCCTTCGCGAGAGTGACAGCTCGCTTCAGGCCGTGTTGCAGCGAGGCAGGAGTGGAGGACCATCGATCCGGCGACGTTGCGCTGCCGTGCGCCGCCTGGAGGTGATGCTCGAGCCTCGGACATCGACGGTCCTCAACGCAAGGACCTGGAGCACCCCCTGCTCTCCCCCAGTCGATTGCGTCCATTAGGTAGCTCTATTTCTTTCCCTATTTCTCTAATTTTGATTTACGCCCAATTAGCTCCGTCGCCGTTTATCGCCGATTCTGACCACCATAGCTATCCGTTCGATCATCGGAGTCGATCCCCATCTCCGCCTTTCCTCCGCGCACCTTCTCCACCCACTCGTTCAACCCAGCTCGCACAGGAGCTGGGATTGGGGCTCCTTCGCCGTCGCTTCGCCGGAGCCCCTCCGCCCCGACGCACAGATCACCTTCACCACTCCTAACTGGGTCGAGGCACTTTGCCCTCGACCCAGGAGCTCGTTGCGAAGCTTTGTAGGTCCAGAGGAGCCCATCTGAGGGCTTCATCCATTGATGAATCCACGATTCATCGCCTTTATTCTTTTATTTTAGCCTCTTTTCCTTAGTCAAATACATGTAAATACCCATTAATTACATAAAATTACCATTTTGCATGCATTTGTTAATTATGCATTTTTAATACTTTTTGTAAATAAATAAAAGAATAAAAAAGAAAAGAAAAAGATAAGGAGGTATTTATGCAATAAATACAGACTGACCCAAACCCCGAGAGAAGGTCAAGACTTGACCTGATCGACCAGGAATAAAGTAGGGGGAGATAAGGTTGTCTGTCAGAAAAACTCAAAAATATCTTGTACATATTTTTCATGTATATTTGTATAAAACATATATTATTTTATTTGTATATAATTTGACCTCAAACTAATTACTTTTGTAAATAAAAGTTGTAAATAAAACTGTATTGTAAATCATAAAAATATTTGTAAAATAAAATATTGTATATATTGCAAATAATTACACCCAGAAAAAGCCGTAAAGCAATAATTGAAACATCAATTCCGGCTCCATACGAGCTCAAATCGATCCAAACTTACTTCCATCATACTATAAATTAAATTATCTTTCAAATGGCCATGGTTTCGTATTTTTTGGTGTTACGGTTAAAAAGTCGGTTTTCTGTGGTGTATTGTGCAGTTTACCCATATATTTGTTGTATATAATTATTAATATTTATTTTTACGTAATGTATATATTATAAATATTTTTTTCATTAAAAATAAAATAAAAAATTTTAAATAAAACAATCTTTTATAAAAATATTTCCTTATTTGTACATATGTATATTGTATTATATGTGTATAATATATGTATATAATTAACTTCCATTTATAAAATCCATCAACAAAATTAATCATCTAACATTAATTACTGTATTTTATTTAATTGCAAATATTATATTTAATTTATTTAATTTATTGGATTTATATGAATTAAGTGACTTAATAACTTACCATTCATTTTAGATTTGATTTCATGCCTTTAGTGGCCACCATTAAGGTGGCAAATCCAATTTTGGTAATTATTTAATTTATATATTTTAATTAAATCCGAATTTCGTTTTTATTTATTTAATTAATTTATTTAATTATTTTATTAATTTAAATTACCACTAATTACTTTCCATTTTTGTAAATATTTTCCATTTTTTATTTTTTGTCTCTTTTTAATGGGCTCCTCCTCCCTCATTCACACTTGATCGATCTTTGGCGGAGAGGAGCCCGGTTTCCGAGAGATTTCTTGTTGAAGAGGGTCCTAGCCTCCGATCCAGTCGGTGACAGCGACTTGAGCTTCGTCGAGGCCATCATGGCAAGTCCAAACCCCGAGGTGAGATCCACTTTTACTTGTCGTTTCTCGTAGGTAAATTGTAGGTTTAGGTTTTAGCTTAGAAATAGTTAATCTTTAGAATTTAGATTATAAAAATTCCATCACGCTTTTCCGCCTCGAGACCGATTTTACCATCTCATCTCGCTATCCCTCCATATTCACGTTCTACCTCACACGAAATGTCACCTCCGACCACGCACGGTGGTCGGAGTCCTTGGATCTTTCTTTCACCACGTCAAGATCCGATCCATTCATCGACTCTCTTTGTTTATAAAAAAATTAAAAAAAATTGTATCCTGTTGTCTAATCTTTGTTTTTGCAGGATATAATAAAAAAAACATATATTTGTTTTGTTTCTAACCATTGTTTTGCAGGTTAAAAAAATAAAAAAAACATTTATCTTTTTCTCTAACAATTTATTTTTGCAGGAATAAATAACAAAATAAAAATATAGTTGTTTTAATTTTTTTCTCTAATCATTTGTTTTGCAGGTTCATAAAAAAAAGAACAATAAAAAAATTTATTACTGTTTACATATTTCTTATAAAAAAATAAAAAAACATTCTTTTTTTTCTAACCATTTCCTGCAGCAAATAAAAATATAACAAAAAAAATTGAAGCAGGCGACGGCCATCAACCCGCCGCCCACCATCCACACAACCTCCCAGGCCGATCTCCAAGGCGCGGCAGTGCCGCTCCTGTGGCCGCCTTCCGTCCGCGCCTCCACCGACCGACGGAACCTCCGCACCCTCCAGGCTGCCCGCTCCAGCATCTGACGCCCCTCTAGCGGCCGCCGCTCAAGTGGACTCCAAACCCCCACGCCGCCCGCACCCCCATAGCCGAGCTCCGCCCTCCTGTGGCCACCTTTCGTCCGCGTCGTCACCGCCCCGCGAACCTGCACCCACCATATCGGCCCGCCGCCCTCAGGTTCCCCATGCGCCCCCACGTGCGGCTCCGCGCGAGCCGCCGTCCCGCTGCTCCCTCCCCCCTCCTCCACGCGGGCGGTTCGCCCTTGACCAGCAGGCGGCCCCTTCTCCCAGTACGCTCCCCTGCACGCCCCGCGTGGGCGCCGCCCGTGCCATCTCTCCTCGGTCGCCGCTGCGCACCTCCGCGCTCAGGCGTGGACCTCCGCCCGAGCCCTTTGACCCCATCCACACCGCATCACCCCGAGCGGCCGCACACCAGGTGGTGTCGCGCCCCGCGCACGCCTCCGCCCGAGCCCGTCGACCTCCTATCGCCCGTCGCGCGTCACCGCGCCACCGCGCCACTATCCGGCCGTCCTCCGAGCTCGCGCGACCTCCACCGTGCTCGCGCGTCGCCTAGCGCATCCCTGTGGCGGCGGCGGCTGGCCCTTGGTCCTTCCTCTTTTGGTGTGCGGCGGCTCCTTGGTTGGTTTGAGAAAGAACGACAGCAACAAGAACCCTTGAGGGATTTTTTATTAAAAAAAAGGAGCGGGAAAATTACAAAGATGTCCCTGGTGATTTTCAGAATTGCAAAAAGATATCTGTGAGGATTTCAAATCCAAGTCACATGCCAGCACATGAGTATTGGGTAATTTTCATTTTCCACCCGCATTTATATTTCATGTTGTCTTATGGTGGAATATCTTTAAGCAAATTACATTTTGGAACCTTCATTTCCGACTTAACATTTGCATGTTTGTTACACTGCAATAAATGTTTTTATTGATCTAAAAATTTTGTAAAAATTTATGTATGCTCCTGCGGCGCATGTGAACATTGTATAAAATTTTCATAGCATTTTGACTTTATTTAATTATTTTAAAAAATCAAAATAGTGATATTTTATGTGCTCAGAATTGCGAAATTCATATAAATTCTAAATATTGCTTAAAAATTTCAAAAAAAATAGTGTAGATGTATTTTGACTTGTTTTAGTTTCAAACCAGTTTTTGTGCATTTTTCATTTATAAAACTCAAAAAAATTGAAAAATATGAAAAATCTTATAAAAATTGTAAAAAATTTTAGAAAAATCCAAAAATTCTGATTTCAATCTCTAATTGTATATATCGCTTTCTAGTTTCATTTAAAAATAATCTCCTAGAGTTTTGAACTTTTAAAGAATTTTTAAATTGAAAAATACTCCTGGCTGTGAATAGTCTCTTTATTTTGCACTGTTTCATTTTTATAAAATTCCAAAAACATTAGAAAATT
The DNA here is from genome assembly GCA_037367405.1 of Ottelia alismoides. NCBI lineage: Eukaryota > Viridiplantae > Streptophyta > Magnoliopsida > Alismatales > Hydrocharitaceae > Ottelia > Ottelia alismoides. The sequence goes on along the minus strand of JAZKJV010007174.1, from coordinate 92,738 downwards.
GCGAAAATATTACCAAAAATATTTTAATATATATAAAACACAAAAAGATTTTCTTTTCAATTTTCAATGCATTTTTGACTATTTTGAAAAAAATACAAAAAGAGTGTGGGTTGTTTGTTTATCACTTGTGAATATTGTTCTTCTTTTAAAAATTAAAAAAAATAAAAATTCAAAAACCACTAAAAAAATTAGCTTTCGAAATCTGACTACTTAGTTTTTCAATCGTGCTCCTTGTGTTCGACCCTGGTCGCTATACGAGGTAAAAAGAATAGCGAAAGACCGCTTACATTTCTTACATTCTTCATTGATTCATCTTCTCTTAAGTGGTTTTAAATTAATTTTCTCGTTGACTGAATCCCGCGATTGAGAATGACGACATCTTGCATATTATTTACACCTCTCTCGACCGCGTCGGATTTTTCGTCGATTTGTTTTTTTTCGCATTTTTTTTATTTGTTGATTCACGCGATTTTCGAGCCCCTAACATTAGGATTTTTGCTTGACTGTGACGTAATCAGTAGGGTTCCAAATACCTTAATAACATTGCATGTACCTATAGCTCGGTAATTGGACCAAGAATTAAAAATCTAAAAAAATAGTCGATCCACTACCTTCGAGCCTACGCGCCACAGCCCACCCTGCCAAGCGCTGCTCCTGAACTCGATTTATCGAGAGGAGGAGGGGTGGACCGAGACCGGACTCTTGGATTGGAGGTTAGTGGTTGACTAAACGTTCTTTCGAGTAGAAGTGCTGCTTAGGGCTCGGTTTTCCGCTTGCATCATTTAGGTAGTTTACATTTCTGTATTTAAATTTCTGCGCGGATCATATTGCATGTAGAGTGCTGGAGTAAGGTACACATTTTCTACCTTTGCATGCATCATTATTTTTGACCGTGCATTGGCTTTCTCGATCCCTCCCCCTGTTTTTGGACTCAAATTAATCAAAGAGGAAATCGGAAAGCTCGTTAGGCATTTATTTTTGAAAAAATCCAAAAAAATAGAAAATCAAAAATAAAAAAATGGGACTGCTAATTGAACTTGACTCTAAAATCAAACGTAATTGATTCATATCTTTGTATTGGGAGAGCAATCCCCTCATTGTCTGCGCTTTTACTCGCTCGCGTACACACTAAGGAGTAGTGCCCAAATCCGATTCAAGCCTCCTAAGTGTTTGTACAACTTTGTCTTATCACCTAACTCTTAAAATTGAAAAGATTAAAGATCGAATCTCACGGTCTTCACTTTGTGTTGAGTTGGTGAACTGAGGGTTTGCTTTGTGTTTTGTATGTCTATGGTGTGAGTCGGTTACGGTCATTCTCCGAGATCAATAGCGGTCACCTTCTGTTTCTATCCTTTCCTCCCTCCCTCCTATCTCTCTTTCTACGCCAGTGCCGCCGGAGCTTTCCATAGCTCCTCGCCACCATCAGAGGGAACCATTCGACACGGGAGGCCAAGGCGATTCTTCTCCGATCAGTAGCAGCCCGCGAGGAGGCCTCCAGTGCCCACACGAGTCCGGCGAACCTCGCCGGCGAGCAATTCATCGAGGATCCTCCCCTGCCGTCCGATTACTCTTCAGTTCCAGATTACGTCCGGACCGTCAGATCAGGGTTAAGAGGAGGCCCGCAGCCACTGTTGGATCTCCACGTGGCCTCCTCTCGACCCTCCATCCAGCGAAGAGGACCCAGCGCACCCCGACCGTCCGATCTACATGTGGCACGTCCCTTGTTTAGCCGCGCCCCTTCCCCAACCGTCCGATCTCCACGTGGCGCGCATCTGGCCCTCGACTTAATAAAGGGTAAATTTCTTCTTAGGCCCTTAGCTTTCTAGTTGTTCTATTGTAGTCCTGTAATTATTTTAGAAACTTTATTTTAGTTTGGTAATTTGCACTGTGGACCCTGTCGTTTTCTGTATTTACGTTTATACCCATGTTTGTAGTTGAACACGTACTTCAACACGTGATTGTTTGGTTATTTGCATGTATGTCCTTAATGTTCTAGGGTGTTATTGAATGAAAGTAACTTTATAGTATTTGCATAAATACCCCTATGAATGGTTTTATTGTGCATGTGCGTTATTTAGTGGGTTATTTACACTGAAGCCCCTGGACTTTTAGTACGTGTTACTAAATAGTCCAGGAACTTTAGTTTCCTTGCAAATAGGTCCCTGAGTGCCCAGGTCACGAGCCTCGTGCGTGGTTTCTTGGAGAATTTGCACCGAACCCCCTGGAACTTGTTTTAATTGCGTATAAGTCCCTGTGCACTATACCCTTGTTTTGATTTTTAATAAAATATCAAACTAACTCCAAACTTGATGAAAATTGGATACAAGGCTCCTGCCATAGTGTAATATTTTCTCAAATTTTTGGAGACATTTTTGATACTTTTTGTTATTTTTAAAAATTCAAAAACATGCATTTTTGTTACTGTTTTACTTTAAAAATCACAAAAAAATATTAAAACACCTCTACAAATTACAAAAAAATTAAGTAATGTTTGTTTTGCCTTGTTTGATTTTCTAAGTAAATTTGGGCATTTTTGGATTTATAAAACACAGAAAAATTACAAAACTCCTAAAAACCCATAAAAATTCTAATAATTAAAAGAAAAATAAAAAATTAATAATTCTAGTGGCCAAATTTTCCTTGTGTTTTGATCTTTTATAGGAAAATTACCTTCAGGTTTTAATAGGGCAATTTGCATTTTAATTTGGCCCTTGAAACTTGACTGGACAGTACCCTTTATTTTCTACCTTGTTTGATTTTTATAAAATTCCCTAGAAATCATAAAAATACCAAAAATTAACCAAAAATAGTAAAAAATATAAAAAACTTAAAAACATTTTTGTTTGATTTTTTGGATGATTTTTGAATGGCTAAATAATTGGTTGTATTGGCTTGTTTATTTGTTTTTTTATTTCTGTTATTGAATTAAAAATCCAAAAAAAATATAAAAAGATTAAAAATCCACCAAAAAGACTCCTCTTTTTTTTTATTTCTTTTTTAGACTACTTCGTAGGCCACAAGGCCATCACGTGCTCCCTGAGTCCGACCCTGGTCGCTATACCAGGCTAATCCAATAGCCAGGACCACTATTATTTTTATTTGATTTTCATTCTATTTTGGTGGTCTGCACTTAATTTTCTTTATTGACCGATTGATCTCTTGAGCGACTGAGGTCGCAACGACCTTTGTTATTTCTTCATCCTTAGTAGCTCGGGATTTTTCGGGCCATCAGAATGGCGTCGTTGCCGGGGAGCACGGCTTAGTAGTCTTTTTCTTTATTTTCCATTTTCTTTTTGTTTTCTTTTTCGCGGCTTCCTGCGGCTCTTTCTGAGTCCGTGGCTTTGCGTGGCTTTTTATTTTTCTCTTATTTTTGTTTTATTTTATTTTATTTTCTTTTCTTTTATTTTTTGTTTTGTTTGATTTTGCTTGTTTATTTTATTTGTCATTTTTGCACATATACCCTTGTTTAGTTTCTTGCCTTTATTTGATTATTCTTTCTGGTTGATAACACTCTGTTTCTTTCTTGCGAGGGCCCGAGGACCGAGGCAGCGACTTTTGAGAAGCCGACGCAACCACGGGATTCAGAGGGGGCTCCCTTCTACACGGAGCCGTAGGAGAGCGTGAGAGAGTAGCTGAGTGGGAGAGGCTTAGAATAGTTAGACTCTTATTCATTTGAATTATTGTAATAATAATACAGGGACATCAGACTTGAACTTGGACTCTTTCTCGGGTCTTTTTCGTCGAGCACCGGTGTGCTCGGGGGACCCTTAGGTTTTTCGCAGCTTTCTTCGCGGTTTTTGTTTTTCGCTGCCTTTTACGGTTTTACGCGGTTTTTCTCGAGCCCCTAGACTTAGGAATTTCTGGTTGACTGTGCTATAATTAGTAGTATCCAAACACTTAATTATCTGCATGCACCTATAGTTCGTTAATTGGACCTACTAATAAAATATTAATAAAAATAGCTGACTTACTCCTTTCGAGCCTACGTGCCGTAGCCTGTCCTGCCAAGCGCTGCTCCTGAACCCGATGTATCGGGAGGAGGAGGGGTAGACCGAGATCGGACCCTTTGGATCGAAAGACTGGTGACCAGCTAGACGTTTCTTTCGAGTAGAAGTTGCCTGCTTAGGGACTCGGTTTTCCGCTGCACCATATAGGTAGTTTATTTTCTGTCTTTCAATTCTGCGCGGATCATATTGCATGTAGAGTGCTGGAGACGGGTACACATTTCTTACTCTGCATGCATCATTGATTTCATCGCGCATCGGCTTTTTCGTCTTCTTCCCCTGTTTTTGACATAATAACTAGGAGAACCGAAAATTTCGTTAGGCGTCTTTGTTTTTATTGAAAAAGATCTAAAAAGAAAAACAATAAAATTGGGACTGCTAAAACTATTGATCCTAAAAGACACTTGACTTAAAAACTTGTCTTGGTGAGAGCAACCCCCTCATTGGTTGGTTTGATTGTGCGAGAGAGTGACCTGAACACTGGGTAGAGCCCTCCGGTACTCTTCTCGACTGATTACCGACTACTTCTGTGCGGGACAGTCGGTTGGGAAAGTATCGGGTATCCCAGCAGGTCACGTAATTGCTCTGATATCTTGATTGTTCACCAAAATAAAATTGACAAGATAAATTGACCGAGCCTTTACGGTCTTCAGCTCACGTGCGTTGGTGAACTTGGGGTTTTCCTGTGATCATAGTTTCTCCAGATCTCACCCGCCTTACTCGCCACATCAAGATGATGAGCAGACGATCTCTTAGGCAGCCTCTGGCTGCACCGCTTTCGGGCGCGTCTACCCGTTCATCTAGGTTGGTTCGCGAGAGTCGAGACTAGCTCTCAGAACCCGAGTATGATTCCACCCTGTTCCCCCTCGCCCCGCTTTCTTTCTTTTCTGAGAGGCCAGTGCTAGAGGAGAGACTTTCAGATTTATAGGCACCTCAGTATGGATCATTTGATTTTGCAGAGACCATGGCCGGCAGTTCTGATGATCGCTCTAGAGGTCCACAGACCGAGCACTTTGTTTTGGACCAGGGTGCGATCAACTCCACCCTGATCGCCTCCCTCGAGACAGTACATCAGCAGTTGAGGGATCAGGGAGCTTTTATGTTGGATATGAGGAGAGAGATGGAGCAGATGAGAGCAGAGCGAGAGCAGCGTAGAGACGGGCCGAGAGTCCCAGATGATGTTGCCGCAGCAGCCGCAGCGGCCGCCGCCGCAGCGGCAGCCGCTGCGGCAGGAGCATGAGAGCCACCGAGACCGATGCGGGAGATGCACAACCCCATATCGACATTGATGCATCACTGGGTTGTTTTACCAGCCATCGTGGGGGACTTCAAGTTCCCCCTGAACACCTTGCAGCTCCTCCCCCGTTTCCATGGGCTCGCCACCGAGGAGCCCCATCTCCACCTCCAGGAGTTTCTCATGATATGCAATACTGTCCACGACCGTCAGGTGGACCAGGATACCATCAGGATGATTGCCTTCCCCTTCTCTTTGGCAGACAGAGCAACCACCTGGTTGAAACATCTGGGGAAGTTCATCTACACTTGGGAGCAGCTCCGCACCGAGTACTTGCATAAGTACTATCCACTCGGGCAGACCAATGCCGCGAGAGCCCTGATCAGCAACTTCTCCATGCTCCCCAACGAGCAGTTCCACGACATTTCCAAGCCAAACCTCGTGTAGAGCTTTTTCAGCGGGCTGACACCAGAGCTTCAGGGCTTGGTGAACGCTTCTTGTGGCTGGTCTTACTTCGCCAAGGATCACGACCAAGTCTAGGCCATCTACGAGGAGATGGCTGAGAACTACATGTGATGTCCCAGACTCAATTATACACTAAGGGCAGACCCCAGCAGCCACAACCTGTGCAATACCAGAGGATAGCACGGGTCGACGCCGGTCCTTCCAGTTCGTCCACGGTAGCAGCAGCATAGGCCGAGTCATCAGCCGCGGACATGGGGATCATCAGCGAGAAGCTGGACCGGATGGAGTTGATAGAGAAGAAGCAGTGCCAGGGCATCACTCAGATGCAGTAGATGGCACAGACTCTGAGCGACATGAAGACCCAGCTCATGTGTCTCCAGGAGGCACAAACGGCTTCCCAGCCCCGTCTTCAGTCGCGAGGCGACTCCGACAGCAGCAACAGCTCGTCCCAACGCTCCAGCTCACACCAGCAGCCTAGACAGGTTCACCTTGTACAGGCGGAGCTGTACCAGCAGCCGCAGCCCACCTACCAGTCACCACCATCTCCAGACTTGCAGATGGTGGTATACCAGCCGGATCAGCCTCTGGCAGTGCTCCCGCCACCCCAGTACGACACAGAGCCGTTGATGGATGTCAACGGGATTTGGTATGACCGCCCTCAGCCCGGTATCCGACGAGACCATCCCGGATTCCGGTGGGGGGCCGGAGGTGCCCAGCCCCAGCAGCAGCCGTCAGGTCAGGGTGGCCAGTACGGCCAGCAGAGTGATCACCAGCCGTAGCAGCAGCAACCCCCAGTGTACCCATCACAGCAGCAACAACAGTCATCCTATGGTCCTCGTCCCTATCAGCAGGGACAGTCGTGGAGGCGTGAGCAGCCTCACCAGCAGCAGCAGCCACACCCATACCCCTCTTAGCCGTAGCACCAGTTCCAGCAGCCTCATTACCAGAGAGGCTACCCGTCAGGCTCTCATGGCCCACTTTACGAGAGCCCCGCCTTGGATGATATAGACTGCCTCCTCATGGATCAGCAGGCTACCTTTCGACGGGAGATGGACGAGTTCCGCCAGGAGATGCGGGACATTATGAGAGGGAAGGCCGCCATCCCTGCCCAGATTGAGCAGAACCCCAACAGCCTGAAGAGGAAATCTGAGCAGGTAGCTTATACTGAGTATGCCACTCCTAGTGCTACATTTGATGATATGTCTGCAGACCTTTTTGATACTGATTTTGTCACACTTAGGAGCGGTAGGATGCCAGCAGGCGGCGCCTCGTCTGAGCCACATCATGAGGATACACCCAGAGCGCCTGACGAGGAGGAGGAGAGCGGTACTGAGGCCGCTAGAGATGATGACGGTGGTACTGATGCCACCAAGGATGCTGATTCCACATGCGGTGATGAGGACGCCAATTCACCAGTTGGAGGAGGTGGTACTGAGGCCACCCATGATGCTGAGCCAGAGCGCGGTACTGAGGCTGCGAGTCTTCCAGTTGATCCAGCCGATGGTGGTACTGAGGCCACCCATGCTTCCGTTGAGAGACCTGTAGTTTTTCCTACTTCTGATGTATCTCGGAACTCTGTTTTGAATAAAGGAAAAGGTTTGGTTTTTTCTGATCCCAATGTGGTGCATGATGTATGTGTGGATCCGGCCATCGAGCCGTCTAAACCTTTTCCTAGTCCTTCATCTGAGAAGGACCCAGTGATCCCCTTACCTAGAGCCCTTCAGATGGGGAAGGGGAAGAAAAAAGAAAATCCAAAAAGAGAGATCAGGAGGAGTTCAACCAGCAGATGATAGATCGATTTCACATACAGCTGACTCTTCAGGAAGCTTTGCAGCACATCCCCCTTCTTCAGCGTCCACTGAGAGACAGGACCACAGTTAGGAGGAAGAGGAGGAACCACCATTCAGAGATCCATGTGCTGACGAAAGCCACGTGTTTCGCGATCCAGAACCGACTACCGGCCAAGAGGCCAGATTCCGGAGCCCCTTATGTCAGGTGTCACATCAAAGAGCAGAGGTTCGACCGTACTCCATTGGATAGCGGATCGTTGATCAACTTACTTCCGGCAGCCCTTCTCGACCACTTCGAGTCGGGCACTCATAGACAGAGCAGGACAGTCCTTCAGTTCGCTGATCGATCTGTCAAGAGGCCGAAGGGGTTGTTACGAGACGTTGTCGTCACGATTCAGGGCCTGCAATTCCCCGTGGACTTCGTAGTGTTGGACATGGAGATCCTTGAGTCCGTGACCGATACCCCCATCATTCTCGGTCGTTCGTTCTTGGCCACAGCCAAGGTGGTGACTGACCATGATAGCGGGAAGGTATACTTTCGCATCGAGGGCGAAAGTGTACAAATAGAGATGGTCGAGGACAGCAGAGCCAGATACAGAGCATGCTTAGAGACGACTTCAGACACAGAGCAGCTGACAGATGCAGGGTTAGACATCCACCAGGACTGTGACTTTGTGATCACAGACGATGAGGCAGTTTGGGCAGACCCAGCAGCACATGCCATCCTCTCACTTTCAGATCCTGCTGATGCAGAGACAATAGCAGAGGAGAGCTTGGAGAGCACATTCCTGGTTCAGGATACCTTAGAGGCACTGAGTTTTTTGATGATGGTGGTACTGAGGCCACCTTGGATGATGTAGATCCCTTAGAGTCAGAGTCTGATTGGGCAGATTGTGATGATTACATGCCAGACCTGACTTCCACTAAGCCTACAGCTGAGGAGGAGGTAGATGCCGAGCAGGGCAGAGACAGTCCATCAGGGCAGCCTTCTCCAGTTTCTGAGAGTTACAGAGAGTTTCAGTTCTCCCATGCAGATTTGGCAGCATTCACGCAGACATTTCAGAGGCCAGATCCACCAGCACCCAGTTGTCCAGAGTTGAAGCCGCGCCCTACATCGCTGAATTATAGATTCCTTGCGTGTGAGCCTGATATGTACCCAGTCATTATCTCCGTCGATCTGACTGGAGAGCAAGAATCCCGTCTGATGGGGGTTCTTGAAAAGAACCACAAGGCAATCCGATGGAGCATAGCAGATCTCCAGAGGATAAGTCCGGCCCTGTGCTCCCACCATATCTATCTCGAGGATGGGGCTAAGCCGTCGCGTGAGTTCCAGCGACGATTGAAACCAATCTGAGAGAGGTTGTCATGAAGGAAATTCCGAAATGGTGGAGCGTCGATTTTATCTACCCCATCTCCGATTCCAAGTGGGTCAGCCCTTTGAATGTGGTGCCCAAGAAGACGGGCGTCACTATAGTGATTAGCGAGTCTGGAGAGGAGATTGCTACACGAGTACCCACTTCTTGGCGGGTCTGCATTGATTACAGGAGACTCAATCAGGCCACCAAGAAGGATCATTTCCCCCTGCCCTTTATAGACCAGATCATTGAGAGACTGGTAGGGAAGAGCCATTACTGTTTTCTGGATGGGTACTCGGGCTACAACCAGGAGGCCATCGCTCCCGAGGACCAGGACAAGACCACCTTTACCTATCCCTTCGGCACATATGCCTTCCGACACATGCCATTTGGGCTATGCAATGCCCCTGCGACCTTTCAGAGATGCATGATGTCGATATTTTTCGGTCATGGTAGGGGAGTGCATGGAGGTCTTCATGGATGATTTCTCGGTCTACGGCGACGGATTCGACTCCTGTCTTGACTGCCTAGACCGAGTACTTCAGCGATGTATAGAGGTTCATTTGGTGTTGTCTTGGGAGAAGAGTCACTTCATGGTGACTCAAGGGACGGTGCTTGGCCACATTATCTCCAACAGGGCCATGGAGGTTAATCCGGCCAAGGTAGATGTCATTAGAAAACTCGCACCTCCGTCCAATTTGCCGCAGTTACGGTCATTCCTGGGGCACGTCGGTTTCTACCGACGATTCATTCATGATTTCAGTAGGATTGCCCGACCGTTGACTGACCTGCTGATGAAAGACACCGAGTTCCTTATCGATGACAAGTGTCTTTCGTCCTTTGAGACTCTCAAGCAGTGTGTTATTGAGGCTCCTATTCTTCAGCCGCCTGATTGGTCTATCCCATTCGAGATCATGACGGATGCCTCCGATTTTGCCGTAGGGGCCGTGCTGAGACAGAGGAGGGATGGAGTCCCATTTGTTATCCACTACGCCAGCCGCACATTGGATTCCGTGCAGCGGAATTACACAGTCACAGAGAAGGAGATGCTAGCCGTAGTGTTCGCCCTAGATAAGTTCAGACCGTACATTATTGGATCTAGAGTGACCCTGTTTACTGATCATACCGCCATCCGATACCTCATGGCCAAGAAGGATGCCAAGGCCAAACTGACTAGATGGATCCTTCTACTCCAGGAGTTCGACATTGAGATCAAGGATAAGCCTGGAGTCAAGAATGTGGTGGCGGATCATCTCTCCCGATTAGAGCAGCCTGAGGATTCTGAGCAGATTGATCCTATTTGTGAGACCTTCCCAGATGGGGCGATCCTTGCTATCGCCTCACTCCCGTGGTATGCCGATATTGTGAATTTTCTTGTTGCTAAGAAAGTCCCACAAGATTGGCCCAGGTAGAGGCTTGAGACCTTCCTTGCGAAGGCCAAGTCCTACCACTGGGAGGATCCCATCCTTTACCACAAAGGAGGGGACAACGTCTGGCGTAGGTGCATTCCTCAGGAGGAGCACCATAGCGTCCTCACTTACTGCCACAAGCTTGAGGCAGGAGGACATCAGTCTGGGAGGATAACGGCACAGAAAGTGGTCCAATCCGGCTTGTGGTGGCCTACCCTCTTCAAGAACTCTGATGAGTTCGTGAAGAGGTGTACTGACTATCAGAGGATGGGCACTTGTGGACAGCGTGATATGATGCTGATGCAGCCCATTCACTTCTGTGAGGTTTTTGACGCGTGGGGCATCGATTTCATGGGTCCATTCCCTATGAGTCAGGGATTTGAGTACATTCTGTTGGCCGTTGACTATGCTAGTCGTTGGGTTGAGGCTATCCCCGCCCGAACCGCTAATGCCAGGACAGTTTGCAGATTTTTGAGGAAGCACATCATTACGCGGTTCGGGGTACCTCGAGTATTGATTTCAGATGGTGGGTCTCATTTCATCAACGACCAGGTGAAGGGCCTTGCTAGCGAGTTCGGCATAGACCATCGAGTTGCCACTCCTTACCATCCCCAGACGAATGGTCTAGCCGAGGTGTCGAATAGGGAGATCAAGACTATTTTGTAGAAAGTCGTCCACCCTGACCGAAAGGATTGGTCACAGCTTTTGGACTCGGTCTTGTGGGCATATAGGGCGTCTTTCAAGACACCATTGGGCACATCTCCCTTTCGCCTCGTATATGGCAAGCCGTGCCATTTGCCTGTTGAGCTGAGACACAGGTCACTTTGGGCAGTCACTGAGATACTTATGGATCTCGGATAGTGTAGGAGACCAGAGGAGGGCAGAGCTAGCAGCCCTGGAGGAGCTTAGAGATACCGCCTTCTCAAACAGCCTACATTACAAGGAGAGAGTGAAGGAGTGGCATGATTCTCACATCAGCCACATGCATTTTGAGCCTGGACAGAGAGTATGGCTGTTTGATGCTAGGCTTCGTTTATTTCCAGGGAAGCTACAGGGCAAATGGAAGGGACCTTATCTGGTGAGAAAGGTACACGACAACGGTAGCATTGACATATCCGAGTTGTCTTCTGAGAGTACCTTTCGAGTGAGCGGCCAGCGGCTCAAGCCATTTCTTGATCATGAGCCGCAGGTCGTTGATGTTGCCCCTATTCACTTTGCGTGAGATGTGGTCTTTTGACTCACATCTATTGCATCTCACGCCTGATTATCACTGTTCCCTCGACCGGTATAGATCTAAATGTCCACATCATCCCATTCTTTAGTCCCACATCCCGTTTGTCATCTTTGATTATGCTATACTTAGGGTGTACTTTACCCTAAGTATAGGGGGGATGTGGGACCTTTGAGTATTTCTTTTGATTCTTTTTACCCCTGTTTTGCTGCCTATACTTAGGGATATTTTACCCAAAGTATGGGGGGGGGTAGATCCTGTACATTCTTCACTCGGTTTTCCCTTCGTGTACAGCCTGCTATACTTAGGATTACTTGATCCTAAGTATACGGGGAAAAGCCGAGATCCTCTTGATTTCTATTCATTCATTCTTCTTTGTATATAGCCTTCCTTTTCACTTCCCTATACATAGCACGAGTTATGTCTTCTTCATCGCTCTTGTCTCTGAGGACATCGTTCGAGCTAAGTATAGGGGGGGGTGTATATATTTCATATATACTTTAGCCATAACTCGTACTTTATGTGAGTGTGTGAATAAATAAAAATGACTAAAAACCCTAAAATTCACAAAAATTAAAAAAAAATTTCATGTAAATAATCATTCTTTTATTTGCACAAACATAGCTAGTGTACAAACTATTTTTGTGAAAATGTTTTCAAAAACCTTTTGTGTGAAGATTGTGTAAATATGTGTATAGAAAAATTATGTAAATAGTAAAATAATTTTCCAAAAATATTTTGAAAATCAAAAAGTTTGCAAAAATCTTGTGTAAACGTGTGTAAATACTTTTGCAAAAACTTGCATTCATGCATTCATCCATTCATGATTTCAAAACATTTTTCAAAAATTTTGCATGTTTGTAAAAATAGTGTAAATAGTATCTTTGTACATATGTATATAGTTTTTCCTGGATTATAGTTGACATTTAAACTAGCCTGGAATTAAATTGGGAAATGGAGCTTGATTAAGATCTTAACCCACCTAATTTATAAGAGGAACCTTATAGGGCTTAGGTTTAAGGCTTTTCAGGTCCATGGTGACTTAATTCTTTGAGTCCACTAGGCTATGATCACATGTCATCTCAATGAGCCTAAGTAGAGCACTTAACAACATACACATGACTCATATGGACAATGACTTTACTTGGACACCGCACTTAGCACCGAGCTCTCTACGGATGAAGTGGTGAGGAGGCAGTTTTCCTTGGCTTGGGGTAGCATATGAGGGTAGTACTTCTAGGCGGAACCTCTCTTCTTCTTTTAGTGAAAGAAGTGTGTCTCAACTTGGTCTGGTTTCCATGAGGTCTAACGACAGGAGTTGTGGGTTACAATAATGCTTCAAAAGAGGGATAGTCTACTGTCTCAAGAGGAAAAACTCCTTGTATATATGATGCACATCTATATGTTGTATAGATGCACTTGAAAAAAAATGCAAAAAGAAAATAACTCCAAAAAAGTGGTGGGTCTGATAGAAAATGATAATCCCACCAGAGTATGTATATAGAGTGCAAATAAGCAAAGCTTGAGATTCATGTCCCACCTTATGTAGCTCGCAGTAGGGAGACTTGGCTACACTGGTTGAGCTCCCAAGGATACATGGCTACATTGGCCATGGTCCATTCTCTTCTTCCTCCTCTTCTTGAGCCGGTTGAACTTGAACTTATAAGGGAATACCCCGCTCCTCGAGGAAAGAGTGGCCAAATTGAGGTCATAGAGTTACCTTATTGGGGAGGGTTGTCAAGTTGTCACTTCCGAGGTGGAGAGCTTATACTTCACATTCACAGTACAAGGAAAGACTCATGGTCTTCAGGGTTTGTGTTTGGTGACTTGTTCTGATCTAGATTGTTGAGGAGTCTTGATTATAGATTAGAGGAACTTAGAGGCTGTTGAGTTTTAACCTTAAGTCCAAATAAGGTTCCGACACATTAATAATATAAAGATCTGATCGAGCTCCATAATTCAATTTAATGAAGGCAAGTTTAATATTCAACCTTGATCCATGTACATTCTCCTCTTTTTCTTCTTCTTTCTCTTTTTTTTCACTTCTTTTTCAAATAAGTGTTTGCTAAGGGACTAGCAAAGTTAAGTATAGGGGGTGATGAATACTGATTCGTCACTCTTTATTCTTATATTTTAGCTAAAAAAACCTTTGCAAATACATGTAGATATGCGTAAATACAAATAATTAACAAAAGGCATGCATTGTGTAAAAACTAATAATTAGCATGTTTTTGTGCAAAAATAAAAGAATAAAGAATGAAAAGAAAAAGAGGAAATATTTAGAATAAATATTGAGCAACCTAATCCCAAGGGAGGGCTCAGCATGGCCCTGACCGCATAAAAGCCAAAGTAGAGAGAGATAGGGAGCTCATGTGTGTAAATATACCTGTAAATATAATAAAAATATTTTACTCTAAAAATAAAATAAAATGGTTTTTGTATATATTTTTAAATATTTGTAAATAGAAAATCCAAATAAAAATAGAAAAAATTAAAAAGAAAACACCTCTAAAAATTACAAAAAATTATGTATGTTTGTTTTGCCTTGTTTGATTTTCTGACCAATTGTGGTCATTTTTAGATTTATAAAACATAGAAAAATTACAAAACTCCTAAAAACCCATAAAAATTCTAATAATTAAAAGAAAAATCAAAAATTAATAATTCCAGTGGCCAAATTTTCCTCGTGTTTTGATTTTTGCAGGAAAATTTCCTTCAGTATTTATTAGGGCCAATTTGCATTTTAATTTGGCCCTTGAAACTTGACTGGACAGTACCCTTTATTTTCTGCCTTGTTTGATTTTTATAAAATTCCCTAAAAATCAGAAAAATACCAAAAATTAACCAAAAACAGTAAAAAATATAAAAAAACTTAAAAAGATTTTTGTTTGATTTTTGGGTGATTTTTGAATGGCTAAATAATTGGTTGTATTGGCTTGTTTATTTGTTTTCTTATTTCTTTTATTGAATTAAAAATCCAAAAAAATTATAAAAAGATTAAAAATTCACCAAAAAGACTCCTCTTTTATTTTATTTCTTTTTTAGACTACTTCATAGAACGCAAGGCCATCACGTGCTCCTTGAGTCCGACCATGGTCGCTATACCAGGCTAATCCAATAGCCAAGACCGTTATTATTTTTATTTGATTTTCATTCTATTTTGGTGGTCTGCACTTAATTTTCTTGATTGACCGATTGATCTCTTGAGCGACTGAGGTCGCAACGACCTTTGTTATTTCTTCATCCTTAGTAGCTCGAGATTTTTCGGGCCATCAAAGACACACCAAAGAAAAAGTTTGAGGTCTTGTCACACACGCGAGAGTCCAAACGAACACCGCTAGAAAAGACAATTAATTACAAAAATTAAAATTGTAGAAGAATAAATCCTAGACTCTACGCTCTCTCACAACTCGACTCGATCTTAATTTTTAATGCATCTTTGCGTAAGTTAGTGAAGATGCATCGGTTCTCGAAAACCGCTCCACGTACGCTGGGTACCTTATAAGAAAAATAAGAGAGAGTGTGTCAAAAATAGTGACACAAAATCAAAAAAAATAAGGAAATAAATGCAGAAAAGAGAAAGAAAAAATGGAAAATATACAATGAAGATTCGGGGTCAGACTACCTGAATAAAGAAAATCGAACAAAAAAATTTTAGAAAAAATCTAAGCCATTTGTCTCCCCGGCAACAACGCCATCTAACGAGTCGTGAATTCGCCCTATGTTGATTTTCTATCGAGCATTAAATTAGTGTTGTTTCATTGTAGGCGGGCAATCAGAATTGGTTAAGAAATAACCACAATATTTTTTTCAATTTTATTCAAAGTGTTTTTGTGTTTATTTTACTTCGACTAGTCCCAAGGTCGAACTCAAGGAGGCAAAGGAACAACATAAAATTTTTTCTATCACACAAGGTGGTCTTTTTTTGTATTTTAATGCAATTTTGTGATGCAAAATGCAAATGTGGCCAATTTTAGGGACTAAAATACGATTTTCAAGCAAATGATGTCCGAAAAATATGAAACTTGGCCGAGGTGATAATTATGATGAAATTAATGCACTGTAATTTTTTTGGATGCGAAATAAACATTTTATGAATTTATGAATGCAAAAGATGTGAACTTCAATATTTTATTATAATAAATATAAACCTATTTATTTTGAAGAGATAAAATTATCTAAGATCTATCACTATGATCGATCTCAGAAAAAATCCTAAATCTCGAAAACATGAGATTTAATACCTGTTAAAAATTAAAGATTGAAATGGGTAAAATGATTTTGTTAGGGTAAATTATGCATGTAAATGCAATTTCTTTTGGGAACAATGTTAAACACATCTAATTCTACAATTCGTAATTTTTTGGCACATTTTAGAGCAATGGTTATTTAGTTATGAATTTTAAAGCACAGAATTGGCAAAATATGTAAATTTCCACAAAATAATTAATTATTAATTAGCCACTCATCACGAAAATGTCAAACATATGCCAAGATGTAGAGAATTAGTTGAAGAACAAAATGCTATTTTTGTAAAAATAAAATGATGCAATAAAGCAGTTCAAAGTGAAGGGAGAACCCAATGGTCTTAGTGTAAATTACAATAAAATAAAAAATGCAAGGAGGACTAAATTGTAATTACCGAAAGTGCTGGGGGTCCACTACAAAATTTTCAAGTGATCACGTGCCAAGCACGTGACCCTTAGTCGGTGGGGTCTGATGGCAAATAAGAGAACTTGGGGGGGGGGGATTCTGCAATTAACTTAAGAGGTCACATGCCCTACGCATGTGCTCTTGGCTGGGGGCATTTTTGTAACTCGTCCAAACACCAAGGGCCTCCATGTAATTAACCCCAACCCACACGTGCAGATCACATGGCCTGGGGGTTGCCTTATGTTGTCATTTCCTCCCCACGTACACGGCACTGGGGAGGGCCTTGGGTTGGCGACCCGGCCGATGAAGGCGGCGGATGGAGAGGAGCGGCGGTGGAGCTCACCCTCCTGGGGCACCGGCGACTGAGTGCGGTGGAGAAGTAGGTGGTGGAGCATTGCCGATGAAGGAGGTAGCGGCATGGCAGACTACGGAGTAGTAGGTGCGACGTCGTTGAAGGGCATCATGGTGGACGAAGGAGGAGCGTTGATAGTAGCAAGCGGTGGAGTCGAAGGCGTTGGTTGACTGGATGGTGAAAGGTGGAGGTATCTCGTTGGCTCGACAGCGAAGGCGCCGGAACGAGGTAGGCTCGGAGCAGATGTATTGTGCTGCAACGAGGGGGGGCCTCGGATCTTGCCAAGAAGATGGAGGAGGGGCTCTATCACCGCCTCCTCCTCACTCAGAAGCTATCTCCAGATAGGTTCAACGGAGGGGTTGACGGTTGCTTAAATAGGCGAGGAGTTGGGGACAAGATCTGTGATTGGGAGGGGGTCATCGATACAATCGGGGTTGATGAGATTGGACGAGTATGCGTTAACCATGGAAGGAAACTGGAAGAGGCAATCTGAGATGGTCGCGTGAGATTTGCAGGGTAATCGCAGCGGTGGGATTTTGGGAAAGGGAACAGAGAATCAAAGGAAGGGGATGATGCACAGGTGTCGTCCGATCAGCCGATATCGGACGGCCTTGGTACTACCGCATGGCAATGCTGGGAAGGAGAGGTTCGACATGTGTAGTGCGCGTGAATGGGAGGCACGTGCACTGCACATGCGAGGAATTTTTTTATTTTTTATTTAAAAATATAAAAAAATAAAATACAAAAATGGGTGACACATTGCGGCTCCAGGAGCTACCACGTGTCAGCCTTAGAAAATTCAAAAAATTAAATATAAAGAGTATCCCATGTACATAGAATACCTTAATTTTTGGGTTTTCTAATTTTTTTTGTCATTTGAAAACCAGATAAAAATCCAGAAAAAATATGATAAAATCAAAGATAAATAATTTTTTTATTTTTATTAAATAATAAAAAGAAGAAATAAAATAAAATACGGAAAAGACGTTTTTACAAACAGTTAGTGAAGACTCGGACTCAATTAGTTTCTTTGATTTCAAGCTTAGTTTGGATTTGGATTTTTGCGTATTTTAATAAAACTTAGAAGATAAATGAAAAAGAAATAAAATAAAATGGATTTACTATGTATATAAAATAATAGGTCGAAAACCGCTAAAATATAAAATGTACAAAAGAGGCCCAAAACCCAACTTCGATATATGAACCCCGATTCACTTGAACTTTATCTTTTTTTGAAGGTAATTGAATTTTCATTAGTTTAAAAGTAGTAGGACCAAATCAGACACTATATGAGGAAGATATAAAGGTTTTTGTCCGGAAATCCTAGATCTAGGGTTTGAGTTTTTGTTCCACTTATTTAAGGTTAGGGATTTTTTTGTATTTTTTATTTATTCTTGTTAGTAATATGTAAACAGTGGAAGTGATTTCAGGTCAATTGGAGTTAGCATGAATTAGTTAAAAATCAGGGAAGTTAGGCTATTTTACAGGTCATTTTGGCTGGGATTTTTGGCTTCTTATTTTGTGCAAAAAAAGTGATAAAATGCAATTTTTATCAAAACATGCATGAATGCTAATTATAAAGAGTAAATGAATAAATGCTAATGAATTTTAGGGATTTGCGTTTAATTTCTGACTTTTAGAGTGATGAATCGAAGATTCATCATCCCCTATACTTAGGATCAAGTAATCTGAAGTATAGAAGTATTTTCACATGTGGAAGACCAAGGGTTAGAATGTACAGGGTCTACCTCCCCTATACTTAGGGTAAAATATTCCTAAGTGTAGGTGGCAAATAGAGGTAAAAGAATTAAAAGATAAACAAACGTCTGACACCCCCCTATACTTAGGGTAAAGTACATACTAAGTATAGCACAATCAGGAGATGCAAGTGGGGTGTTAGACCAAAGAATGTATGATATGGACATCTGGATCTATATAAGGACAGAAGAAGGTGATAATCAGACATGAGATGCAATGATATGAGTCAAAGACAACATCTCATGGGGCAACGCCAACGATCAGCGGATCATGGTCTAGATATGGCTTCATGCGTTGACGGTTAACTCGAAAGGTGGACTCTGATGACATCTCAGATATATCAATGCTGCAATTGTCATGAACCTTTCAAACCAAGTATGGTCCTTCCACTTGCTCTGCAACTTCCCTGGAAATATTCTCAACTTAGCATCGAATACCCATACTCATTTGTTTGGCTCAAACTGCTTATGGTTGATATGAGAATCATGGCATATCTTCACTCTCTCCTTATAATGTAGGCTACTCGAAAAGGTTGTATCTCTAAGCTCATCCAAGGCTGCCAATTCTACCTTCCTATGGTCTCCTATACTCTCTGGATCCAATAATATCTTAGTGACAGCCCAAAGTGACTTGTGCTTTATCTCCACAGGTAAATGGCATGGCTTTCCATAAACGAGACAAAAGGGAGATGTACCCAAAGGTGTCCTGAAGGATGTCTGATATGCCCACAAGATCGAGTCCAAAAGCTGTGACCAATCCTTTCGGCCTGGGTAGACTACTTCTGTAATATCGTCTTGATCTCCCTATTCTATACCTCAACAAGACCATTGGTCTGAGGATGATATGGAGTGGCAAATCGATGGCTTATGTTGAACTCGTTAGCAAGGGCATTTACCTTGTCTTTGATAAAATGAGACCCCCCTTCAGATATCAAAACTCTAGGCATCCCGAATCGTGAAATTATATTCTTCCTCAAAAATCGACAAACAGTCTTAGCATCTGCGATTCGAGCGGGAATGGCCTCAACCCAACGACTCACATAATCAACAACCAACATATTGTACTCAAATCCCCGACTCTTAGGGAATGGACCCATGAAATCAATGCCCCATGCATCAAAAACCTCACATAAGTGAAGGGGCTGCATTAGCATCATGTCACGCTGTCCACAAGGGCCCATCCTCTGACAGTCAGTACATCTCTTCACGAATTCATAAGAATCCTTGAAGAGGGTAGGCCACCATAAGCCGGATTCTAACAATTTCTGTGTTGTTCTCCTCCCAGAATGATGTCCTCTTGCCTCAAACTTGTGGCAATATGTGACGATGCTATGGAGCTCCTCTTGAGGAATGTACCGACGCCAGACGCTATCCTCTCCTTCGAGACAAAGGATGGGATCCTCCCAATGGTACAACTTGGCCTTCGCGAGGAAGGTCTCAAGTCGCTACCTGGGCCAACCTTATGGAACTTTCTTGGCGACAAGATAGTTCATAATGTCAGCGTACCATGGGAGCATGCAATAGCAAAGATCACCTCATCTAGGAAGGTCTCAGTAATAGGCTCAATATGATCAGATTCCTCAAGATTTTCCAACCAGGAGAGATGATCTGCCGCCACATTCTTTACTCCAGGCTTATCCTTAGTCTCAATATCAAACTCCTGGAGTAGAAGGATCCATTTAGTCAATCTTGCTTTGGCATCCTTTTTTTCCATGAGGTGCCTGATGGTGGTATGATAAGTGTAAATAGTCAATCTAGATCCAAGAATATACGATCTGAATTTGTCCAAGGAAACAACTACGTCTAGCATCTATTTCTCCGTGATAATGTAGTTTTGCTGAGCGGCATCCACTGTACGGCTAGCGTAGTGAATGGCAAAAGGAAATCCATCCCTCCTCTGTCCTAGCACAGCCCCTATGGTAAAATCAGAAGCATCAGTCATGATCTCGAATGGGAGAGACCAATTCGGCAGTTGAAGGACATGAGCCTCAACAACTAGATTCTTGAGAGTCTCAAAGATGCATGACACTTATCATCTACAATGAACTCGGTGTCTTTCATTAGCAGATCAGTAAGTAGTAGGGAAATCCTGAATGAATCATCGGTAGAAAACAACATGCCCCATAAAAGACCGTAACTGACATAGGTTGGACGGTGGATTGAGTTTCCTTATGATATCCACCTTGGCCGGATCAAACTCCATGCCCCTTTTGGAGATGATATGACCAAGCACCGTCCCCTAAGTCACCATGAAGTGACTCTTTTCCCAAGATAGAATAAGATTGACCTCGATACAGCGCTGAAGCACACGGTCCATGCAGTCAAGACAAGCGTCAAAACCGTCGTCGTAGATTTAGAAGTCATCCATGAAGACCTCTAAGCAATTACCCACCATTTCTAATAAGATGGTCAACATGCACCTTTGGAATGTCGCTGGGGCATTACATAAACCAAAGGGCATCCGTGTGAAAGCATAAGTTCCAAACGGACAGGTGAATGTCATTTTGTCATGGTATTCAGTTTTTTGGCCACCTGATTGTAACCGGAGTGCCTGTAAAGGAAGCAGTAATGACTCTTCCGAGCTAGCCTCTCGATAATTTTATCAATTAAAGGCAACAGGAAAGATCCATCTCGGTGGCATGATTCATTCATCTGTAGTCCACATAGACCCTTCAAGAAGTGGGTACCCGGGTAGCGATCTCCTCTCCAGACTCACAATTGTGGTGATGTCCATCTTCTTGGGAACCACATGCAATGGACTAACGCACTTGGAGTCGGAGATGGGTAGATAAAATCAGTGCTATTCCTTGTTCTTGCAAATCGAGAAAGTCAACCACCGATCTCTTCCAAAGGAGACAACTGTCTGCGCGAGTCACCTTCTTCTAAGCTCCGAGTCACCTTCTTCTAAGCTCCTCTAGACGACACCATTTGTATATCTCTTTCATGACACTTGTTGAAGATTCGAGTTCATTCATCGCTGGAACTCACGTGACGGCCTAGCATCTTCTTCGAGATAGATATGGTGGGAGAACAGGGCCGGATTTATCCCTTGGAGATCAGCTACGATCCATCCTATTGCCTTACGGTTCCTTTCAAGAACCTACATCAGACGAGATTCTTGTTCTCCAGTCAAATCTGCTGAGACAATGACTAGCTACATCTCATGCTCACCCGCAATGAATCTATAATTCAGCGACTGTGGCAAGGACTTCAACTCTGGGTAACTGGGAGCTGGCAAATATGGCTTCTGGAATGTCTGCGTGAATGTAACCAGATCTGAATGTGAGAACTCTCGTTGATCATGAAAATCTAGTGAAAATGGCACTGCTGGTGTGTCAGTACTCAGTGCTGGCTCAATCTCCACTCTAGCTACTAGCTCTATGGGAATCAGACAAGGCAAATAATCATCAAAATCGTCCTAGTCTATGTCCGAATCCGAGGGATCTGAATCGGAATCACAAGAAATATACTCTGCTCCGCTATCGTGAACGCGGTTGCCAGCCTTGAATGTGTCCTCGACCAAGAGTATGCTCTCCGAACTCTCATCTGCTAGAAGTTGTAACTATTTGGTATCTGAAGGTGCAACAAGATCTCATGAAACTGTGTCAGACCAAATGGCTTTGTCATCTGTGATCACAAAATCACACTCCTGGTGGATGTCTCGCTCTGTCATTATTGTCTGCTTCGTAATACTGGTCTGCTCTGAGCAAGCTGAATCTCGTGCTCTGGTCTCGTTGATCGCATCTATTTTATACTCTCTCCCTCGATGCGAAAGTATACCTTCCCACTATCATGGTCGGACACCACCATGGCTGTGGCCAATATTGTACGTCCTAGAATGATGGGGGTATCTGCCACTGACACAGGGATCTCCATGTCCAAAACAATGAAGTCCACGGGGAATTTCATGCCCTCAATTGTTACGACCACGACCTTCAACAACCCCTTCCTTCTCTTGATAAATCGATCAACAAGGACTGTCCCGCTCTATCAAAGAGGGGCAAACTCGAATCGGTCAAGTAAGGCTGCTGGAAGTAGATTGATAGAAGAGCCACTGTCTATAAGAGTCTGGTCAAATCTCTACTCATGAATGTGGCATCTGACATAGGGAGCTCCTGCCTCTGGCCTCTTGGCTGGCAGACGGTTTTGAATCACGAAGCATGTGGCACGAGTGAGCACATGGATCTCTGCATGAAGGTTTCGTCTCTTCCTACGGATGGTATTCTTCTCTCTCAAGATCTTATGGAAGAGAGGGATGTTCTCAGGTGCCTTCTGTAGAGTCAACTGAATCTGAAATCTGTCTATCATCTGTTGGCTAAACTCTAATTGTTGGGTCTTTTTTGGATTTTCTTTTTTATTCCCCTTTACCAAGCAGAGTACCTGAGGGAAAGGGATGGTTGGGCCCTCCTCAAATAAAGGGTAGGAATAGGTTCATGATGTTGTTAGGGAATGGAATCCATACAAGGGTCATCATGCATCACATATGGACTCGAAGTAGATGAAGAAATCTTTCCGTTGTTAATTGTTCTGGTCTTTTTGTTATTGTCCCAAGATACAAAAATAGAAGGAAACACAGCTGGAAAAGAAACGGTGGCATACGTACCTCCCACGGCATCGATCTTCATGGCATCAGCACCGTGCTCTAGCTCAGCATCTGGTAGAACTATGGCGTCAGTACCACCAACTGCATATGGAGAAGAGACGGCCTCAGTACCGTCGACTGGATCATCATCCTTGGAGGTGTTAGCATCACCGTCATCAACATCATCATTAGCAGCATCCGCACCGCTATCCTCCTTGTCTGGCGCTCCTAGATCATCATGGGGTTATCGCTAAGACGAGGTGCCGCCAGCTAGCATCCTATCGCTCCTAAGTGTCACAAAATCAGCATCAAATAGGTATGAAGAAATATCACCCAATGAATCACTAGGAGTGGTGGTCTCTGTGAACAGTACCTGCTTAGACTTCCTCTTGAGGTTGTTCAGATTGGGCTCGATCTGAGCGGGTATGGAGGCCTTGCCCTTTATGATATCTCTCATTTCCTACCTGAACTCATCCATCTCCTGCCTAAAGGATGCCTGCTGGTCTAAAAGAAGGCGGGCTAGATCATCAAGAGATGGGTTCTCATAGGCTGGTCCATGAGAATCGGACGGGTTGCCTCGCTGAAATTGAGGCCGGCTCTTGTAGTGATGAGGTTGAGGCTGAGTGAACTACTGAGGCTGATCCTTCCTCCACTGTTGTCCTTGATAGTAGGGATGAGGCCCCAACTGGTAATGGTGTTGTGGCTGGGTGTACTGGGGCTGCTGTTGCGGCTGCTGGCTGAACTGTCCACCCTTACTTTGAGGTTGTTGCTGGGATGAGGTACCTCCTGTAGACCACCTAAATCCAGGATGATCTCGGCAAATCACAGGCTAGGGACAACCATACCAAATACTGTTGACTTCCATCAACGGCTCCTGCTCGTAAGGGTAAAGGGAAAGATCTACCAAGGGCTGATTCATCTGATACACCACCATCTGAGTGTCCTGAGATGGTGGTGGTTGTGAGTAATGCTGCTACAATGACTGAACTGACTCTTCCTGAATCTTGTGGACCTGGCGGTACTGGGCAGGTAGTTGTGAAGATCTGCTGCTGCTAGGATCAGCCCGTTTACTTAGATGGGGCTGAGAAGCCATCTGTGCCTCCTAGAGACACAAGATCTGGGTCTTCAGGTCACTGAGAGTCTGTGCCAACTGGTCGATCTACGTCATGCCCTGGAACTGCTTCTTCTCGATAATCTCTATGCGGTCCAACGTTTCGCTAATGATACCCATGTCAGCTGCTGACGACTCTGCATGTGTTGCTGTTGCTGACGAAATGGATAGACATGCATCAACATGTGCTATACTCTGATAGGACACAGCCTATGGATGGGTCTTCCCTTGTGTGTAGGCTCAGGTCTGGGATATCATTGTTTAATTGATGAATCTCCATTTCATCACCTTTATTCTATCATTTTGGCCTCAAAAACCCCAGCAGATGCATGTAAATAGCATCAAAGTGTACATAATAGCATTCATGATTCATTGTATTAATTACACATTAAATAAGGTTCTTAATGCCAAAATTAGAGAATAAAGAGGAGAAAAGAAAAAGGAATAAAATATTGCAAATATTTTATAACCCAAACCCCGAGACCAAGGCCAGCTTGGTATTGGTCGACAAGGAATAAAGTAGGGGGAGATAAGGGCCAGTGTACAATACATACCCCATTTATTCATGCATTTATTTATGCATTTTTGACACCTATTTTATACATAATTATTTATTCATCAAATAAAGAAACTTTGTACATGAAAGTTGTAGATAATAATGTAAATAAAAATACAAAATTGAGTTTGTGTAAAAATAATACTCAGTGTACATTTTATACACAAAATAAAAAGCAACAATCTCAACTTCACAGACCCATATCTTGCAAATAAAAACTCCAAATCAGCCAAACTCACCTTTAATTGTATATAGCATTCCAAGAACTATTTAATAAAATTGGTTTCATAATTTTTGGAGTCCATATGCAGAAGTTAGGTTTTTTGCCCTCCTTGTATATAGGATTGATTAAAATATTCTTTTTATTCAATATTCATTATTTTTATAAATTCATATTTTTAGAATTTTTTAGATAATGTATATAATGCATACACATATTAGAAGTAAATGAAAACCAAAAATAATTTCAAAAATAAAATAAGTCTACAAAATTCATAGACAAAATACCTATACTATATATCTTTATATAAATAAAAAGGATTTTAATCCTTGGTTCTTTTATTATTTTATATTTTTATAATAATGTATACATTATACATAACTCATTAAAAATGTAAATCCAAAATAAAAATCAAGAAAATATATTAAATAAATTAAGAATACAAAACACATAGGTAAAATACCTATAAGGATACCTACATATACCTATACCTATTTATTTAAAAATGTAAATAAACTCCTAAAAATTAAATAAAAATACCTTTATAATCACAAAAATAAATTATAAATTTATAAAATAAGATAATAAAATAATAAAATAATAAAATAAAATAAACAAATTAAAAATAAAATACATAAAAATACATGTAAATACATACATATACACATTATTAAATTAAAACCATAATAAAACACTTCAAAAAATTCAATAAAAATCAAAAATAAATACTACATAAAAAAATACAAATTTTTTATGTTTTAAGAAAATTATAATAAAATCATTTACTATTGTAAATAAATCAATATCAACTCGAATTCCCTGTTTTGTCTTCTAGCTGATGACTTGGACCAATCACAGGCCGTCAACAGTTGACCGCTCGGTCAACTGCTTCCCCAACCGCCCGATGTGACGCAGCCTGTCTCTTCGCCCGTCTTCTCCCATTTTTCTCGGGAACACCATCCATCAATCAAAGATGCTTCCTTCACAAGAATTGCTCTCTAATCATCCATGATGCCAGCCAAAATCTTAGATCAATTAGATACTCATTGGATCAGTCAATAATCGCTGGCCAATAAGGCTACTCGCCAATGTCTATAAATAAGTAGCTCCGCCTCCTTCCTCGAATTTGGCCACTTTTAATCCGACATTAAGCCCTAATTCCAGTCCTGGGACATTCCTCGTGACAGGGGGGTGTGCTGGTGTCTCGAATCGGCCGGAGGAAGGAGAGTTTTGTCGCGGCGGAGCTCCGGCGTCCGCCCTGCTCCCTGGAGGCCCCCAGGTATAAGAGCTGTCCCTTTTTATGCTTTTTAGTTAGTTTTTAATGCTAGCTTTCCATTCCAATTATTCGATTAGGTTTTAGTTAATTCCCATAGCGTAAAAATCCAAATTCGAAGTTCGCCTGAGCTCCGCTCCGACGACTTCTTCACCGTGAAACCGACTGTGTCCGCCCGCCATTTGCATCCCATTTCCTTCCTCGTCGCATTCTCCAACAAACGCACACCTTGGTCCAACCCAGGACCTTCGGTCTTGGCGAATCGGGGCTCCACCTCCACCGTTCGCCAGAGCCCCTCCGCCCCACTCCATTTTGCTTCGCAGCTTCAAAACCCCGGGTCGAGGAGGTAGCTCTCTCGCCCCCGGTTCTTCCTATGCAGGTACCACGAAGGATAGAGCCCATCTGGGCTCGAATCGATCAAGGAAGAGGTTCCTGGGGGTCCCCTTCTTCACCGACCTCGACCGATCGACTCGGACCTCCAGGAGCCATGCGAACACCATCAGACAACGCGAAAGCTTCTCAGCTACGTTCAGAGCACTTCAGATGCGCGGGAGGTGCCCAGAGGAGCCCGAGCTGCTCGATCGAAGCTCGTCGGGGGTGAGCTTCTTCCCCGTTCTTCCAGACACCTCCAGCACCGTTGGATCGGGAGGCGAGGCCCAGATTGAACGACGACCGTTCGATGAAGACACGCGTCCACCGTCAGATCAGCTAGGAGCTTCTAATCCAAGCCCTTCATCGACGAACCGGCATCCGCCGTCCGATGGGCGACACGTGGATAAGTGGCGCATCCAGCGCCGCAGGATGATGCGCCTTATGTGGGGTAAATTTCACATCTAGCCCCTGCCTTTTTGTATTTGTAGTTTATAACCAAAAATAAAAAGTCAAGTTGTAAATAAATTGTATAATTTGTAGAAGGACCCCTGATGTTTGTAGATTTCCAGTTTGGTCCCTCCGCGCCTCACGTGCAGCACCCACGTGAGGCGCGTGAAAATTGCACTTGAACCCCGCCGTGTTTTTATATTTATAAAATGGTCCTGAAAATAAAAGTTAACGTTCATTTTTATTCTGATTTTTGCATGTATGCCCCTGTCAATTATTTTATTTGCAAAAACACCCCTGCCAGGCCATTTATTTTTGTAATGCTTTGTCTATTTATTTTGTGCTTCATATTTCTTCGAAAAATTTTGCAAAAATAGACTTAAGCTCATGTTTGGTTGTTCTTGCATGCCTTAATTTTAGTTTTTAATTTTATTGCATCTTTGCATTTATTAAAAATCAAAAACATGCTTTTTATTTACTGTCTATGTTATAAAATCCCAAAAAAATATTAAAAGGCCTCTAAAAATTCCAAAAAAAATTAGCTATGGTGTACTTTGACCTATTTTAGTATCAGACAAAAATCCATAAAAATCTAAAAAGGAAAACCTTAAAAATTCGAAAATACCTAAAAACTTCAAAAAAATATAAAAAATCAAAGAAAAATAAGAAAAATACGAACTCAGTCCCTATTTCTGCTATATTTTATTATCTTTATTAGAAAAATAGTGTAGAAAATTTTTGAGGTTGTTATCTATTTTTAATGCCCATTTTTCTGACAGCCAGACCCTATTCCACTGTTTGCTCTCAGTTTGCTATTTAAAAATACTAAAAATGTTTTCAAAAATGCCCAAAAATCACAAAAACAGTAAACAATCATGAAAATTCCAAAAAGACTTTATTCCTGAATTTTTGAATATTTTTGAGTATTTTTATAAATATTATAGTACCCCTTTATGTATATATATATGTATTTCCAAAAAAAAGAAAAAAAATATATCTATATATATCTCTAACTATTTATATGTATTTATATATCTATTTATTATCCCTAATATACAAAAAAAAGGAAATATATATATATATATATATATATATTATCATACTTATATATACCTATGTAGATTGTATGTATTACAAGCTATATACTAACCCTCTATGGGTATACATATATTTATAAATTTATATTATATATATATTACCTAATTATATTAATAAAAACAACAAAAAACAATATATATATATATATATAATAAAAAAATATAAAAAAATATAAAATTCAAAACCCACTTCACACAAGGATGACTCTGTAACTCATGTAGGCTTGTGCATTTTGTATTGCTCTCTGTGGTTCGACCTCTACATGCTTATTCCCTATACATTTTATGGTAGAGTAATAAAGATTAATAAACATTTTTTGGGACTTGATTGTTTTATTTTTTGGTTGTGGGTTAATTGCTGATTAACACCGGTCTTCTACGAGTAGTCGCCTCAGCGACAACATTTTTATATTATTCATGGTGACCCTCGTGGAAAATCCACTGTTATCAGATGGCGCCGTTGCCGGGGAGCAATGAGCATATCCTAATTTATTTTGACATTCTTGTGTATTTTTTTTTTCATTATTGATTATTTTGTGAGCAGCTATCTTTATTGCCATTAATCACCATGCTTCATTGATTTATGTCTTGTGATTATTTTATCTGCTCTATTTTATTGGTTGAGCCATACTAATGCACTCTTTTTGTGACTTTGATGTGAGGGCCCTCCACACGAGGATGGCTTCTTAGGAGGCCAATGCAGCCAAGCTTGGAGGAGGATGGTCTTCTTCTCACGACCATCCGGAGAGAGCACCAAGGAAGCAAAAAGAGAGGGAGATTAGATAGAATTAGAACACTTAGGATTATTTATTTTGTAATTTATGGTGAGAGAGAGACTATTTTGGCATGTAATTAAACATGACTCTACTCTTCACAATGAGGTCCAGTGCCTGGGTGATTGTTCACCTGGGGGCCTCATCGCGGCTTTCCGAGTTTTCATCGCCAACTTTTATTTTGTTTTCCGAAGTTTTGAGCTTTCCGCCTTTCTTTTACTTTGTTTTGTGTGCTTGGAGCCCCTAGATATAGGTTGCTTGACTCGGTAGCTAGGTCCAAACATTAATAAGAATGCATGTTCCTATAGTCTACTTCGCTTGGATCTAGTCAAACATAAAACAAGCCGTTCATTTATCTCTTAGCCCTCTGTGCCCTAGCAAACCCTGTAAAGCGCTTTCTCCTACCCTCAATGTGTTGAGCAGAGGAGGGGTGAGCCAATACCGGACCCTCTTGGGCTAGAGATGAATGAGCGACTTATGGTTCTTCATGTTAATAGCAGCTTATGTTTAGGGCGATTTTGTGCCTTGCATACCGACATGTGGATAGGTTTAAAAATTCTATTTTGCATACCACATGGAGAGAGCTGGGATGCACTGTAAGTCTTCTAACTCAGCATGCATCATTCGATTTAATGGTGAGATTTCCATCATGGAACCACTTGCGCGGCTTTTCCGCTATCTCCCTCTGATTTTGAGCACCTAGGACTTAAATGAAAATCTACAAATACGTTAGGCGCTGGTATGAAATAGACTCAAAAAAAGTGAAAACCCAAAAAATAAAACAAGGGGACTGCTAAATAAACTTTGACCTTAATTAAAATCTGTAATGGACTATCATTGTACTGGGTTCATAAAGCCCTCATTGTTTTCAGGTACCTTGGAGGGGGACCAAAACCCTACTCCCTTGAGCGAGTGCGACCCCTAAGGATTAAAGCCCAAAACCCAGTCTGCAACTGCCTTGTGTATCGCCTGGATTTCCGAAGTAATGGCGCTTCTATCATACGTAGGCGAGTATGACTTGGTCGCCAATGGTGACTCTCTGTTGTGAGAAGCATCGACCCTGTCCGAAGTATTGAGTATAGGCCACGACTTCACGGGGGTGTCTATCTCATCGTCCTGCGTCCGAGTAGGTTCTTGCACGCTCACGGGTGATTCCATTGCGAGCGAGAACCGAAGTATTGGTTTCGCCTATCGGCTTCATCTCTCTATTTCTTTGGCTGAGTAGGGATCCAGGAAGGGTTACAAGGACTCCAAAAAGTACAGACTACAGGTTACGCAGGAGGAGGACAAGTACGGGATACTCTTCCGGCAGTACTCTCTCTCCTATAGGGTAGCGTATTAAGGACTTGTTATAAGATATGCCTGAAAATCACAACTCTAAAAATGAAAAGATAATAAATAGCCGAGCTTTCACGGCTTCACATGGCGTGAGTTGGTGAACCCGATTTTGTATTGTGTTTGTATGGATCTAGATTAAGGTTCAAAGATCAAGTCCCGCGCATTTGCGCACATTTTGTTGTTTCTCCCTTTGACAACCCCGCTCAACCGAGCCTCTCTACTGTTTAACACTCCTTTTATTCCTCATTGACCATCGTATCATTCATCCAACATCCGATCTTCTCTTGTACTCCGCGAAGTTGATCCATGGATGGTTTCCGTCGGGACCATGCCGACACCCACATCGATTCCATGAACTCAACTCCGCAAATAAATTCGAGGCGATTCCCGAGAACCCGATCCGGACTTTGCGGATCGATCTCCAGACTCCTCGTTTTCTACCTTCCTCTTGGCCACCCAATAAACCGGGATCACTTTTGTCCCACTTCCGCCGTTGTGAATGGAAGTCGATTATAGTCTACATCCTTCTCCATTCACAACATGCTGGGGTTGACCTGAATTCCAGCTTAATCACGGCAGCTGAACGTTAATTGCAAGTGATCTGATTCGGACCATCTCATTATGCAGATAGAAGACAGTGCGAGCCCTGGAGACTACTCCGGAGTTCATCTCGTCCGACTCAGACCCTGACATGGCTCAAGGAGGAAAGGGCAAGGGTCAGCAGCCACCACCAGAGGGACAGGTGCCGGATCAGAACCAAGTTAATGCACAGTTATTGGCATCTATCCAGGCCATACAACAACAGCTGACCGAGCAGGCCCTGACACAGACCGCATTCCAGGATATGTTGAATGACGTGATGACCCGTGACGATGGAGGAGGAGGTAGAGGCAGAGGAGGCAGGGGAGGAGGAGGTGGAGGTGGTGGTCCTCCTGATGATGACCTTGAATTACCACCACCAAAGCCGACACTCAAAGAAACATACAATCCGGGAGACAGCCAGATGACCGAGTGGATTCTCATTCCACCGGTACACGCTCACTTTGAGCTGAAGCCTCAATTCATTGCCCTTCTCCATGCCTTTCATGGAAACACAAGCGAGGAGCCGTACATTCACCTGCAGCAATTCTCCCGCATCTGCCGCACTACTCACTATCCCAATGTCCCTCTGGACATTGTCAAGATGATGGCATTCCCATTCAGCCTACAGGACAAGGCCCTCTATTGGGTCAACCATCTGGGGAAGGTTGTGACGACTTGGGAGGAGTTGAAATCCGCCTTTCTGCACAAATATTACCCTCTCGGTCGGCTCAACCAGATGCGATCCCGTATCAGTAATTTCACCCAAGGACCCCACGAGTCGATACATGAAGATTGGGAGAGGTTCACTGACCTGCAGGAGAAGTGTCCCCACCATGAGATCCCTAAGACCAGCTTGGTCCAACATTTCTTTGGGGGACTGAACATTGAAAGCCAACGGCTTGTGGATGCAGCATGTGGGGGTTCCCATTTTAATAAGGATGAAGATGTAGTTTGGCAGATCTTTGAAGAAATGGCCGAAGGAGAGGCTGCCCTCTCTTCATCCAAGGCGTATCAGAAGCAGCCCCAGATCCTCCAGAAGCAAGTGCACATGGCTGCATCTAAGGAAGCAGAGAGAGATGAGAGCTCCAACCTCAGCATCATCGGGGGCCATCTCTCTAAGGTAGATATCATTGAGAAGCGATCACAGGACCTCGAGAAACTCGCTGTGATCGAGAAGAGGACCCAGAACCTGGACAAGCTAGATCAGATCAACAAGTACCTTGAACTGTTGGTCGGCACTATCAACTCTGTCCAGTCGGCTACACCATCGGAAGCTACCATTGAGAAGAAGGACGAGCAGCAACCGCAGCATCAGCCTCAGCCGAGCCAGCAGCCACCGGCAGTCCAGCATGTGTACTACGTGTAGGCGCCTGACCAGGGCCCACCGCAGCAGCAGATGGTAGTGTACCAGCCAGAGTTCCTCTCAGTACCTGATCCAGTCTTCCCACCACCACCCCTGATTCAGGAAGTGAACGGGGTATGGGCTCATGATGCACAGCCGACCCGTCCTCAGGGACAACCTCAGGGTCAGCAATTTGCCAATCGGCAGTACCACCAACCTCAGGGTGGTCGTTTTGGTCAATCCTCTCATCAGCACCAGCAGTACCAGCAGCCTCCCCAGTTTGCACAGCAGTGGAGGCAGAATTTTCCTTACCAACAGCAGTCGCAGTACCGCCACCCACAGCCGTATCACCAATACGCGGCTGCCCCCTCTCAACAATATCAGCAGTATTCTCCTCCCTCCTATCAACAACTTCAACTTCCTGCTCCACCACAGCAGCACCACCAGCAACAACCTCCCCACCCATCTACCCAACAGCAACGTGGTCTGTACGCTGAATCTTCTGAAGTGTCCCCTGCAAATCCCACCATGGAGTGTCTGGCCCAGCTTGTTAAAGGGCTAGCGGATATGACAATGCGGCTTGATGACCTGACCGCCACCCGAACTACCATTCCGGCGCAGGTCGAAGCCAACCCCAATAACTTCAAGAAGAAAGAGCAGGTAGATTGTGATGTCCTGTCCGTTTCTGGTAACAATATTACTGTTTATTCTAATGCTGTTACTCTCAGGAGCGGTAGGGCCTTGCCTCCGCCTGCTACCACCAGTGGGGTGAATAAAGAAACAGGTGGATCGTCATCTTCCGCATCAACCGTGCCAGCTCTAGGGGCGGGTGAGGAGGAAGAAGAAGGAGAAGCCAGTCCATCCGTCGTGCCATGTTAGCAGCAACCTCAGCCAAAAATAAAAAAAATCAGCAAAAACAAAAACAACAAAAAGAAGCTCGTAGCAGAAGCAAAGCCGCGCCAGCCTTGGAGGAGCCACCAGCAGTAGCCGATCCCTCGCCAGTCGATGGAGCATACGCTACCCTTTTTGATCGCCCTGCAGCACCAGCATGTTCAGATCCAGCTTGTACTCCTTTTTGTCGATCGGATGTACAACATTCTGTGGGCGATGATTTTGATGTAAATAAGAACTCTGATTTTCCTGCTAGTAGTGTACATATTCCTTTTCCTCATGCAATACAAAAATCCAAAAAAATTGCAAAACAAAAAAAGGCATTGTCTGATCCAGGTGTTGTGGATATTTTGGATAAATTGACTATTGAGATTCCCCTGTTGAAGGCCGTGGAATACATGCCAGCCGTAAAGAAATGACTGAAGGAGGCATGTACTAACAGGTGTCGCCCAGCGCAAGAAAACAGACGCCAGCAAGTCGAGAGGCATGTCCTCACCTTAGCCACGGTAGCAGCCATCAGCAATCTCCCCCAGAAGAAGCAAGACACGGGAACGCCTCTAATCAGTTGTAAGATTTTTGACCAGGTCTTCGAGCGCACTCTCTTGGATAGCGGATCTTCCATCAACCTTCTTCCCTCGTTTATAATGCGAGAATTCGGGCTGGGACCGCTCAAGCAGACACGCATGGTCCTTCAATTCGCTGACCGATCCGTCAAGCGGCCCCGAGGTCTGTTAGAAGACGTGGTAGTTAAGGTGCAGGAAATGAAATTCCCAGCTGACTTTGTAGTCATTGATATGGACTCGCCTGCACCCCTGCTCCAGACCCCTATCATACTTGGCAGACCATTCCTTCGTACTTCAAGTGCCGTGGTTGATTACGGGTCTGGGAGAATCACTTTCAGCTCGAAAACCCAGCAAATCACGATAAACATGAACAAAGAGTCGAACGCCACAACTGATGAGAGCCAGGCAGCATCAGAAGCAGACTGTGATTTCATTGCGGAGATCAGAGATTCAGAGTTATCATTGGATGATCCATGGACCCGAGAAATCCTCACTCTTGAGGAGGACTTGGAAAGCGCAGTCAGCATATGCTCCGATGATTTATGGGAGACTGATTCTCTGATGCAGGCGCATCTTCTTGAGCATTCACTCCAGACCGAACATGATCAGCTTAGTGCAGAACCGTTCGGCACATCACCAGGATCTCAACAGGATGATGAGGATGGTAGCAGCCTCAAAGTACATCCCACCACCAGCATGGTATCTGAAGTGACAGATAAAGTGTACAGATCAAAGCCAGAACTCAAGCCACTTCCTGCAGGCCTGAAGTATGCTTTCCTTGCGGGTGAAGAACACATGTATCCGGTCATCATCAGCAGCAGGCTGACGCCGGATCAGGAATCTCATCTTCTCGAGGTTCTAGAAAAGAACCGCAAGGCACTTGGTTGGAGCGTATCAGATCTCCGAGGGATAAATCTAGCTCTGTGTTCACACCATATCTATCTAGAAGAAGATGCCAAGCCGTCTTGCGAATTTCAGAGAAGGCTGAACCCTAACCTTCGGGACGTCGTCATGAAAGAAATCATGAAATGGTGTGATGCAGGCTTCATCTATCCCATTTCCGACTCTAAATGGGTAAGCCCACTGCATGTAGTTCCCAAGAAATCTGGGCTTACCGTGGTTACAAACGATAAAGGAGAGGAAATTTCCACTCGGGTACCAACATCCTGGCGGGTGTGTGTTGACTACCGCCGTCTCAATGCAGCAACCAAGAAGGACCACTTCCCCTTGCCATTCATTGATCAAGTTTTGGAGAGATTAGCAGGCAAGGAGTTCTTCTGCTTTCTGGATGGGTACTCCGGGTACAACCAAGTGGCGATCGCTCCTGAAGATCAAGAGAAGACTACCTTCACTTGCCCGTTCGGCACCTACGCCTTCAAGAGAATGCCCTTTGGATTATGCAATGCACCTGCAACCTTCCAAAGATGCATGTTAGCAGTCTTCGCCGAGATGGTCGGCAGTTTTCTCGAGGTGTTCATGGACGATTTCTCCGTCTATGGTGATAGTTTCGATGCTTGTCTTGAGCACCTAGACCGAGTACTTCAGAAGTGCCGAGAAGTCAATTTAGTGCTCTCATGGGAAAAGAGCCATTTTATTGTCACTGAATGTATTGTGCTGGGCCACGTCGTTTCCAAACCCAGCAAAGGTGGATGTTATTTCAAATCTTCAGCCACCTCAGTCAGTGAAAAATGTGAGGTCATTCCTGGGGCATGTGGGATTCTACAGGCGATTCATCAAGGATTTCAGCCGCATTGTTCGACCTCTGACAGAACTTTTATGCAAGGAAATAGAGTTCATTGTTGATCAGCCAGTTCTCCTTGCTTTCAACCAGTTTAAGGAGCTCATCACTCAGGCTCCAATCTTGCAGCCTCCTGACTGGACTCTTCCCTTTGAGATAATGACCGATGTGCCAGATTTTGCAGTCGAAGTTGTTCTTGGGCAGAGAAAAGACAAAGCACCCTATGCCATTCACTATACCAGCAGAACATTAGACGAAGCACAGAGAAATTACTTAGTGACAGAGAAAGAATTGCTGGCTGTGGTTTTCGCCTTAGAGAAGTTCAGATCCTATTTGTTGGGATCAAAAATCACAATTTTCACGGACCACTCTGCTATCCGGTACCTACAGCAGCAGAAGGATGCCAAGCCAAGATTGATTCGTTGGATCCTTCTCCTCCAGGAATTCGATTTGGAAATCAAGGACAAGCCTGGAGTTCAGAATGTGGTAGCAGATCACCTCTCCAGAATTGAACAACATGAGTCTCCCATGATCAATGCACCTATCACAGAAACCTTCCCTGATGAATTCATCTTAGCAGTGGATTCTCTTCCTTGATATGCTGATATAGTCAATTACCTCGCCTCTGGGGTAATACCTTCGGATTGGACGAAGAACCAAAAGAACAAATTCATGTCGACCATCCGCTTCTACCAATGGGAAGATCCTCTTTTATTCAGAGAAGGAGCAGATTGTATTTGGCGCAGATGCATCCCTCAGACGAAGCAATCTAGTGTCCTCGAGCATTGTCATTCGCTCGAATCTGGTGGACATCACTCTGGAGATCATACGGCAGCAAAAGTTCTACAGTGTGGCTTCTGGTGGCCCACATTATTCAAGGATGCAGCAAAGTTTGTCAGAAGATGTATTGACTGTCAGCGACTGAAAGGTACACTTACTGCCAAAGATTCAATGCCCCTGAAAATCATTCAGATAGCAGACATTTTCGATGCATGTGGCATTGACTTCATGGGACCTTTCCCTAATAGTCAAGGTTTTGAGCACATCCTTCTTGCCGTCGATTACGTGAGTCGTTGGGTTGAAGCTATTCTCGCCCGAGCCGCCGACAGCAAAACAATTTGCCAGTTTCTGAAGAAGAACATCATTTCGCGGTATGGGATACCAAAGATTCTCATATCAGACGGAGGTAGCCACTTCATCAACAAAGAGGTCAAGAAGTTAAAGAAGGAGTACGTCATCGATCACCGTGTCGCGTCTCCTTATCATCTGCAGACCAATGGCATGGCGGAGTTATCCACCAGAGAAATCAAGACTATACTGCAGAAACTTGTTAGGCCAAACAGAAAAGACTGGTCTCAACTCTTGGACTCAGTTCTATGGGCTTACCGAACAGCCTACAAGTCTCCCTTGGGCATGTCACCCTATCGTCTTGTATATGGGAAACCATGCCATCTGCCCGTGGAATTGATCCACAAATCTCTTTGGGCAATCAACAATTGTAATTTGGACTCACGCAAAAGTGTTTAGAAGAGAAAAGATGATCTGAACTGGCTCTTGGAATTCCGAGACTATGCATACGATAACACCTTGATGTACAAAGAGAAGGTGAAACGCTGGCATGACCGGCAGATCAGACGGAAGACCTTCAACATTGGACAGAAAGTGTGGCTATTTGATGCAAAGTTGCGGATATTCCCAGGTAAATTAAAGAGTAAGTGGACAGGGCCATTTCGAGTATGTGAAGTGGGTGACAATGGAAGCATCACTATATCAGAATTGTCCCCTGACGCACAGCCCTTCATCGTCAACGACCAACTACTGAAGCCTTACCTCGAACCAGATGCATTCTTGGCCGTTGTTGACTCTATTCAGTTAGTACACCACGATGACAACTTCACAGCACCTACGGTATCGAAAGATTCAGGCAATGTACTCCAACCACTGTTTCTCTGATTTTCTTCTTTTCTTCTTTTCTTTTTCTTTTTCTTTTCCTATCTAAAAGGTGTCGCCCTTGCAGACAGTTCTCTATACTTAGGACGTACTTTGTCCTAAGTATAGGGGGGATGTGCACCTACAGTTTCTCATGTCGGTCTGATCCTCTCCATTGTCTCCTCTTCTTGTCTATACTTAGGAGTATCTTACCCTAAGTATAGGGGGAGACAATATGAGTACGATCTGTATATTTCCACCCTTGACCCTCCCTGCTTTTTGTACAGTCTATTATACTTAGGATTATGTGATCCTAAGTATAGGGGGGACGGTCAACTTCTCATTCATTCATTTCATTAATATTTCTTCTTTAGATCTGTCTATACTCAGTACGAGTTATGTCTTTGCTTTTTCCTTTCGATCTATGAGGACATAGCTCAAGCTAAGTATAGGGGGGTCGTATATACTATGTATATACTATAAGCCATAATTCATACTTAAAAATAATTCATACCTCAATATAAAATACAGTGTAAAAATAACTCTTTAATAATGAAAGATGACTGTGAGTTCCTCAGACTCTTTGTAATTATACTGATTATTAAGTCAGAAAAGCGTTTTGTGCAAAAAGTTTTCTTTGAAAAATCTTGTGAAAATAGTTTGAAAATAGTGTGTACAAGTATTCAACCTTTGAAAAATCAGTTTTGTGTGTAAAATTTATTCACTTTGAGTGAAACCAAAATGTGTGAAAATCAGTGTGCAAATGATTGTGAAAATTTGATTGTCAAAATTGTTTTGAAAAATCTATCTATGTTGTGTAAACCTTTGTAGAAGGATTTTCAAATGCGTGAACATGTTTGCAAAATTATCTTGGACTATAGTTTTCAAAATCCTTGTGAAAATGATTCTCAAATAAGTCTGAGGAGTCCGCACAAAAATCTCTCATTTGTAAATAATGAATAAGCCCAAAAAAAGCCTATAAGAACCAAAACCATACTGTACATCAAATACATTTTTTCTTCTTTTGTACATACTGATTAATAAATCAGATACATATACAGTATGATTTGGAAAATAGTGTGACCAGTTTTGAAAATTTTGATGTGAAATGATTTCAAATGTGTGAAAATGTTTTGATTGAAAAACTTTTTCTTTGTGTGGAAGAAAGGATTTGAAAAACCTATGTGCAAATATTTTGAAAAATGCTTGTCAAAACTATTGTGAAAATTGTATATATAGCGTGAGAAATCTTTGCAAAAATAGTTTTCAAATGTGTGTAAATGATTGCGAAAATTATTGTGTACTATAGTTTGCAAAATTATTTTCAAAAACTAATAAGAACACCATTACAAATACTTGTAAATCATAAATAAGACACATACAATTCTTTCTGTGCAATTCTAAATAAACTACTTCATTCAAACCTGTAAAGTTTTTAGAAATGCATACATTTTGTAAATAAAGCGGCACGCCCGTGTAAATAATTGTATATACTTTTTGTATGTGTCCAGTTCTTAGTTTATTTGCAAAAATTCTTTGTATAAAAACATTCTTTGATTCTTTCAAACTCTTTGTGAAAAATTACATCATTCATTGTGCATAGCATAAGCATACCATTCATATTCTTTTTGAGTGAGCTTGATGATTGAATCACTCCAATAAAGTCTCAAATTGGAGCTTGGTTGGACCTTACCGCACCTAATTGCACTGGAACCTTATGGGAACTAGGTTTAAGGTACTTCAGGTCTATGCAGACTTAATTCTTTGAGAAATCAGGGCTGGGTTCAAGTCACCTCAGTGGACTAACTAGAACTTTTCGAGACACACGTACGACTCTTGTCGACCGTGACCTAACTTGGACACTTGCACCTTTCACTTGGCTCAACTCAGTTGGAGTGGTGAGGGGGTTGGATTTGCCAGTCTGAGACGCACATGGGTGGAAACATTCGTCCTCATCTAGGGAGGGAAGTGCACCCCAACCTGGTCCAATAGCCATGAGGTCTAAAGACAGGAGATTGTGGGTTACGATAAAGCTTCAAAAGAGGGATAGTCTACTCGCTCAAGAGGAAAAACTCCTTATGTAAATGCTGCTGTGAATAGTATGTTGAAAAAAAAATGGTGAGGCCTGTACAAAAATAAAAATGCCTGCAAAGTATGTTGTAAAGCCAATAAGCAAGCATGAGCTCCAAAGTCAAATATGTGAGCCTGCAGCTGGATGAGTTGACTACACTGATCTTGCATCCCGGGATAGGTAGCTACACTGGCTACCGTCCATTCTTCTCTTCACCCCCTCCTCTTGAGATGGTTGCCACTGGAACTTATAAGGGAATACCCTGCTCCTCGAGGAAAGAGCTGTTGGATTGGGGAATCATTGGGTTGTCATTCTGGAGAAGTCAGTTCTTTTATCATTTCAGTTGGGGAGAGCCACTATCACTTACACCGTACAGGTCAGCTTCATAGTTATAAGGGTTTGCGTATGATGTTGACTAGTTTTGACCCGGCTATTGAGGTGGGTTGAACCGAGTTCTGTGACTATCGAAGGCTGTTGTATTTTAGAGCTGGTTCCCGACTAGGTTCCACACACATTCACACCCAAGGTCTGACAGGAGCTCCAAATTCAGATTTTGTAAAGACACACATTGCACTGAAAGCACCCCTATTCACTCTATCTTTCTTTCATTCTCCTTTTTCTTTTCTTTATTCTTTTTGTACTTATTGCATAAGTGTTTGCTAGGGACTAGCAAAGGCAAGTATAGGGGGGGTGATGAATCTCCATTTCATCACCTTTATTCTATCATTTTGGCCTCAAAAACCCCAGCAGATGCATGTAAATAGCATCAAAGTGTACATAATAGCATTCATGATTCATTGTATTAATTACACATTAAATAAGGTTCTTAATGCCAAAATTATAGAATAAAGAGGAGAAAAGAAAAAGGAATAAAATATTGCAAATATTTTATGACCCAAACCCCGAGACCAAGGCCAGCATGGTATTGGTCGACAAGGAATAAAGTAGGGGGAGATAAGGGCCAGTGTACAATACATACCCATTTATTCATGCATTTATTTATGCATTTTTGACACCTATTTTATACATAATTATTTATTCATCAAATAAAGAAACTTTGTACATGAAAGTTGTAGATAATAATGTAAATAAAAATACAAAATTGAGTTTGTGTAAAAATAATACTCAGTGTACATTTTATACACAAAATAAAAAGCAACAATCTCAACTTCACAGACCCATATCTTGCAAATAAAAACTCCAAATCAACCAAACTCATTTAATTGTATATAGCATTCCAAGAACTATTTAATAAAATTGGTTTCATAATTTTTGGAGTCCATATGCAGAAGTTAGGTTTTTGGCCCTCCTTCTATATAGGATTGATTAAAATATTCTTTTTATTCAATATTCATTATTTTTATAAATTCATATTTTTAGAATTTTGTAGATAATGTATATAATGCATACACATATTAGAAGTAAAAGAAAACCAAAAATAATTTCAAAAATAAAATAAGTCTACAAAATTCATAGACAAAATACCTATATTATATATCTTTATATAAATAAAAAGGATTTTAATCCTTGGTTCTTTTATTCTTTTATATTTTTATAATAATGTATACATTATACATAACTCATTAAAAATGTAAATCCAAAATAAAAATCAAGAAAATATATTAAACAAATTAAGAATACAAAACACATAGGTAAAATACCTATAAGGATACCTACATATACCTATACCTATTTATTTAAAAATGCAAATAATTCCTAAAAATTAAATAAAAATACCTTTATACTCACAAAAATAAATTATAAATTTATAAAATAAGCCAATAAAATAATAAAAAAATATAGACAAATTAAAAATAAAATACATAAAAATACATGTAAATACATACATATACACATTAATAAATTAAAACCATAATAAAACACTTCGAAAAATTCAATAAAAATCACAAATAAATACTACATGAAAAAATACACATTTTTTTTATGTTTTAAGAAAATTCTAATAAAATCATTTACTATTGTTAATAAATCAATTTCAACTCAAATTCCCTGTTTTGTCTTCTAGCGGATGACTTGGACCAATCACAGGCCGTCAACAGTTGACCGCTCGGTCAACTGCTTCCCCAGCCGCCCGATGTGACGCAGCCTGTCTCTTCGCCCGTCTTCTCCCATTTTTCCTGGGCACACCATCCATCAATCGAAGATGCTTCCTTCACAAGAATTGCTCTCTAATCATCCATGATGCCC
The DNA here is from genome assembly GCA_037367405.1 of Ottelia alismoides. NCBI lineage: Eukaryota > Viridiplantae > Streptophyta > Magnoliopsida > Alismatales > Hydrocharitaceae > Ottelia > Ottelia alismoides. The sequence continues at coordinate 51,395 of JAZKJV010007174.1, read as the reverse complement.
GTCAAAATCTTAGATCAATTAGATACTGATTGGATCAGACAATAATCGCCGGTCAATAAGGCTACTCGCCAATGTCTATAAATAAGTAGCTCCGCCTCCTTCCTCGAATTTGGCCACTTTTAATCTGACCTTAAGACCTAATTCCAGTCCTGGGACATTCCACGTGACAGGGGGGGTGTGCTGGTGTCTCGAATCGGCCGGAGGAAGGAGAGTTTTGTCACGGCGGAGCTCCGGCGTCCGCCCTGCTCCCTGGAGGCCCCCAGGTATAAGAGCTGTCCCTTTTTATGCTTTTTATTTATTTTTTAATGCTAGCTTTCCATTCCAGTTATTAGATTAGGTTTTAGTTAATTCCCATAGCGTAAAAATCCAAATTCGATGTTCGTCGGAGCTCCGCTCCGGCAACTTCTTCACCGTGAAACCGACTGTGTCCGCCCGCCATTTGCATCCCATTTCGTTCCTCGTCGCATTCTCCATAAAACGTACACCTTGGTCCAACCCAGGACCTTCGGTCTTGGTGAATCGGGGCTCCACCTCCGCCGTTAGCCGGAGCCCCACTGCCCCACTCCATTTTGCTTCACAGCTTCAAAACCCCAGGTCGAGGAGGTAGCTCTCTCGCCCCCGGTTCTTCCTATGCAGGTACCACAAAGGATAGAGCCCATCTGGGCTCGAATCGATCCAGGAAGAGGTTCCTGGGGGTCCCCTTCTTCACCGACCTCGACCGATCGACTCGAACCTCCAGGAGCCATGCGAACATCATCAGACGACGCGGAAGCTTCCCAGCTACGTTCAGAGCACTTCAGATGCGCGGGAGGTTCCCGGAGGAGCCCGAGCTGCTCGATCGAAGCTCGCCGGGGGCGAGCTTCTTCCCCGTTCTTCCAGACACCTCCAACATCGTTGGATCGGGTGGCGAGGCCCAAACTAAACGATGACCGTTCGATGAAGACAAGCGTCCACCGTCAGATCAGCCAGGAGCTTCTAATACAAGCCCTTCATCGACGAATCGGCATCCGCCGTCCGATGGGCGACACGTGGATAAGTGGCGCATCCAGCGCCGCAGGATGATGCGCCTTATGTGGGGTAAATTTCACATCTAGCCCCCGCCTTTTTGTATTTGTAATTTAATACCAAAAATAAAAAGTCAAGTTGTAAATAAATTGTATAATTTGTAGAAGGACCCCTGATGTTTGTAGATTTGCATTTTGGTCCCTCCGTGCCTCACGTGCAGCACCTACGTGAGGCGCGTGAAAATTGCACTTGAACCCCGCCGTGTTTTTATATTTGTAAAATGGTCCTGAAAATAAAAGTTAACGTTCATTTTTATTGTGATTTTTGCATGTATGCCCCTGTCAATTATTTTATTTGCAAAAGCACCCCTGCTAGGCCATTAATTTTTGTAATGCTTTGTCTATTTATTTTGTGCTTCATATTTCTTCGAAAAATTTTGCAAAAATAGACTTAAGCTCCTGTTTGGTTGTTCTTGCACGCCATAATTTTAGTTTTTAATTTTATTGCATCTTTGTATTTATTTAAAATCAAAAACATGCTTTTTATTCACTGTCTATCTTATAAAATCCCAAAAAAATATTAAAAGGCCTCTAAAAATTCCAAAAAAAATTAGCTATGGTGTATTTTGACCTATTTTAGTGTCAGACCAAAAATCCATACAAATCTAAAAAGGAAAAACTTAAAAATTCAAAAATACCTAAAAACTTCAAAAAAATATAGAAAAATCAAAGAAAAATCAAAAAAAATATAAACTCAGTCCCTATTTCTGCTATATTTTATTATCTTTATTAGAAAAATTGTGTGGAAATTTTTTGAGGCTGTTAGCTATTTTTAATGCCTTTTTTTCTGACAGCCAGACCCTATTCCATTGTTTGCTCTTGGTTTGCTATTTAAAAATACTAAAAATGTTTTCAAAAATGCCCAAAAATCACAAAACAGTAAAAAATCATGAAAATTCCAAAAAGACTTTATTCCTGAATTTTTGAATATTTTTGAGTATTTTTATAAATATTATAGTACCCCTTTATGTATATATATGTATTTCCAAAAAAAAGAAAAAAATATATCTATATATATCTCTAACTATTTATATATATATATATATCTATTTATTAACCCTAATATACAAAAAAGGAAAAATATATATATATATATATATATATTATCATACTTATATATACCTATATAGATTGTATGTATTACAAGCTATATACTAACCCTCTATGGGTATACATATATTATAAATTTATATTATATATATTACCTAATTATATTATTAAAAAAAACAAAAAACAATATATATATATAAAATATAAAAAAAAATAAAAAATTCAAAACCCACTTCACACAAGGATGACTCTGTAGCTCATGTAGGCTTGTGCATTTTGTATTGCTCTCTGTGGTTCGACCTCTACATGCTTGTTCCCTATACATTTTATGGTAGAGTAATAAAGATTAATTCACATTTTTTGGGACTTGATTGTTTTATTTTTTGGTTGTGGGTTAATTGCTGATTAACACCGGTCTTCTACGAGTGGTCGCCTCAGCGACAACATTTTTATATTATTCATGGTGACCCTCGTGGAAAATCCGCTGTTATCAGTAATTTTTAGCCATCTCCTCATATATGGCCCAGACCTGGTCCTCATCCTTGGCAAAATAGGACCCTCCAAAAGAGGCATTGACAAGCCCCTACAGCTCTGGTGTCCACCCATAAAAGAAACTCTGAACTAGATTGGGCTTAGATATCTCATGGTGTGGACATCGATCGATGAGCTCGCGAAATCGATCCCACACCTCATGGAACTACTCATGGGGGATCATCGTGAAGTTGTTGATCAGAGCTCAAGCTGCATTTGTCTGGCTGAGTGGATAGTACTTGTTCAAGTAGTAATGCAGCTTGAGCTCTGATCAACAACTTCACGATGATCCCCCATGAGTAGTTCCATGAAAAATGCCTGGGCGAGGATACTATCAAGATGATAGCATTTCCTTTCTCCCTAGGTGAGGAGAAAGGAAATGCTATCATCTTGATAGTATCCTCGCCCAGGCATTTTTCATGGACGGTGCTGTAGATCATCTCGAAATCATGCAAGTGCATATGAGTCTCCTCGGTGGCTAGCCCATGAAACATGGGCAGTAAGTGGATCGTCTGGGGGCTGAGCTTGAAGTCGCCCAGAATCTCAGGGAGCTGGATCCAACGATGGGTGAGGGTTGCACCTGGATTGTGCAACTACCTCATCGGTTGTGGTTGTCTAATTGGCTGTGGATGATCCTCCGGGTGTTCGTATTCTCCTCCTCCAAGTGTTGTTATGTCTCCACCACTTGGTTGGTCTCTGTCGGCTCGTATTTGTGCTTTCTCTCTGCGTACCTATGTCACAAAGGCTCCATGATCTCTAATTTGTCTCTACATCGTCTCATGTGAGGCTAGGAGTGTGTTGTTGATAATGCCCTGATCAAGAACATAAGTAGAACCCTGGGGTTATTCTCGGTGTGCTCCTCACTACTGGCCATCTCGTGGGTCTCTACAAAGGCAAAAGACCCCAACTCAGGTGCCGTCAAATGAACAATTAACTATGCTGGTCTCTACTCAGGCACCTCAAGACTAATGGAAGAAGGGTGGTCGAGGGGGAACAAGGTGGTATTGAACTCAGGTTCGGAGAGCGGGTCTAGGCTCTCCGAAACCACCCTAGATGAGTGGGGAGGAGTGCTCAAGAGCGGAGCTGCCAGAGGCAACATAAGTGACCTCGCGCCCATCATCGTGATGTGGAGATGAGTGCAGATGAGATCTGGAAAGCAAACAAGATCATAAGTCAAAACCCCCCAATTCACCTTCTCAACATGAGCTGATGACCTTAAAGGTTCGGTTGTTATCTTGTCCAATTTATTTTAGGTGATCAATCAGTCTAGCAAAGCGATTAAGCGAACTGGTAGGAACCCGATTCTCCCAGGAGACTCACCCGATCCCAAAGTTAGATCTTTCCCATTCTGTATGAATTGCGGATCGTTTACCGGCTACCCGGTCAATTCAATATGTTAAGGATGTCACAATCTGCTTTACCGGCTACCAAAGAGATGCTCACTGGAGAACGTCAAACCCCAAGACCAGTAGTGTAACGGAAGATCAGGTGTGGCTCTAGCCTATTGTACAGGTCACTCTCTCGCTCAAGCAAACCAATCAATGAGGGGCGACTCTCCCCAAAACAAATATGTTTAAGTGAGGCGGGTTTCAAGGTCAAGTTTGATTTAACAGTACCAATTTTATGATTTGCACTTTTTATATATTTTTCAAAGACAAACAATGTCTAACGAATTTTTCAATCTCCTCATTTATTTTAAGTCCAAAAACAAGGGAGAAGTCGAAAAAGCTGATGCGCGATCAAACACGATAATGCATGCAAAGTAAGAGATGCGTACCTGTCGCCAGCATTCTGTATGTAGGATGATCTGTGCATAAATAAAAGATAGAATTAAAACTAATCTAAATGATGCACGAAGAAACAACCTTAAGACGAGAAATTTATAATGATCGTGAAGAACATGAGTTAACTAATCAGGGAGAGAGGCCTTAGTCTGGTCTCAGATGGCAATCGGTGTCCACAACAACGGATCCTGACAACGCTCTATATGACCTCTAGTGGCATGTGGCCTCTCAACCGATTAAGTTAACTTTTATTTTGAATTATTAATAAGGTCCAATTACGCTCTATAGGTGCAAGCAGTCTATTAGGGATTGAGCCTTAAGTTATTTACGTCACAATCAGTCAAAAATCCTAAGTCTAGGGGCCAAATTCTGTGGGAATCAAATAGAGAAAAGGTGATCAAAACAAAATCGTAGAAAACTCAGTGAGGACCCCCGAGCATCCCAGTGCACGACAAAACAAATCGCGATAAGATTCAAGTATCCAACAAGAGTGTCCAAGGTCCAAATTATTACAATAATAATTGACAAGTCTGCTGAAATAAAAACAACTCTACTTCAACTTTATCTAGTATAACTAATCCCTACTCTTCTCCTGCTCCTCCTTCGGTGCGGGTCTCCTCAAAGGCATCCTCAGGTAGTTCTTTGCATGAAAAGTAAAACAGAACTAGGTCAGAAAGCAGTTATAATAGATAGAGATAAAAATAAACAAAAAGGCTAAAAAACGACAACTAATCCGTGCTCCCTGGAAACAGCGCCTTTCTGACAAGCGGCTCACCAGCTAGGGTTAGGGAATCAGATAAACAAGGGTCTTTGTGACCCTACTAGCAGGCCAAAGCTCAATCAGAAAAATAGAAACCACTCAAATCAAACAATAAACACATAAAAACATTGTCAACGGTCTCCGCTATTTATTTTAACCTAGTATAGCTACCAGGTCGAACACAACGAGCATGAGAAATCCTTCGAAGTAGTCGAAATTCAGAAACCAAAATGATTATTAATTTTTACTTTTTGCAATTTTTTTAGGATTTTTAATTAATAAGCAAAAACAAACAAATAAGAAAACTATGCACACAATCATACCTTTTCAATTTTTATTTAGACCTAAAAGAGTCAAAAATTAAGAATAAAAAAATTATTAGCTTTTCAAATATTCAAGTATTTTTTGAATTTTCTGGGGTTTTTTAATTTTTATTGGATTTTTATAAATAAAATAAGAGCTAAATAAGGAAACAGTGCACAACCAGGACAAAACGACAGATAAAAAATACTTAAAGTATCATAATCTCCTGGGGCAATTTTATGGTAAACTAAAAAGAAAATGCGACAAATAAAAACTATTATTGTATTTTTTATTTTTATAGAATTTTTTATTATTTTTAAAATATTTTTAGAGTTTTGAGATTTTTAGCAGTTTTATGATGATTTCAAAGCAAAACCAATACTGGAAGTGAAGTACACACAAACAGACAAAACTAGATTTTTTTTGAATTTTTAGCACAATTTTTATAATTTTTATATATTTTATAAAATATATAGTGAGCTTTTTAATGGTTTTTTTAGAAAATAAAATACTCAACAAATTTAATCCCAAAAATCATAATAAATATTACACAATAGTAGGATCCAATAGTAATATTTATAAAGTTTTTGGAATTAATTTGGTATTTATTTGATTAAAAACAAGGCACACAGTTTGTAGGGACCTAGTTGTAATTATGGGAAAGTTCCAAGGCTGATAATTAACTCAGATGAAAAACATTGGGCCAATAGTGCAAAAAGTCCAGAGAATTCACGCACATGTGTAATACGCCACGCACATGGGTATAAGTGCAAACATCATAAATAAATCATTCTAAACATAACATAAAAGAAGTTCAAGGCAGATAGTGCAACTTCACCATAAAATAATGTGGGACGGCACGTGAGTTCACGCATGGAGGATTAAAATGCAAATATGTTTAACTACGAGTTTCTGACTGCAAAATGTCTACACTTACAACTTTATTTACTGGACTAGCTAACAAAGCATAAAAGTGTGGGATAAAAGATGCATAATACACTAAGGCACATGAGGAGCGCGTGGGGGCTCTGATGGCTCTGATCTCCCCCTGCAAAAAGATCTGACTACAGGAGGAATGCAGGGGACGTGCGACTGTGATGCTCTGCTACAGTATGGATATGGAAGTTCTAAAAAGTCGAAGACGTACGGCGTATATCTGTCCCATGATCTGATCTAACGTTAGGGATAAAGCATGGGCGTACGGCCTAGATCAAATTTGGGAGGTGGCGCTCCTCAGTGACGGTAGAAAGAAGGTTTGGAAGAACTCATCGTTGATGGACTTCAACGGAAGAAGTATCGAGATCCACCCTTCTGATGGAGGATAGGAAGAGCCCAACACATTCGTAGGAGTGGTCAGCATCTGGTAGGAGGTCTGATGGAGGAACCAACGGTCATGTGTGTTGGATGCGGTAGCTCCGCATGCAGCTGCTCCGCCTGAGTAGCTAAGCGTCCAAAAGAGGCTCCTACCGTGCAAGGGTACCTGCAAATAAAAGATAGGACTTGGGGCTACGCTCTTGTCCGGGTTATTGCTGTTGAAGATGAAAGAAGCGAGGTGAATGGGAATCGATATCCGGCAAGGGTGGTAGAAGGAGATTCTGACCATAATCTCAACCTAAGGGTCGAGTCTAAGGATTATCACGCTGTAGTGCAAGATGTGATGTTTATCGAGGGGTGGATCGATATGGGTGTGAGGGTGAGATGAGCCTCCGACCAGGTTGCCGGAGAAAATGAAATGCGGTAGAGCGGAATGGATGAATCGAGGGAACATATGAGATGTGAAAAGTAAGATGGTCACCTGAGGATTGGAACGTGTTCCCGAGCTTCAGGCATAGGTAAAGGTTGGGGTCGTGGCCTCAACCGTGCAGCGACAGGCAGGGAGGCTGAACACGACAGAGAGCTCCAGCCACGTAGCTGAGCAGTGGGGACACGCCATGAAACTTCGATCCATGGGCACCCACAAGTTGTTGTCACTCTACTGAAGACACCTAAGGAGGAAATAAGGGGCGAGGCTCAAGTTGCTGTTCTCGGAAGTGAACGAGAGGATTATATAGGATGCTCCAGGGGTTGGAAGAATCGAGAGCAAGCGCACAACCCTAGGAAGATCTGCGCTTTCCTAGGGATCTGCGAGGATCATGGATCCTAGGAGGACTCTCGGGCGAAGAATCGAGACAAAGGATTGTCGGGATCGGTCACGAAAATTTGAAGAAGAAGGTCTGGCGAAGAGGTGGGCGACCTGACCCGACCTGGGAGGAGGCGTTGACTAGAGTCAATAAAGCCTCCAGACCAATCAGAAAATAGGGATGTGCAAAATGATTAAAAATTCAATAAAAAATAGTAATTGAATTCAAAATAAAAAGTTTATAAAATAAAGAATATTTATTTTTTTCAAAGAATTTTTTGTGATTTTTAATTATTTTTATGAAAAATAAATTAGTGTATACAGTATATAGTATTATATACAAGTATAATATACCTATGTATTTTGTACAATAATTTTTATTTGGTTATTTTTACACAAATACCCCAATTTTATATTTTATTTATTTTGAACATATTTTTAGTGATAAAAAATTTATTTTATTTTATGAGTTATTTACAGGTATAGAATAAATAGTGAATGTGAGGTATATACGTGTTTTGTACAATGAGAGTGTATTTTTATTTTTATTTTTATTTAATTTTTCTGATTTTTATTTTCTTTCTATTTTACTTCTAGAAATATATACAAGGAGGTAAAAATAATGATTTGGTTTTTTTTATCAAAAGTAATTATTTACACATATAGGAACTATGTACAATACAAGGTAGAACCTATCTCTCTCTACTTCTTTCATTTTGCGATCAGGTCAAGGCTTGACCTTCTCTTGGGGTTCAGGTCACTCTGTATTTATTCTAAATACCTCCTTCCATTTTCTTTCCTTTATTCTTTTATTTTTGCACCAATGCATGCTAATTATGCAATATTGAAAATGCATGCTAAATGCTATGTTATTGTATTTACGGGTATTTACATGTTGTTTTGCCAAGATAAATAGCTAAAAAAAGAATAAAGAGTGAGAATCAGGGATTCATCACGCGCCTGCCTCTAAAGAGATGCCCGTTGCCAAGCGATCCCTCACAAGAAAAATAAACAAAGAAATGGGATTATAACAATCGGATACTTCTAAATAAATAGAAATAAAAAATAGAGGCAAATAATGAACAGTTATATATACAACAAAAATGTGCTCCAATCCGTTGCTTCCCGCAACTGCGCCATTTGAAAGAGAGCCAAGAACGAGGGATCCCACCTGTCATGTACACACAAGGCGGGAGCATAGTCGTCAAAGTGACCAACAGGAACCTCGGGGTCAATCTCAATAATCGACCCAAATAGTATAAACCAATTAATGAATAAGTAGTTGCGAATCAAAATTTATTATAAACCCTAAAAATAAACGTGTATAGCAACAAGCAGAGTAGGGTGTCAAACACATGGAACACACGATGCATCACTCGGTATTATCTATAAATAAATAATGAATAACTAAAATAGGCATGTATATATAACTATGCAAAATATTAGACAAAGAATGTGGGGTTTGATTATATATATATATATAACCTCTTTTTTATAATGTATAATTAGTTTTACATTCCTTATATATATATAACAAGTTTTGGTTTCTTCTTAGTTTACTACTATATAATGATATATTGATGAATAAGGATTTATAAGTGTTTATATAGGCTAAGTTAGATGGGTATTATATTAATATGTATAAAATATATAATAAATAAAGCAAAGTCAGCATATATCTATAAGAGCAGTCTCTTTTTTTATATTAATATGTATAAAATATATAAAACATAAAGCAAAGTCAGTATATATCTGTAAGAGCAGTCTCTTTTTTTATTTTTTAAGGTTTTATAAATATATTAAGATATTTATGACATCTATAATGATATAGTAAGTATATGGGCATATATACACTATATAAGGTGTTATGTATATAGAAATGGGTAAAAATAATGAAAATAAAGTTTTTTTAGGTTTGCTATATTTTTCTATTGTTTTTTTATGAATTTACAATAACTTTTTCTATTTTTTATATATTTTTAAAGTCAAAAATATCCTAATTAAGGGATTTAATAAATAGGTGAAATTTAAAAGAAGATTAAAAATAGAAAATATGTCCAAAATTCTCTAAATCAATTTTAATAAGTAGATATTAATATAATTAAAATTCAGAGAAAGAAAATTATATTTTTAGAGTTTTTGGTAATTTTTATTCTTTTTATATTTGATTTTGGAGCTTTTTATTTTTTATAAGTTTCTTTTTCTATTTTTAGGGTTTTCAGTTTCTGGGATTGTAAAATAAATATATAAACACAATAAATTTTTTGGAATTTTCAAAATGATTTTTTTGGTATTTTCTTAGTCAAACAGGGACTTTTGTGATTTTTTTTATTTTTAATAATTACTAAAAAGTTCTAAATTTCAAAAATAAAATTATGCATGGAAGTGTAGGCAATTAGAAACCTACATACATGTTTTGGTGATTTTTGGAGAACAAGTGATATATTTAATAAATAGATCAATTAAACAAAAAATACAAGTCCTGGAAAGGACATAAATGCAATATAAAATAAACTTGAGGTGCAAAATGCAAATATCCCATAGTTTTTAAACTATCTATGATAGTTTCATAACTTAAGCAAAATACAAAACCCGTAAGGGCCTTTATGCAAAATAATCCAGCCCACATGCACGGGCACGTGAGCCTCGCTAGCAAGGACGTATGTGATATGACAATAAAATAGCAGGGTTCGAATGCATATGTACCAAAAGTTTTAAAGCATTAAAAATAATTTACAGGACTACAAATAAAATGACAAAAATGCGAGGGTATAAGTGAAGTTTACCCCCCCTAGCGGCATAGGAGAACGGTCTGATGGCACCCACTTAGCCACGTGTTATTACCACAACACATGATGTCGCTTCGCGTCCAACGACTGTGATCAGATCGTGCAGTGGGGATTATCAGTCAAAGCGAGCAAAGATCAAACGGTGCCCGATGAATATGGGCGGAGTATCCTGATCCAACGGCGCAGAGCTGGTCTGCAAGAACACCGGGAAAACTCTTGTCTAGCGAGTTTTGAATCGATGACATACACGTATCCGAGCACCAGAGCTCAACTAAATGTCCCCTCAAGTTCATCTCCATGCCCTACAACTACTAGCACCCTCTAAAACTTCCGAGTCCATCGGTGGATCCCTGGAGCTCATATAGACCTGGAGGAGTTCCTGAGCTTCAGCTGGGGCTCAAATTCCCGCTTCTATTTGCTATACCTGCAGGGGAAGATAGACTATGTCATGGCGATGCCGACTAGGCGTTTATTAGAGGAAATCAGGGTGGAGAATGGAGGGGGTGAAGAGGTCCGACGCATGGCAGAGAGGAGACCTTGAAGTCCAGATCCAGGGTCGATCTAGCTAGTTGGTGTTGTGTAGATAATGGGAAAATGAAAGTCTAAGGAGATGGGGCTGAATGCGCGTTGGAACACAAGTGAAATCACAGAGATTTGGACATGGAGCTCAAGCTCTAGGTCAAAGAGATTTTTTTCTGATTAAGCTAACTTCTACTTATTTAAACCATAAATTAAAAGCATAATTAAATCCTACGCTAGGAATATTTCCTAAATAGCTGGGAAATGGTGCTTAACGGAATTGGGGGCTCTGGAGCAGAACCTCATGGCGAGGGTTCACCGGAGATGGTGGATGCACCTCTACCTAGGCCCTTCCTCAGTGCAAATGCCAGCCTCACCATGCTGTCACCTTGGTAGAGATTTTGGAAGTGATTTGAGGGTCTAAAGACCAGGGAAAAAGGATCAAAAGGCAAAAGGTGGTTGGGGGTTTATTTATAAGTGGTTTTCGAGCGAGTTTCGAGGGTATTTTGCGTGAGATCAATTGAGAATTGATGCGGATTCTGGGAAGGGCGTGGATGAAGAATGAGATGGCTACAGGAAGGTGGAAGTCTCGACGGTAATGGGTGTGAATGGAGGCATATATAATTGGGAGAAATGGCTCTCTCGTGATGTTATGACGGAAGTCAGAGGGGAGTAGGACAGTTGACCTAGGTCAATGAATGGAGGCGTATGATTGGTCCACGTGGACCTACCAGGAAATTCTAAGGAAAAAATGCCTTGGAAAATGAATAATAAATAATAATTTATTTTATTAGTTTTAGATTATAAAATGAAAAGTGTTTCTAATTTTCTATAGAATTTTGTACTTATTTTTATTTATTTTTTGAGATGTTTTATTTGAGGTTGCTTATTGCAATATACATATAGGATTTTTCATCTGTATTTTGTATATTTTATTTTTATTTTGTATTTTTGATTTTATTATTTTACTATTATAATTTATTAGTAATGACTTATTTTTATGTACATAAGAATATTTTTCTTATGCTTTTCTGATATAATATTTACATTGAAATAAATTTGTTAGTTTATTGCATAGGTTTATGTATTGTATATTCATCTCTGTACTTAGTATACATATTTTGCTTTTAATGATTTTTTTATGATTTTATTTTAGTTTAAAATGTACTTATTTATAAATAATATTTACAATAAAAATACGAGATCATAAAAATAATACAGAATAAATAAAATGAATATTTTATTCGGGTATATTGTACAATAGGGATCCAAAACCTAGCTTTCACATCTTAACTCCAAAAAGTATGAAACCACCTTCATTAAATAGCTTATTAAAAGTTATAAACAGTTAAATGTTATTTTGATACATTTCGAGTTTTTATTTGGGAGATATGGGCCTGTGAAGTTTGGGTTTTAAGATTTTATTTTGTACAAAAAATGTACATTAAATATTATTTTTGTATGAAATAAATTTTGTATTTTTCTATACATTTTTATCTATAATTTTCATGTGCAAATTTTCTTTATTTGAGGTGTAAATAATAAACAATAAAATATGTCCCAAAAAGTAATTTTTTGCCTATTTTGTAGAGTGATCCGACAGTGGTTTCTGTACAATTAGTCACCATTTCTCCCCCTACTTTATTCATTGTCGACTAAGTCATCATGATTATTTAGTCACGTGGGCTAGGGTCACTTTAGTGTCCTTGACACTTCACTTTTTTTCTTTTCTTTCCTTTATTCCTTTATTTTGGCAATAAGGACAATAAATGTGCAGTATTTTATACAATATTTTATACAAATTAATGAATGTCTGCTTTGACAAATTAATGATATATTCATGCATTCTGTTAGGGTTTAAAGGCCAAAATGAAAGAATAAAGGTGATGAAATGGAGATTCGTCAGTGCCACAGATCCAATTTTCGATTATCCTTTCCATCGATCAACTCCAATCCATCATCATCGCGAATAGTGAACCTCGCTACTAACATTAAATGTAGCATGATGCACTATTTCTGGATAGAGCACCAGGAGCCCAAGTTTGTGCCTCAAACCATCACACCACCGCATTCCCGTCAACTCAAATTCCACGTTCATCGAGATCGATGCCCAAGCATCCTAGCAATCGCCAAAACCAAACTCTGCCTCCAATACTCCACGTTATTGGTGAAAATCTTACATCCCAACCCGCTAACTCTGAAAAATCTTGGTCCATAAAAAGTTTTGAACCAACATGAGCCCCATCGCAATTCTAGACCATTGATTCTCCCCTCCCATTTGCAATACTTTATAATCTCACGTAAAAAAGTTAATACCCCATAAACCATCATCTGAACCACTCAAACTCCCCGCATGTCCATACATCAATAATCACATGTCCACCCCTGCAAAATCTAACCGACACACCTCTCTCCTCAAAACTCATCTGTTTTCTTATCCCTAGGCGACACAATCCTTGATCTCGTCACACCATTTTCCTCGGTTCCCCCCAATCCCTTTCATACCCTTCGCCTATTTCAATTACCTCAAAAGAGGACAAATGGAGTGAAACTGTCCTAAATGCATCACTTACTTTAGATGATGTCGTCCGGGACATATAGTCTCCTTCTACCCCCAAGCCTTCACCATGTCCAACCATACCAACCATACCTATGGGAACCGTCCCAAAAATGCAAGAGAAACTCCTCTATGACCATGCATCGCCAACAATACATCCCTAAGGCCACTGACACAAGTCTCGCAACCACTGAGCGTCTCCCTTCTCCTCCTCATTCGTGAGACTCCTCCTCCCACTTGAAGGTAATCATTAACCCCATGTGGTGAGTCGAGGTGTGCAAAGTTCATTACTGAAAAATGCCAACTCCTACGGTGTGCAATTGTGGAGTTCTCTGAGGAGTTCCCCTCATTTGATTGGGTTCAAAATGCCTTTATAAACGATTTCAGAGAGGATGCCTTCTAATTGTTTTGTAAGATCTCAAAGGCCAAATGGTTGTAGAGGTGGCAGCTGAGAAACTGTACTTAAATCTTATTGTCATGTCTGTGACGTCCCTCGATGATGTCACAATGTGGTTCTACAAGAGGTCCCCGTCCTTCGGAGCAAAAAGTAACGAAGAGGTCAATCCTTATTGGTTGGTAGTTCTAGGCTTCCCCCTACACCATTGTTACCCCTACATCCTAAATAACCTCGTCAAGAACTTTGGGAAAGTTCTAGCATTTGAAGTTCCCTCACTCTCACAATTTGCAATGATGCCTCTATCACCAAACGTCAGGTGGATATTCCAAAGGTGCAAGCCATCGCTAAGGCTATCGAGGCCATCACCATCGATACTATCTTTGAGGCCTCCTTCCACCCCATAAATCACTTATGTTAGATCACCTTCACACACTATTATACCCCATCCTCCAAAAACACCACCCAAAGCATCCCCATCAATAAGTACATGCCCAATGAATAACTCCAGAAGTCCTCTCTCACCTGGAGTCGAGATACAAGAACTCCTCCTTAGATCATTGAACTCACATCATTCAGATTTGATCTATGCCCAGATGCCGCCTGGAGAAAGCCCAAATCGACTCCTATTCTTCCCAATGCATCATGGGTTTTCAAATGATGCTAACTTCAAGTTCATAAAGGATCTGAATCGAGAGTCGATTGAAAATGCCATCCTATGGCTTCAAATAATGGGAGCAACTGATAGTGACGATAACAAATCTTTGTGAGTACAGATAGCACTACAGATTTGATGGAAAGTTCACTCCAAGTTTGAATCACAAAAGTCATGTACAAGCCGAAAGTTGTTGATAAAGTGAAGATGAAGAAGAAAGAAGACTTTTGTAATAAGCATATGTAAAAAGTCTCAAATATATATATGCATGTGTATCATGTAGGCATATTAAGTCTAAGCCATTATGATCGATAAACCTTCTTGATATGATCTATTAATTGCTTCTAATTGATCAACCTAATTGAGCTAATCGGCTACTATTGATCGATCAAACCACTTTACCTAATCGATCACACATGATCGATCAACTGCCTTTTATGATCGATCATAATTTGGATTTAGGCTCCCAATGGCTATGAGATGGTCGATCACCTAGATCTACATGATCTATCAACTTGAATGATGGATCACCTTCCTTATATCATCGATCATGTGTATCAAATCTTGATGATTTCTTTTCGGAGTTGTTTCCAACAGGTATATTTTTTAGAGCTCATCCCCACCAAATAGGATCCTAGAACCATCATTGAAAACACACATTCCAAGGAAAAACCTATCTCTCTCTCTCAAAGCTCTATTCGAGATCGTCTCTCTCGCTCTCTACTTCAAGATCACATCTTGAGAGCCAATCGTCTACACACTCGATTTACAATTTGATTCTTTATTACGACATGTATTTTCTTAGCCTTATTAATCGCATAGCATATCTAAAATTAATGCTTTATAGAGTATTGTAATCTTTACTTTACTGTCATACTATAACACTTTGTGTTTGATCCAAGGCTTGGTGTTTGATACAAATTGTTGGAAAGGCTTTGGTGTGTTGTCTAATGTATTTATAAACGGTTGAGTTATCCATGGGAAAATTACTCATTATAGTGGAATAGTTGATTGACTTGGTCAACCAGGAAATACCGAGTCAGGTGACTCATGTCATAGTTTTTACCCAATGTTGTTTCTACGTTAAAATCCTCATCTCTTGTGGTTGTTCTTGTTTTGTGGATTGATTGCTTATATCTCTCATGATTATTATCTGCTTATATATTTGTTAGCCATAACATTTTTTCAGTGACTGAGATTAACTCACATTTGGTATCAGAGTCTAGTTCGTGCAGAGGATGTGAATGAAGTTTGTGCTAGGCCGCCATCACCGACATCAACAATGGACAATCCATGGTCCATTGTTTGTTGGTGCTAACTTCTCTTATTGGAAGATCTGCATGCAGATTCATTTAGAAAGCATGGGATACGAGACATGGGGTGTAATTGAGACTAAATATCAATTGCCCAACAGAACCATCTCTACCAAAAAAAAGTGGAAGCCAGCAACAAACAACTCCAAGGCGATGGCATTTTATTCTGCAGATTGAGTACGGAAGAATTCAACAGAGTATTTGCATGCAGATCTGCCTATGCAATCTGGAACCAACTCATAGTAACTTATGAAGGTACGCCAAAATTGAAAAAAGTAGAATCAAATAAAAAAAATCTTTTTAAGATGAAAGAAGGAGAAAACATCAAAGAGATGTATACTCATTTCACAAAAATTGTGAAGTCACTCCAAAATTTGGATGTGGAGATAAAGGATGTAGTGCTCGTCAAGAAGCTCTTTCGATCTCTTACTATTGAGTGGAGGATCACAACTATGGTGATTAATGAAGCAAACGACACGGATAAACTTCCTTTGGATGGGTTAATCGAGAAGCTCCTAACCTACGAAATTGAAAAGGAATACATGGAAGCCAGTGTATATTCAAATGATCAAGCAACTTCAACCTATGGTAAAGATATAGATGAAAAAATAGCTTTCATCACTCGTCATTTCAAGAATTATTTGAAGAGACAACGTGATTTGAAGAGAAAAAGGAAGGGAAGAAAAATAATTATTCATTACCACAGCAACAAAAAAGAACACATCAAATGGGAGTGTCATCTTCTCAAGGCAACAATAAGAGATATTCCTACAAAGGAAAGTCTCACAATATTTCAAGAGACCTCTAATACAAATGATGATGAAGCCTGTGTTAAATTTATCACCAATCATGATTTTGATGAAGATGTAGACAAACGAGATGATAATGAGGTAAACTTATCTTATGATTAATTGTTTACTTCTTTTCAAGAATTGCATGTCATTGAAGAAAAATTGATTAGTAAGAATAAAGTTTTAAAGAAATCTAGTAAAGAAGAAAAAGTATCTCACATGAAAGAAATTATTTCTTTAAAAGAGTAACTTAGCATGCCTGAAAATGACAACAAAAAACTAATGGATGATCTTGATAAATTCACTAATGGAAAAGAAAACTTAGATAAATTTCTAGGCACTCCTATGCATATTTCAACTAAATTTGGAATAAGATATAATCCCACCGACTAGCATCATGCATCTAATACATTTTATTCAGAAGAGAAGAAGGTATGGATTCCTAAAAGTGATGTTGGAAATTACAAAGCTAGACATGTTGGATCCAAAGAAAAAGGGATACCAACAATTTTTTATGCAGATGATGAATAGCCATTCATCACTCTTTATTCTTCCATTTTAGCTTCAAAACCCTAGTTGAATGCATGTAAATATCACTAACTTGTACTAATTATCAATCAATATTTCTCTATAAATATTGTATAAATACCTACATTTAAATTCAAAATAAAAGAATAAAGAAAAGAAATGAAAATTAAATGAAGTATCAAAGATATCAAATTACTTTAAACCCCAAGAGTACAACAATATTGACGTTGTCGACCAGAATAGAGTTGGAGGAGATGGGACACTCAATTGTAAAGAAAATACCAAAAGAACCCTAATTTTATTCATTAATAAATAGCTATTTTGACCTATTTTATTATTTATTTTACACACCATCTAAATAAACATTCAACATGAAACTTGTACATAATATTGTGTAGAAAAATATAAAACTAATTGTACAAAAAAATAATGCATAGTGTGACTATACACAAATGAAAAAGTCGTAAACAAAACATGACAAATATATATCTCCTCCATATGAACTCAAAATTGACCAAACTTATATGTATTGTTCATAAAATCAAATTATCTATCTAATAAAGGTGATTTCATTAAAAATTTAGTTAAGATGCAAAAGTCAACTTTGGGGTCCCCATTGTACTGTGTATGCGTATATATTACTCATAATTTTTATTCTTAATATTTAAACTCTTATTTTATTTTTAAATAGATATATTATATTAAAAATGATTAAAATAAGAACACTATAAAATCATTTAAAAATCCCATTAAATAAATAATAGATACTTAAATATAGTATAATATACTTATGTAATACACACTTTTATTTATTTAGGTACATAAATAAAACTACAAAAATACAACAAAATATGTAAATATGTAATTAAATAAATTATAAATAAGTAAAATAAGTAAAAATTGTTATTTAAAAAATTACCTATAAATAAATAAAAATAAAAAATATATATACTATTAATATATAGAAAATAATATATAAATAATAACCCATTCTAAATGATATTGTAAAAATAAATAAAAACCATATAAAAATAGTACATAAAATAATTAACATTTTGCATGTTTTGAGTTTTTTAAACAAATCTATTTTATTTTATTTTTTATTTTCCTTAGCTTTTTGTCTTTTTGCGCGTTGAGGTAGACCAATCCTAGCTCCTGGACAGTTGACCTCGGGTCAACTGTCCGATCCACCTCCCTCTCCTCTTTCAGAGGCATACGTTCACCAACCCCCATCCTTTCTCTAAAGTTTAACGATGTCTCTTTTATCGAGGAATCTTGCTTTCTAGATCAAAATTACGCATGCTACACCCCCTTAATCTCACCCATGCCTCTGATCATCCATTTTTGGCGAATTTTGCAAACTCATTTGATTTCTCCACTTACCCCATTTTGTCTATAAATAAACCGAACTCCTCCCTCTTGCAATTTTGATTCCTCTCAAGTGTCTCTTAGCCCCTCAGATTGAGTGCAATGAGTGTCCCTTGTGACAAGAGGCAACACTGGTTGATTCACGATGAGGAGGAGGCATGAAGGAGTTGGTCCACCATCATCGGATGTCTTCCTCTGTGCAATTTTGCCTCCTTAGTTCTTGGACCAAGTAGAGTCCCATTTTCAACATTTCCAGATTTGTTTGCACTCTTGTTTTCATTTCTATCTTTTAATTCTTGCATGTAGGGCTTAGTTTAGGTGTAATTCCAATTTCATATGAGGGCTTCGACATTGCAAACTGCATGCTCCTTGCATCAGAAATTGTTCGAGTTGGCAGCAACCTATGCTAGGATAATCATCTTCATAGTGATGAACTCAAATTTGGTGAGGGTCTAAAAATATCCTCAGTAACGAGCGAAGATAGAGTGTTGCCGAGGTGACTGATCACTAAAGATGAGATAGCATCAATAATCAACTCGCATAATATATGTAATAAACAATCAAAATGGGGGTCAAATTTTATTATAACCAGATATATTAATCGATAGTTGAAGTATGTATAGGGTGCCGAACACAGGGAGAATAGGGGATATACACCAAAAATGGTTAAAAAACAAGTGTTGTGGGTTTTTATAAAGAATTTTGAATTTTTGTGGTTTTATATTTATATTTTTTGGATTTTTTATTTTCTATAGATTTTAATTTTATAATTTTTTATCATTTTATTATTTTCCTTTTTTATTTTTTTCTTTATAAGTAGTATATATAATATAGGTGCGTAATATAGAGAATATAGATAATAAAAATATGAAATGAAAACAAAATTAGGAGAATACCCAAAGGTATGGCCCCTTTCAATTTTTTCAATTTTTTTGAAAATTATTTTTGGTATTTTTGATAGTTCTAATAATTATAAATAAGATATAGCTATACATAGTAGGGGTTTTAGAATTATAAAAATAGCCATAAATATTCAAAAATTAGGAAATAAAATATTTTTATCATTTAGATTTTTTTTAATTTTTGGTATTTTCCTAAAATTTTTGCTATTTTTTTATATTTTTAATTGAATTAAAATAGAAAAATAGTGACTACTATCAAAAAGTTGAATTACTTTGGAAATTTAAAATAGTAAGGGTGCCAAAATTTTTGAAAATTATTATTTATATATAATAAATATAATAAATAAAAATCTAAAAATAGAAATTATTTTTTTAGATTTTTTCTAGAATATTTTTTTATTTTTATAAGGATTTTAAACTTTTTAATATTTTGTATTTTTCTTTTGTTATTTTAAAGGATTTTTGGTCTATAGAAAGTATATTTTTTGAATTTTTACATTTTTTATAGTTTTTGTATTTTTCTAAGCTGGATAGGAAAAAATACCTTTATTTTTTTTAAATAAATAGAAATATTGGATAAAATACATTAATAAGAAAATATGTGATAGAATAATATATAAGGTACTTATCCTAATTTTCTACATATTTTTAGGGTACCAGAGCTATTATTAACACAAATAAAATTTACAAAAAGAAAATGCAGCCTAATAGGGGTATTTTTGCAAATATATATTGTCCTCAATACTATTTCCGAACACCCTAGAGAAGTTCAAGGTTAAAAATGCGAATTTCCCAAATATTTCCAGTTACATATACTTGAAGGGGTATTTTTGCAACTAATACAAAGTTCGGGGGGCGGGGGGACTAGATGCAAAAAATGTACTAAAAAGAAATACACAAATTTTGAGGGTTCAAGTGCAAAATACCCAGTCCCCTCATGCGCACGGGTACGTGAGGTGACATAGATTGGACCTAACTATAAATAGGAAAAGTATAGGATGTTAAATGCAAAATAACCCGAATATTTTACACTATAAATGAAACTTTATAGACTAGAAAATAAAATACAAAACAACAGGGGTGTATGGCAAAATTACCCCATCATGTGCGCTCGTGGACGGTCCAAATGCTTTCACTTATCCATGTATCTTCCTTGATTGATAGATAACCCTTCGACGATGAGAGATCGAGTTCAGATCTCAACAGATGGATGAACAGTCGAGGGCTTTAGGTTCTAATGACACCTAGGGCTTCTGGAGCTGAGGCTCGATCCAACGGTTGTAGACTTCACTAGAAGAACAGGGAAGAACACATCCCAGGTCAAGCTTTAATTTATGTCGTAGGGTGGCTCCGAGCACCCGGGGGTGTCCCGAGGGTCGCAAAATGGAGCTAAAAGCTCTCTGGTGCTACTTAAGGCTTCAAAAGGGCCCTAGAGCTTCGACGAGATCTAGAAAGATCAGAGAATCCTTGGAGCTTCAGGAGCTTCTTTGTTGAGCAAAATCAATGCAAGAGGGGTCTTCAGGACTCAAGAACCTACAGGAAGCTCAAGGGCACAAAATAGGGAGTTATGGGGGTTTGGTCTAGGCGACGTGAAGTGAAAGTGAGGTCGGGTAGAGGTCTCAGGCGATGGGCGGTGGAAGGAGACTTGATCCCCAAGTTTAGGGAGTATAGGGGGGGACAAGATCGTGCTGGGCATAGAGAAGCAGAAGGGGAAGAGAATGGATTTGATCGGCGGGTCGGTGGAGAGTCGAACAACGATGAAGAGGTTTTGTCGGAGCTCAGATTTGGCGAACTTCGAATTTTTTTATTTTAACAAAAAATAACAATAAATTTAGCAAAACTAAAACTAGGATATGTTATTCTATATCCAATGAACAAAAATAAAGATTACCCTTTGACTCTACCTGCCTGGGCTGGGAGTTTGGTTAGAGCTCCGTCGACGAGGGTGGAAATGCTCAGATCTCGACCTCAGGTCCTCTTCCTCCACGCCAATGGGGTCCTCAGCATTCCGGCTATCACCAAGAGGCTTTAAGACATAAGCTTCATGGATTTCGAGGGCTAAGTGAGATCAAGAAGTGATGGAGATCCGACGAAGGGTTATGTACTAGGGAGAGTTTTATTAGGAATGTGATAACCGGATCTTGCAAGGTGTCTAAAGTAGTCTACACAAGGCGAGAGCTACAATGTCTCTAAAGCGACCTCTCACGAAATTACAAACAATCAACAATTAACCCACAATAAGAATTAAGCAATAAAGAGCAAAATCCGTGGAGTTAGAATTTATTATAACTCTATAGTAGATGTGTATAGTGTGCAAATAGGTAGGGATCGAACATACGGAGCAAACTTGATTTTTTAATTATTGTTTTTATATTTTTTATGGCTTTTATTTTTATATAATTTTTATTTTCTTTATTTGTATTTTTTCTTTTTATAAATATAATATAGAATATATAAGGCTATATATACAATATGGACTCATATAGATATAAATATAACTAAAAATAACTAATAATTGCAGAAATAAATATTTTTGTGTTTTAAATACTTTTCTACTATTGCTGTGATTTTTTAGTTATTTTGCTAATTTCAATATATTTTTAAGTAAAAATTGTCCCAAATCAAGGATTAATTAATTAAGCAGAATTGAAATGGAAATCAAAAATCTTGAATAATGGCCAAAATTTTTAAAATCAATTTTAAATGATAAATAATAATATAAAGAATATTATAAGATAGAAAATTATATTTTTGGATTTTTTAAGAATGTTTAGATTTTTATATAGGATTTTGGGACTTTTAATTTTTAGGTATTTTCTTTTTCTATTTTTTTGTGATTTTCGGTATGATGGTTCAAAATACTTAAATAAACAAATTATATTTATTTGGGAATTTTCAAAAAAAAATTATATATTTTTTATATTTTTAAATCTAAATAGGGAATATTTGTGCCTTTTGATTTTTATAAAATAGATAAAGGTATAAAAAGCAAAAATGAAATATGGCTTGATTTTATATGCTAACAAGAACTTAAATCGATTTACGTGAATTTAGGAGCACAAATTCTATATTTAATAAATAGAACAAATCAACAAAAATGCATGTACTAAATGGGCAGGAATGTAAATATGTCAAAGCATAGGGGTGAACATGTAATTTCTCCAAAATATTATAATTAAAATTTAAATTTCTTGGACCAAAATGAAATAACAATACAAGCAGGGCTCAAGTGCAAAATTTCCAAAAATGTACCTCACGTGGGACGACACATGAGGTGACTTGGGACGATTTGATATGTAAATAAAAAAAGTACGAGGGACTTTTTGCATATATTACAAAAATAAAATACAGGCTGATGAATGTTCGCAGATGAGATAATAAATACAAAAATACACCGGGTTTAGAATGCAAAATACCCAAAAGAGGCACAGGACGACGATGGGGATGCAGTCACTAATACACATGTCGATCTCAGGTGTGACCATGACGTTTCGGTGATGAAGGGTCCCAATTAGATTGCTTGACAAGTTTGATGGTCAAGGATGGGTTGAATCAACCAGTGGATGTACGTCACGAAGAACAGGGACAAGATCGACGGTGGAGGAGGGCGGTGGACAAACTAGGAAGAAGCTCCGTCGATGCGAGCTTTATCTGGCAAGATCAGCCTCTTAAGACATGCTTTGAAGCTCCAAAATGGCATGAGTGATTCCTGGAAGGATCCTAGAATGAATCTCCGACTTCAAAATGCGTGAGGACTGTTGGTGTCGCCGCGAGGGGGAAGAAGATTGTTTGCTCCAGGTAACTCTAATGAACACAGCAATGACACCCCCCAAATGGGTCCTGAGGCTCGTGCACAAGAAAAAGGGGATCCTAGGTCACTTATTGTCAGAGGTGGATGATAGATGAGGTGTGGTGGAGGTGCTCCAGTGAGGTGGCGGATTTGGAGCACCCAAATCAGATCCAAGAAGGATCTGATGATATGGAAATGTGTGGGACGTCCGAGAAGCGGAAGGGAATGAGATGATAGTGGTTGACAAGTCGGAACACTAGGGATTGACAGTGGACTGGTTCGCGAGAGCAGGGCTCCGACGAACTACGAATTTAGTATTTTTAGCTACAGTGACAATCAAATGATTAATCTAAAAATAGGAGTAAAATGCTAGTATAAAATCTAAACTAAAATGCGATCAAACAAACCTCAACCTGGCTAGAACCGAGGAGATGGCTGAGGTGGTGCTCTGCCGGAGGTGGGTAGAGATCACCTAAGGCATGCTCTTTCGGTCTACCTAATCACTTAGCTAGGGTCCTATCACCATCTTGAGTTTGTAGGGCGTGAAAAGGAGGAGAAAGAATGGGCCAAAGGGAATAAAAATGGGAATTAAGCTCAGATAAAGTTTTTGTACATGTGCTGAAGGTGGAGTCTTCGAGGCAAAATCTAGGGCGAATCGATGAAGATCAACCCAACGCAAAGGCTCGGCATGATTCACGGATGAACATGGGTCAACTTTCATGAAGAGTCCAATCACCCTCGATCAACGTATCATCGTGTGGACAATGGATGAGAGGGAGGCGTCAGACCTGACATAGCTACAGTGCTAGGTTAGCTAGTTGACCGTAGAGCAACCTGGTTGGTCCATGTGGACCAACCAAGATAAACCAGACCCAAAAATTTATTTGTTATTTATTTTACTTTAAATATGTACATATATTATAAATAATATCTAAAAATTATAAAATTATAAAATTATAAAATATAAAAAATAAATAAAATGAATATTTTATATAGGTAACTATATAATAGGTGTCCAAAACCTAACTTTCATACTCAACTCTACAAAATATGAAACCACTTTCGTTAAATAGATTATTAAAAGCTATATACAAATATAAGTGATTTTGATACATTTTAAGTTTTTATTTGAGAGATATGGGTCTAGGAAGTTGCGATTTCAGAATCTTATTTATATTATAACTTGTACATTATATATTATTTTTGTATAAACTCAATTTTGTATTTTTGTATATATTATTATCTACAAGTTTCATGTACAAAGTTTCTTTATTTGAGGTATTGAAAGTAGAAGATAAAATAGGTCCCAAAAATGATCTAATGATGAATAAAAGAATAGGGTTTTTAATGTATTATTGGCCCTTATCTCCCCCTACTTTATTCCTTGTCGACCTAGTCATCATGATGCCTAGATACCTTTGACATTTATTTTATTTTATTTCTTTTCTTTATTCCATATTTTTACATTAAAAACAATATTTTATATTGTATTTATACAACAAAGAATGAATGTTAATTTATGTAAATTGGGGTTGTTTACATGCATTAGTTGGGTTTTTTAAGGCCAAAATGATAGAATAAAGGTGATGAAATGGGTATTCATCAAAAGGGTGCTCGATGCAGAGCACTCATATCTAAACATCATGGGCAACATGAAAGAACACTGATCGCGGTATAAAAGTCAAATAGGAATCTCTCCCAAAAATGAAAGAATCGATGGACAAAAATCGATGAAATAGGGGCAATCACTTTGACAACCACAGAATCAAGAAGACTAGAGAGTTGACTGGGGTCAACCTGCCCTGGCTTCTGATTGGGCCATGTCGGCTATAAGATGAAAAAATCAAAATAAAAATGGAAATAATTCAAAAAGAAATACTAAATGATTTTATTAATTTTTTCTAGAACATGATAATTTTTTATTATTTTATGTAGTATTTTAATCTGAATTATTTACAAGTTTATTTATTGTATTTTACTTTTTACATGTGTATTTATAGGTATATTTAGCTAT
This sequence comes from Ottelia alismoides, assembly GCA_037367405.1. NCBI lineage: Eukaryota > Viridiplantae > Streptophyta > Magnoliopsida > Alismatales > Hydrocharitaceae > Ottelia > Ottelia alismoides. The sequence goes on along the minus strand of JAZKJV010007174.1, from coordinate 26,164 downwards.
ATGTTATGTATTTTATTTTTATCTTGTATTGAAAATTTTATTATTTTTACACACATAATTTATATAATTATAACTAATTGAAATATATGTAAATTTATTATATATGTGTATGCTTGTATATTTCATCTATGTATTTTAGTATACATATTTATTTTAATTTATTTTAGTTCTTTCATTCTATTATTATTATGTACATATGTTATGACTAATATTTACAAAATTATTAAAAATATAAAATCATGAAAAATATAATGAATAAACAAAATGAAAAGTTTGTTCAGGTATATTGTATAATAGGGGTCCAAACCTAACTTTTACATCTTATCTCCAAATTAAATGAAATCACCTTCATTAAATAGCTAATAAAAAGTTATATACAATTAAATTGATTTTGATGGATTTTGAGTTCATATAGAGAAGATACATGTCTGGTAATTTTGGATTTTTATTCCGAGTCTAAAAAAACACAATATACATTGTTTTTACATGAAATAAATTTTGTATTTTTCTATGTATTTATACATCCAATTTCATCTATAAAGTTTATTGATTTGAGCTATAAATAATAAAGAATAAAATAGGTCTCAAAATTGACTTATTGGAGGTTGTATAGTATTTTTGGTTGTTATCACCCCCTACTTTATTCCTTGCCAACCCAGTCATCATGATGCCTAGGTCTCGGGGTTTAGGGTCATTCAATACCTTTGATATTTCATTTTGTTTTCTTTTCTTTATTATTTTATTTTGGCTTTAGATACAGTATTTTGGACAATAATTACACAACAAATAATGTGTGTTATTTTATGCAAAATAATGTTATTTACATGAATTTATCTAGGGTTTAAAGGCCAAAATGAAAGAATAAAGGTGATGAAATGGAGATTCATCAACCCCCTATACTTTCCTTTTCTACTCCCTAGCAAACACATATGCCTATAAGTGCAGAAAAGAAAATAAAGAAAAGAAAAGGAAAGAAAATGGATTGATTTTAACTTTCAAACTTGTCTTCATAAAATCAAAGTTTGGAGCTCTGTCGGATCCTTGGAAGTTAGGTTTTGACGGAACCTTATTGGGAAATAGATTTAAAACACAACAACCTTTAGGATCTATAAGACTCTGTCCAAGTCTTCTCAAAAGCCTGGTCAAACAAGTCGATTTCATACATATTCTCTTATGACTAGGAGTCTACCTTGTACAGTGTCAGTAACATGTAGTTCCTCTCGAATGAAGCGGTAAAAGTCAGTCTTCTCCAACATGGTGACCCTAATTCTCCAATCCAGCAAACCTTTCCTCGAGAGGCGGGGTATTCCCTTCTAAGTTCAAGTGCAACCATCTCAAGAAGAGGAGGTGGATAGAAGAATCGATGGTAGCTAGTGTAGCTACCTATCCTAGAATGCTTGACCAGTGTCACCAAGTCATCGAGCTGCAGGCTCCTGTGGATTTGACTTTGAAGCTCAATCTTGCTTATTGTTTATATACATACATACTCCAACGGGGATTGCTTTTTCTTGGAATTTTTCCCATCTCTTCTTTTTGGAGTTTTTAAATATGGGTTATTATCTCTCTCTCTATTTTAATACTATATAAAACAACATTTACATACATACTTTTCCTCTTGAGCCTATAGACTATCCCTCTTTTGAAGCATTATTGCAACCCACAACTTCTGTCATTAGACCTCATGGCTACTGGATCGGGTTGGGGTACAATGGCCACAAATTTGTGACTTCTGATGTTTCCATTGTCGTATCTCATAACGGCAAATCCAACCCTCCACCACTTTCAACTGAGGTGAGCAAAGTGTAAGGTGCAGGTATGCAAGCTAGGTCCATATAGACAACAACCATGTGTATGTTCCAAAATATTCTACTTAAAGCAGTCAAGATGACAATGAACTAAGTCTTGTGGTCTAAAAGATTTAAGTCAAGTAGACCTAAAGTATCTCAATTCAAGTTCCTATAAGGTTCTTGTGATTAAGCGGGTTAAGGTCCAACCAAGCTCCAATCTTCAGATTTAACTTAGACTAGTTCAATTATCAACTTCAATCCGAAAAATGCAAATGATATGCACAATGAAAGGAAAATATTTTTGGAATGGAATTTTCTGGTTTTAAACTTTTTATAGCTTTTTTATAAGTTTTGCAAATTTATATGCAGGTTTTTTAAAAGATTTTGAAAATTTTTAGTGATTTTTAAAAACAAAAAGAGGTTTGTCAAATAATTATGTGCATATATTTACATAGGAATACATCTTGTTATTTACAAGAATTTAAGCTTTAGGAAATTACAGGTTTATATATAGAAGGTTTGTAAAGGATCTTTGTTTTCTTAAATCAAGTACATAGTTCTCAATATAATTTAAAAAGAGTTTCACAAATATTTTGCAAACTTTCTTTTGCAAACTAATTTGACAAATATTTTTATAAATATTAGAAAAATTTTAAAATCATTTTGCAATGATTTTTCAAATAGTATGTATAGATTTTCAAAATATTTTTGCAACAATTTTCTGAACTTTTGCTAATAGATTTTCAAAATATTTTATCCAAATAATGAAAAGAAGATTTTACAACCAAACTATTTTTGTAAATGTTGAAAAAATTTTACAAAATATTTTCCAAATATTTTTTAAAAGATTTTTCAAAGAGATTTTCCAACCGTTTTTCAAATATTTTGCAAACATTTTTAACCGATTTATTGCAAGTGTTTTTAAAGAATTAATGTGTGTTTTGGTAGTAAGACATTATTGAAAACACGAAAGTACGAGTTATATCTAAAGTATATATAACATATATATGACCGCTATATAGTTAGCTTGAGATATGTCCTCATAGATCAGAGATAAAAAAGGAAGACATAACTCGTACTAAGTGTAGAAATGTATACACTATAGTGACTAAAGAATGAACGAATGAATGAGAAGTTGACCATCCCACTTATACTTAGAATGAAGTATTCCTAAGTTTTGCAGACTGTACACAAGGCAGGGAGGGTCAAGGGTGGGAATATACGAAATCATTGGCTCAACATTTCCCCGATATACTTTGGGTAAAATATCCCTAAGTAAAGACATAATACTCCCCCACCCCACCCCCTCCACCCCCTCCCCTCCTCCCCCTGGCCCCAACCACCCCCCCACCCCCTCCCTTCAAGAGTTAACAAAACATGTGGGATCATGGAATTGAATAACCCAGGGTGGTCATCCCCCATACTTAGGATAAAGTATGCCCTAAGTATTGTTGTGATGAAAGGGGTGTTTTAGAAGAAATAGAGAAATAAAAACGAAAATAAGAAAAGAAGAAAACAAAATCTTTTGTGATTATTCAGCTTTTTGTGGTCGATCATTCAGTCTTTGAGAAATCATCTTGAAATAGAAACTCGACCGAATCCCCAACAATGATGCCATTTGATGAACTCAATTTTGGTGAGGGTCTAAAAATATCCACACTAAGGAGAGAATATAGAGTGTCGCTGAAGTAACCACTCACTAGTGTCGAGATCGCATCAACAATCAACCCACACAATGTATGTAATAAACAATCAAAATGGGGGTTAAAGTTTAAGATAACCATATATAAAATGTATAGTTTAAGTATGTATAGGGTGTCGAACACAGGGAGAACAGGGTATAAACAACAAAAATTGGCTAAAAAGTTAACAAGTGTTTTTGGTTTTTTATGAAGATTTTTGAATTTTTGTGGATATACAATTATTTATTTTTTTGGAGTTTTTTTATAACTTTTTTTGGATTTTAATTTTATATTTTTTATATTTCTTTTTATATTTTCTTCTTTTTAAAATTTTCCTTTACTTTATAAGTAGTATATATAATATAGGGGTATAAAGTAGAGAATATGGATAATAAAAATATGAAATGAAAATAAAATTAGGAGAATACCCTAACGTACCATACTTTTTATTTTTTTTAGTTTTTAGAAAATATTTTTGTTATTTTTGATAATTTTAATAATTGTAAATAAGAATATAAGTAAATATAGCTATATATAATAGTGGTTTTAGATTTATAAATATAGATATAAATATTCACAAACTAGGAAATAAAATATTTTTATATCTTTTCTAGGTTTTTGTCTATTTTTAGTATATTTTTATATTTTTGCCATTTTTTGGATTTATAATGGAATTAAAATAGCAAAATAGTGACTAATATTAATAGAGTCAATTGTTTTGGAAATTAAAATTACATAATTGTGCTAAAATTTTCCAAAACTATTTTTTATAGATATTAATTGTAATAGAAACAACTAAGAAATAGAAATAAATGTTTTTTAATTTTTCAAGAATATTTTCTAATTTTTTATAGAGATTGTGGATATTTTTAATTTTAAATGTTTTTCTTCTATTATTTTTAGGGATTTTTGGTCTGTAGGTGCAAAATAAGGTAATAAACAAAATTTATTTTTTGGAATTTTTAAAACATTTTTATATTATTTTGTATTTTTATTATCTGGACAGGGAAAAATAGTTCTTTTTTATTTTTAATAAATGGAATAAAGGATAAAATACCTTAATAAAAATATATGTGATAGAGTAATATATAAGCCATTTATCCTATTTTCTACGAACTTTTAGGGCAAATTAGCTATATTTAACAAAAATAAAATATACAAAAAGAAAATACACTCTAGTTGGGGTGTTTTTCAATCATATAAAGTCATGGTACTATTTCCAAACATCTTTAAGAATTTCAGGGTCAAAATGCTAATTTCCCAAATATTTCCAATAATATATACCCGAAGGGGTATTTTTGCAATTATTATAAAGTACGAGGGGCCAGATGAAAAAAAACTAAAAAATATTACACTAATATTGGAAAAATGTGGACTAAAAAGAAGTACACAAAATCCAAGGGTTCAGGTGCAAAATATTCAGTCCCCTCACGTACACGAGCATGCAAGGTATCATGGATGTGAACTAACAAAAAATAGGAAAAGTAAAAGGGGTTGAATGCAAAATAACCCGAACATTTTGCACAATAGATGAAAGCTTATTGACTACAAAATAAATTACAAAATAATGGGGGTATATGGCAAAATTCCCCCTCACGCACGCTGGAGGATGGTCCAGAGGCTTTCACTTATCCACATGTCCTCCTTGCAATGACGGATAATGCTTCATTGGTAAGCAGTTTAGATCAGTATCAGTGGATGGACTAATGGCCGAGGGCTTCAGGATTTGACGACAGCTGGGGCTTCCAGAGCTGAGGCTCGATATGATGGATGTGGATTTTCCTGGAAGAATGGGGAAGAACACCGCCCAGATTGAGCTTCGATCGGTGCTGGCAGATGACTCCGACCACCTGAGGGTGTCCCGAGGGTCGCAAAACGGAGCTAGAAGCTCCCCGAAGCTGCTTGAGTCTTTAAAAGGGCCTTGGAGCTCTGACGAGACCTAGCGAGGTCAAAGAAGCCTTGGAGCCTTTGGAGTTTTTTTTCTTGAGCAAAATCAACCCATGAGGGGTCTCAAGTCCTCTAGAACCCGCATCAAGCTCAAGGGCACAAAATAGGGAGTTCTAGAGGTCTAGTCTAGGTGAGGTGGAGTGAAAGTGAGGTTGGGCGGAGGTCTCCGATGAAGGGCAGCGGAAAGAGACCTTATCCCCTGATCTTGGGAGTATTAAGGGGGAACAAGATGGTGTTGGGCATAGAGAAGCTTTAGGGGAAGTGAATGGATTTGATCATCGGGTCAGAGAATTATCGAACAATGATGAAGAGGTTTCGCCGGAGCTTAGTTCCGACGAACTTCAAATTTTTTATTTTAGCTAAAAATAACACTAAATCAAGCAAAACTAAAACTAAGATACAATATTCTAGATACTAGGAACATAAAAAGAGATTACACTATGACTCTACCTGCTTAGGCAGGGAGTCTGGGTTGATCTCCACCGCTGAGGGTGGCGATGCTCGGATTACAACTTCGGGTCCTCTTCCTCCATGACAAATGGGTCATCGATGTTCCTGCAATCACTAGGAGGCTTAAAGACAAGATTCATGGATTTTTAGGGGCTAAGGGAGATCATGTAGTGAAGGACTCTGATGAAGGGTGATGTAAATTGTAGAGTTTGATCGGGAAGGGTGCTCGATGTAGAGGACCTCAGATCGAAAATCAAGGCCGTGTGAAGAGCATTGATCGAGGTCTAAAAGTCAACGAAGAATCTCTCCCAAAAAATGGAAGAATCGATGGTATAAAAATGATGAAATAGGGTCAATCACTTTGACAGTCACAAAATCAAGGAGACAGGGAATTGACCTTGGTCAACCCACCTTGGGTCCAGAGTGGGCCACGTCATCAAAAAGATGATAAAAATCAAAAATAAAAATGGAAATAATTCAAAAAGAAATATGAAATGGTTTTATTTTTATCCTAAAAAAGGAAAAAATTATTTTTATGTAGTACTTTAATCTGATATTTATTTATTTTTACATGTTTTATTTATTGTATTTTACTTTTTACATGTGTATTTATACGTATATTTACCAATATGTTATGTATTTTATTTTTATTTTGTATATTTGATTTTATTATTTATGAACAAAATTTAGATAATTATAACTAATTTAAATGTAAAAACATATATTTTTATATTATTTTTCTGATATTATTTTTATATTTAAATAAATACATACATTTATTATATATGTGTATGCTTGTATATTTCATCTATATATTTTAGTATACATATTTATTTTAACTTATTTTAGTTGTTTCATTCTATTTTTATTATGTACATATGTTATAGTTAATATTTACAAAATTATAAAAATATAAAATCATGAAAAATGTAAAGAATAAATAAATTGAATATTTAATTTAGGTATATTGTACAATAGGGGTCCAAAATCTAACTTTTGCATCTTCACTCCAAATTAAATGACACCACCTTTATTTAATAGCTAATAAAAAGTACATACAATTAAAGATGATTTTTATGGATTTTGAGTTCATCTAGAGGAGATATATATCTGGGAATTTTTTATTTTGGATTTTTATTCAGAGTGTAAAAAGCACAATATAGATTATTTTTAAATGAAATAAGTTTTGTATTTTTCTATGTATTTTTATCTACATGTTTCATATACAAAGTTTAGTGATTTGAGGTATAAATAATAAATAATAAGATAGGTACTAAAATTAACTTATTGGGGATTTATGAATTAAGGTTATATTGTATTTTTTGCCATTATCTCCCCCTACTTTATTCCATCTCGACATAGTTATCATGATGCCAAGGTCTCGGGGTTTAGGGTCATTCATAAACTTTGGTATTTCATTTATTTTTGTTTTTTCCTTATTCTTTTACTTTAGCTTTAAATACAGTATTTTATACAATAGTTATATAACAAATAATGATTGTTATTTTATGCAAAATAATGCTATTTAAATGCATTTAGCTAGGGTTTAAAGGCCAAAATGAAAGAATAAAGTTGATGAAATGGAGATTCATCAAGCGATGAGGTCATCCGGCTTCTAGCTCATTTCACTCAACCTCTTCACCAACTGTACCACGTAGTCGAGTGAGGGATTGACTAGCGCTACTCTGAATTCTCAACATGATGTGACTGCAGGGGCTAGTACTGTTGTGGAGGCTGATGTTGGTAGTTCTATGAATACAGATGATGAAAGTATTGCTGATAGTAAGAAGGAGACTGATACGGGTTCTAATACTGAGCGCTCGACTGCTGATGGTATTGTTGATGGTATGCCAGATGATGGTCCTGGTAGTTTTGTCTCCTTGATTGGGCTTACTGTAGAGACTAATGATTATGATTTTGTTGGAAGCTCCTTCTAGCATGTTGTGGGTGATATGCCCAGACTGCAAAATTCTAACCATGGTTTTCTCCACCAGGACAGGTCATATTTTGATCATTTGACCATATGACATTCACCTATTGGATTTGTGGCAGAGAGTATAGAAGGGTTGGATAAAAGTCGGGGCCTCAGGGTGATACACAACCATCTGCGTCTGATGTGGAGACAATGACCCCTATTCTGGTTCTTGCATGAAGTATACATGTTGAACGTACTGGGTTGCCCTTGACTCGGTTGCACTGATTAGTGCGGTGTTGGTTCTTCCGGCTCAGTGGATAGATGTGATTGAATTACTGAATGTGGATATAGGGTTCCTCATTTATCTTCCCATGGAATGTCGGAAGAAGTGAGAGTAGTTGAGACTTTAATTCGAAGTGCTTCTGGATTAGAGGAATTTGGATCCACTCAATTATATGTCCATCTCTAGGGTTGTAGGTCTCCTCAAAAGTCAGCTTCAATTGCTCTCTCACATCCTCATCAACTTGAGGGTGTCTGATGAATATCCCTTTCATCACCTTTATTCTTTCATTTTGGCCTTTAAACCATAGTTAAATGCATGTATATATCATTATTTTGCATAAATTTAAATTCATTATGTATTGTATAAAACACTGTTTTTAAAAGCCAAATTAAAAGAATAAAGAAAAGAAATAAAATAAAATTCAAAAGGTATTTTATGACCATAAATCTCGAGACCTAGGCATCATGATGACTGGGTCGACAAGGAATAAAGTAGGGGAGATAAAAATAAAAACACAATAAAAACCTTATTTACTTATTCTTCAATCATGTGCTTCTGGGACCTATTTTAGTCTTCGTTATTTATACTTCAAATCAATAAACTTTGTACATTAAAATTTTATATAGAAATACAAAGAAAGATACAAAATTGATTTCATATAAAAATAATATAAAATGTACATTCTACTCTCTGAATAAAATTCCAAAACCCAAACTTCCGAGACCCATATCTTCTCCATATGAACTCAAAATGCACATAATTTCTTTAATTGTATATAACTCTTAATTAGTTATGTAATGAAGGTGTTTTCAATTAATTTGGATGTAAGATGCAAAAGTTAGGTTTTGGACACTGATTGTGTTATATACTTGAATAAAATATTCATTTTATTTCTTCTATATATTTTTCATAATTTTATGTTTTATAATTTTGTAAATATTATTTATAGTATATGTACATGTCTAGAATACAATAAAACTATTAAAAATAAACTAAAATAAATAAGTGTATAAAATATATAGATGAATTACCTATATTTACACCTATAAACTAAATACATCTATTTATTTAAATGTACAAATAACAACAGAAAAATACAAAAAAATGCATTTGAGTATATTTAAATAAGTTATAAATATATATAAATTAACTGTATAAAATAATAAAATCTAAAATACAAAAAAACAAAATACATAAAATATATGCAAATGTATCTATAAGTATACATGCAAATAATAACTTGTAATAAATAGCTGCATAAAAATAAATAAAATGGTTATAAAATAGTACAAAAAATAATAAACATTTTCTATTTTATGACCTAAAGATAATAAATTCATTTACTAACTATTATTCATTTTACAAGGCATTTTTGCCTTGTATTTTTCTTGTTGGTCCATGTGGACTGACAAAGCCACTCTTTTGTCGACCCTTTGGCACCTCTGACCATTGTAAAAACCTTGAGCACTCAACTTTTCACAATTTTCCTTGCGATCTAATGATCGAATCACCTTGATCCTTGGATAAGATTTGCAGATGGGATCTCCATGATTCACATAAGATCTTTAGATCCCATCAATCTCCTTCGAGTCGGCCTTCATTTGATCTGCAATAAGCCTCCTCATCATGTCTATAAATAAGAACCTCAGTCCTCATCTCCCAATTTGATCCCTCTTCAAGCACTGATTCCCCTTGCCTTGTGCGTGAGTGTGTTCCCAGTGATTAAGAGAATACCCCCAAGGTGCTGGAAGGGAGCAAGGAGGAGAGGAGGCGCTCTAAGGCATCACTTCGGTGAGGTCTCTGCTCCCTGATATTGTCGAGGTATGAGATGTGCATATTAGTTTTTTTAAATAGCTTTTTGATTCCTTAGTATAATCATTGCTTAGGTTTAATCATTCGTCTCATAATGTTATTTAATTTCCAATATTTTCGATCGTCGGAGCACATTGCTCTGGCCATGTTCCGTTGTCTCTCGACCGTCCTAACTTCCCCTTTCAAGACCATCTTATCCAACCCAGCGCATTCTCCATTAGTTCCATCCTTCGATCCAATCCGATCCATTCTGAATTGGCGAATCAGAGCTCTTCTTCCACCATTCGTTGGAGCTCCCCCATTCCCCTCATTTCTTGAGCGAATCAATTTCATTTTGGGTCGAGGCTTATCGCCTCGAGCCCCTGAGTCTGCTTGTGCAGGTGTTTACTTCCTAGAACCTGAGTTCGGGTTGATTTGAGCCCTGTAGGAGATCTTCAGGTACCCGAGTTTGAGCCACAGCTCCAGGTCCCTATCGATGGGGCCCAGACCTTTTTGGCATCTCTAATGGTTGTGGAATGACATTAGAAGCATATAAGCATCTCAGTAGCCTTCCAAGTGACCAGAGTCATGAGTTATCATCGATTAGAGGATCAGCTCAATGTTGTTCTTCCGAGTTCTTCAAGCCTACTCCAGCACCGTCCGATGAAGCTGAAGCGTCAGATAATTTCCCAACCATCAGATCAGAGCGAAGTGTTGAACACCCTTGGTCGTTGGATGCGCCTAAGTGAAAGATCGTGCACTGTTGGACTGTTCCTCTTTAGGGGTAAATTTTACACAAACCCCCTACTTTTTGTATATTTATACTTAGCATTTAAATTTCAGTCTAAAGTGTAAATAATTATGATTCTTTTGTATGGATCCCTTTGCCTTTGTGTATATTTACATCTTTGTATGTACTAGATCACGTCATGTGCCCCCCAAGTGAGGTGGGTATTTGGCAACCATACCCGTGTGTTTTCTTATTTGTAGTAAATCCAAAAATTTGTATATTCAGTGTTAATTTTTTGTAGAAAATTTGTAAAGAGGACCAAAACTTCTTGTATATTGCATTTATGCCCCAACCAAGCATGTTTAATTTAAATATTCGTAGATGATTTGCACATTCGCCCTAGATTTTTTATTAGGGTTCTTAAATACATGTAAACTTATTTATTTATAAAATGATCCCTGCTAGTATTCAATTTGTTTGCACAATTGTCTACTTTCTATAATAATCATTCGTGCTCCAAAAATTATGCAAAAATAGGACAATGTACATGGATGCATTCTCTTTCACGCCATATAATTATTTTTCATTTTATGCATTTTGCTTATTTATTAAAAATAAAAAAGAGCATATTTTGTCCCGATTTGTTTTAAAAATAACTAAAAATAAAACCTTTTTGAAAAATTCAAAAAAAATTTATCTATTATAGTATTTTATATCTTCAAACCAATAATCCCTAAAAATAGAAAATAAAATGATAAGAAAATAAAAAGCTCCAAATCCTATAAAGTTATAAAAATTCTACAAAAATTTCAAAAATGTTTGTTTTTGTTTAATAGTTTAATTTATATATATTGTTATATATTAAAATTAGTTTTGGGAATTTTTTACTATATTTAATGTTTTTAAATTCTAAAAAAATTTGGCCTATTTAAATGGTCACTGTTTTTGACTATTTTGAACTTTTGATATACCTAAAAATTAGCAAAAATACTTGAAAAACATAAAAAACAATTGGACAAATATAAAAAACCAAAAACATTTTATTTTGAAATTTTTTTGATTATTTTTAGCAATATTTATAATTATAATACCCTATATTATATTATATATCTATATATTGTTTATATTATAAGTTATTAAAAAACCATTATATATATATAATCAGGACTATATTTATTACATTTATTATTATATATACCAAATACCATATATGCATTATCTTATATGTATATTCCTATAGTCTTATAGATATATATATATATACCTATCTATTTAATATTATAGTTTTAAAATGTAAAATCAGAAAACTAAAAATTTAAAAATATATAAATAAAAAAGGAATTACTTTATTTTAAAACCCCCACATTACTTCATTTATTAATTGATTGTACAAAATACACATTATTATTTATTTATTATTTATTTATAAATAATAATTTAGGCTTCCTTATCTTCTCTTAGTGGTTCGACCTCTACATGGTTACACATTATACACCTTTATTTGTAGAGTAAAATAATTTGTACTTCACATTTTTGTCATTCATTGGTTATTTATATATTGTCGGTACTTTTTGTAAGAATTGGGGATTCTTGAGTGGTCGCCTCAGTTGCACTCTATCTTTGCTTTTCAGTCAGATTTGTTTAGACCCTCGCAAATTCTCGGTTCAACAAATGGCATTGTTGCCAGGGAGCAACGTGTTGGAGCCTAATTTATACATATTTATTATTTTATTTTATTTTCTTGTACATATTTTTCTATCTTTCTCTGACTTGTACATATTCCAATTTTTATTTTCTTTGAACATATTATTTGATTATATGTGATAATTCCTCTCTTGTCGTGTTTGTTGTGAGGGCTCACTATGCAAGGACGACTTCTTCGTAGGCCGATGCAACCAAGCCTTGTGTAGACTAGTGTTCTTTCCTTGGCCAGTAGGAAAGGCATCAAGCATAACAAGGTGAAGAATTAGTATAGATCTGAGCTAAGCTTTTTATTTCATTTTTTTGAGAGAGACTTAATTATTATTCATTATAATTGGTAATAATTTATGGACTTGGACACTACTCCACCAACGAGGTCCATTGCCTGGATGCTTGTTCATCTAGGGGCCTCGTCACAGTTTTTTGAGTTTTTGTCACCTTTATTTTCATTTGTTTTCTAATGTTTTCAGTTTTTTGCATTTGATTCTATTTGTTTTGTGTGCATTAAGCCCATAGATCTAGGACTGCTTGTATCAATAATTAGGTCCAAACCCTAATAAGAATCATGTTCCTATAGTATTCTACATTTGGATCTAGTCCAATTAATAATTATCAACTACTTGGACTTGAACCCACGCGCTGAGAGGCATCATATAGCATTGGTAGGACCTGTTGTGGCAGGCACCGAGATGTCTCTACATGCATCATTCGATTCTATGGTGAGATTTCTTCATCGAATCGACTTGCACAACTTTTTCGCTATCTCCATCTGATTTTAAACACCTAGAACTTAAATGAAAATTAACAAAAATCGTTAGGAATTTGTATGCAAAATATCCAAAAAAGTGAAAATACAAAATCCAAAATTAGGGGACTGCTAAATTAACATTGACCTTAATTAAAATTTATAATGGATTTCATTGTTTGGGGTTCATAAAGCCCTCATTGTTTTCAGGTACCTTAGGAGGGAACCAAAACCGCTCCCATGAGAGAGCCGCGACTTGCTAAGGATTAGAGCCAAAATCTAGTATGTATTGCCTTGTGTATCTCATGGATTTCCAAAGTATTGGCGATTCTACCGTACATGGACGAGTAGGACATGGTCGAAGTAATTCCTACGTTGTGTGGAACACTAACCCTGTCTGTAGTACTGAGCTTAGGCCATGCCCTCATGGGTGTACCTGTCTCATCGTCTCGCGTCCGAGTAGGGCCATGCATGCTCACGGGTGATTCCATTACGAGCTTGGTCCGAAGTAGTGGTTTCACCTATCAGCTTCCTCTCTCTCATTCTTTGGCTGAGTAGGGATCCATGAAGAGTTACAAGGATCATAAAAAGTGCAGACTACATGTTACAAAGGAGGAGGACAAGTACATGATACTTTTATGGAAGTACTCTCTCTACTATAGAGTTAGCATCTAAGGACTTGTTAAAAGACATGCCTAATATAACAACTCTAAAACTGAAAAGATAAAAATACCTGATCCTTTACGGCTTCACATGTGTGGAGTTGGTGAACCTGATTTTGTATTGTGTATTGTATGGAACTAGATTAATGTTCAAAGATCACGTCACGTGCACTTGCGTAAGTTTTGGCTTAACCTGTTTGACCTCATGCTCGCTTCGAGCCTTTTTACTATTTTATATTCCTTTTTATTCCTCAACCATCATATCTTTCCTCTTGCATTGATGCTTCTTTACCTCTACGATGTCGATCAATGGATGGTCCGGTCAAGACTCTGTTGATACCTATATCGATTCCATGGACTCGGTATCGTCAATAATTCGAGGTGATTCCCGAGAACCTGGTTCGGACCTTGCAAAGCTATCTCAAGACTCCTTGTCTTCTTTTCACTCTCTTTATTTCTTAATAAATCAGGACCACTCTTGTCCCTTTTCCTCCCATTGTGAATGAATGTCAATTTCATCTTACATCTTTTACTCCATTCATAACTATATGAGATTGACCTTAATCTCATATTCACTACTTCAGATTATTTGCAATTTCATGGTGGTCTGATTGTTATACCTCTTGCGTTAGAGATAGAAGTCAGACCTGGATCTCGATACGGAGTTCATTTCTTCAGATTTAGGCCCAGAGATGGATGCTCAGGGCAAAGGGAAAGGACAACAGTTGCCCAAGTCAAAGCAAGGCCTAGCGCCCGATCAGAATCAAGTGAACACTCAATTGCTTGCATCCATCCAAGCCATCCAGCAGTAACTAACTGAGCAGGCACTTGTGCAGACCATAATCCTAGACATGTTGAATGATATGAGGAACAAACCCAGAGGAAGAGGAGAGGATGACTAATGTCGAGCCCGATTGACGAGGGTTAAGTTAATGAAATTAAGCAATTAAAAGTGTCATTGCAACCCCAGAAATCAGGCTAGAAATCGAGAAAATTATTCAACTAGAAAATGAATCAAGCAAATAAAAGAGAGTGGTCTACGCTATTATTTATTAACCTGGTATAGCTCCTAGGGTCGAACACAAGGAAGCGACTATTTTTTTTAAATGAGGGTGATTCAATCAATGAAAACTCAATGACTAAAAATTAGGAAACTCTAAGCAAACAAATTCTTGGATTTTTTATGGATTTTTATCTTTTTGATTTTTTGTAGTTTTTAATTTCTTTATGTTTTCTGATTTTGAGTTTTTTTAAAGATTTTTAATTTTTAATTTTTTTTATATTTTTAATTTTCAAGGCAAATAAAATAAAAGATAATGAATACAGGACATATAGACACTATTTTTGTATATTTCAAATATAGCAGAAATTCCAAAAAAAATCAAATAAAAATATTTTGTGTTTTTGAAAATTTTGTACTATTTTTTTAATTTTTAAGGGATTTTTAGTTTTTTTATGATTTTATAAAAATAAAAAAATTGAGATATCCAACAACTAATGTACAACCAAGAGTATTTTTCGAATTAAAAATGGAAAATAGGCTAAAACTCATAGAAATCAATTTTAATAAAAACAATATTTAAATATCTACAAACAGAGATAAGAAACATAATTTTTTATTTTTTAAAATATTTTTTTAGGATTTTTATGATGATTTTAGAGTTTTGTTAATTTTTAGAGTTTTATAAAAGGTATTCAAGCAAAAACTTACACAGTATTAAACCAAGTCAAATTACAACTACAATAATTTTTGTGGAATTGTTAAGGAATTTTTCGAATTTTTATAAAATTTATAAGGCAAACATGGAATTTTTTATTTGTTTTTGAGTTTTTAATAATACTAAATAAATAAAATGCAACATATAAAAATTATCACCTAAGGAAAGAGTAGCAGGAGCTACAATTAATTTTTAGGGGATTTTTTTGATTAAGTTTGATAATTGTTACAATTAATAAAAGAGCACAAAAATCTGGAATTTAAGGACTAAAGTGTAATTATTTTAAGTTTAAAAATCAGGCATTAAGATGCAATAATAACTCAGGGGCCAAAGCGCAAAACTCCCAGTGCAATGTGTGCATTGTACATGATTCAGAGTAATGGGGGGCAACTGCAAATTCCCAAAAATTACTTCGATTTCATTAACGCGTAAAAGTTCAAGATAAAACAAGCAAATATGCCAATAAAAGAATGTGAACATGCACCTGAGTTCAGTTCAGCTGGACTAAAGTGTAATTATGAAAAACTACGAGATCCTAACTGCAAATGTTTACAACTAACTTTTACATTTATTATACTTAAACAGAAATGATAAGGTAAAAATAGAAATATACCCCACAGGTGGCATGCGACAAGTGAGGTGTCTAATGTACGGCTCTGACAGTCCGCTGGTGAGATCTCTAGGGTTCTAAAAAAAGATGTAACGTGCTTGTCAAATCTGTTCTAAATCTAATCGGAGCGCCTAGATATGGGCGCGAGGGGATGACCCTAATCAGAACTAGGGAAGCCTTCCTGATCCAACTTCTCTAAGATGCTCTGGACGAACTGTGAAGAAGACTCCGTCGGCTGAGCTTCGATCGGGAATAACACGCACTACAAGACTTCG
Source organism: Ottelia alismoides (assembly GCA_037367405.1). Lineage (NCBI taxonomy): Eukaryota > Viridiplantae > Streptophyta > Magnoliopsida > Alismatales > Hydrocharitaceae > Ottelia > Ottelia alismoides. Next base: position 9,868 of record JAZKJV010007174.1, on the reverse strand, counting down.
ATCATCCGACTGATGACTCCATGAGCTTGCTGGCGTGAATCTGCATCGGAAGAAAGGCTCCGATGGCCCTTCGAGCGACTCGATGCAGTCTGGAGGGTGCTGCACCTGGAGATGCTTATCTAGATTAGTCGAGGGTTGATTCGACCCTCTTGTGCGAAGCTAAACCTACAAGGGGATGCAGTGCTCATAGGCGTAACTCCGACAAGAGTTATTTGGCATAAACAATAAAAGAAGCATTGTGGATGGGAGTTTGTCCTCCAGCGAAGATGAAAGAAGGAGGACGGGCCCTAAATCCAACTCTAAGGACGAATCCGAGGGTCAGGTTGCACTAGATTATGTGCGGTGGAACGATGATGATATGTATGCAGTTTAGTGAGGAGATTAGAGCCTCTAACTCGATGGTTGGAGACCTGGATGCTGGCGATAATTTCTACCTCTACTCAAAGAATACGATAAAATGGAAACAGAAAGCCGGTACCTAAAGGTTTTGAAATGGAAGGTGGAGGTCAGCGAAGTGATCGACGAGGCTTTGGCCTCGACCCAGCTTCGGAAGACCAAGGAGTCTTGTCACAGTGGAGAGCTTCAGCCACGAAGCAGTTCACCTCAACTCGATACCAATCTGAGCTCCAAATAGCTCCGGCAAGGTCCTGTCACTTCCCTACAGGTTCCAGTGGAGAGAAAGAGGCACGAGTAGCAAACTTTACCATGGCAGATGGGAATGAAGTCTTAAATACTCTCCCTGGGGTTCTGGAAGAATCAAGAGAAATCTTGCTAATCGAGGAGGCCCCAGTTAGGACTAAGTATCAACGAAAATCGTGGATCCAAGATGATCATTCAAGGGTAAGATTCGATGCAAAAACTGATCGGACCCGAGCAAAAGAAATGGGATAAAAGAGATCTGGTGAACCATCCCCCGGGTCAGACTTGAGTGGTGGGAGGTTGATATAGTTCAATGGACCTGGGTTGACCAAAAGAGAAAAATAATTTTAAAATAAAAGAAAAATCAATTAAAAATAGTAAATGGCCTTAAAATAGAAAATAATCAACATGAAAAATGTTAGTTGTTTTATAAACTATTTTTTATGATTTTTAATAATTTTAATAATAAATATACAATACAATATATAGTATACATTAATATTTATAGGTACAATATACCTATATATAATATTTACTTTACAAAAGTACATTATATTTTATATTTTTTTTCTTTACAAAATAATTTAAGGCTAATAATATAATTTTACTTGATTTTTATCACTTATTTATATTGATTAATAAATATAGTATTATATACATTATGCATACTTTTGATATATTCACACAATATCTATTTAGTTTTCTTTTATTTTATTTACACTTTAATTAATTTTATTATTTACAACACCTTGTTATTTACAAGTTTTATTGAGAAAATAACTTACTTTGATATTATTTTATTAGTAAATAGTACAAAGATATGTACAGGAGAATAGTGAAGAGTATTTACAAAATAAATATAAAATAAATAGTAGATGATATGTGCAATGGGAATTTTAGATAAATTTGGGCCCTATCTCTCCCTACATTATTCCTTGTCGATCACGTTAATCATTGACCTGATCTTGGGGTTCGAGTCAATCTGTACTTATTACATAATTACAACCTTCTTTTTTATTTCCTTTTTTTTCTTTTCTTCCTTATTATTTTATTTTGGATAAATAAATGTTAATTATAAATTGTTAAAAAACTCATGGTGAATGACAATTTATTGATTTTAACACATATGTACAGATGTTTTGCTAAAGAATTTGGCTAAAATAAAACAATAAAGATGATAAATTTTGGATTCATCATTCCCTTATAATTTAGCTTTGCTAGTCCCTTAACAAACACTTGTTTGAAAAAGAAGTGAAAACGAAAATAAAGAAAAGAAAAAGGAAGAAAGGAGACTTAATGACGGTTATTAAACTTGTCTTCATAAAATTAAACTGTGGAGCTCGTTCAAACCTTTGGATTATTAGTTTGACGGAATCGTATTGGGAAACAGATTTTAGACTCATCAGCCCTTAAGTTCCACAATTCTTTGGTCAGGTCACGTCAACAGTCATGTCAAAACAAGTCTGTGTACGCAAACTCTTATGACTATGATCTATACTTGTATGGAGTATGTGGAATATAGGTCCTGACCTCAAAAGTGGCAAAGAAAAAGCCTCCCTCAACAAGGTAACTCTTGTCCCCTGGTCAAGAAACTCTTTCCTCGAGGAGCGGGGTAGCCCCTTCTAATTTCAAATACAACCAGCACAAGAAGAGGGGAAAAGAAGAGAATAGATCGTGACCAGTGTAGCCATGTATCTCGTGTAGCTTGATCAATGTAGCCAGCTCTCCAGCTGCAAGCTTTCATGAGATGAGACTTTCTATCACATAAGATTTGCTTATTTTTCTATATACATTCCGACAGGCATTTTATTTTCAATCAAGCATGTCCCTTTTTGGAGTTTTTGCATTTTTTTCATATATACAACATGTGCAGCATGTACATAAGGAGTTTCTTTCTTGAGTCACTAGACTCTCCCTTTTCTGAAGCATTATTGCAACCCACAGCATCTTGTTGTTAGACCACAATGTTACTAGACCAGGTTGAGGTGCACTACCTTCCCTAGATAAGGACGAGTGTTTCCACTAGTTGTTACACACCCCTGTGCTACTCCAAGTCAAATGATTATGCCTCCTCACCACCTCATCCGTGTTGACCTGCGTGTAAAGTGTGTGTCCAACTCAAGCCACTATCTGTAAGGGTTATGCGTGCTTCAAAATATTCTACTTAGACCAATCAAGATGACATGTGAACATAGCCTTGTGGACTCAAAGAATTATGTTGCTAGACTTGAAAAGTCTCAACTCCAAATCCTATAAGGTTCCTCTAAAATTGAATGGATTAAGGTTTTAACGAAGTTCCGTTCTTCAATTTTATTCCAGACTAGTTTAAATGTCAATAATGATTTTCAAACATGCATATGAACATGCAAATACATGTGTTTACAAAAACTTCTCTTTGTGGGTGTTTTTCAAGATATGTAATTTTTTTGGAGTTTTAAATTTTTCAAAATTTTACGATTTTGAAAAAGACAGAAAAGAAAAGGAAATGTTTACAATCATTTGCAAAACTTTGTACATATTTACATAGACTTTTATACAAAAATCTGTATACAAGATGTATAAACATTTTTACAAGATTTTACAAAGAGAATATTTACAAGTTTTTTGTACAAGTTTTACAAGTGGATTTTATGAACAGATTTTATGAAAGTATTATATACAAGAATTTCATATAAAGTTTTTTTTTTCAAAAGGATTTTACTTTACAAATAATGGCAACTTTTACTAACACGTGGATTTACAAGTTTATAAAATATTTTTATACCCATAGTTAATAACCCACATGATAATATATTTTACAGAATTTTTACAACCAATTTTACAAATTTTTTCAAAACATTTTACAAATAATTTAGAAGATATTTCTACAAACTATTTTACAAATCATTTTACAATAAGTTTCAAAAAGTTTTTTGCGAAAACATTTTATTTTCAAATATTTGACAAACACTTTTATTTCAATTTTATAAAAAAAATTGCCATATTATTTTAAAAATAATAACCATATTATTATCACCAAAGTATAAGTTATGGTTAAAGTATATATACAATATATATGACACCCCCTTTATTTAGCTCAAACTATGTCCTCATATTGATCAAAGAGCGACAAAGGAAGTCATAACTCGTGTTATGTATAGAAAAGTGAAAAGAATCCTATACTACAATGACTCAAAGAATGAAAGAATGAATAGAAGTCGATGATTCCCCCTATACTTGGGATCAAATAATCCTAAGTATAGAAGACTGTACAAGTGGGGAAGATCGAGGAAGAGAATGTACACAAAATCAATGACTCGATTTGTCCCCCCTGTACTTATGGCAAAATATCCCTAAGTATAGAATAGAATATCAACAGTTAAGGGACAAGTGAGAGAACAATCAACGAAGAAAAAAACATATATTACCTCCCCTATACTTAGTTTCGGAAGTCCCTAAGTATAGGCAAAAAACAGAGGTAATAGAATAAACTTATATATGAACAACACAATTTCAACACCCCATATACTTAGGATAAAGTAAATTCTAAGTATAGTAGAATCCTAAGTGAGACATGGGGTGTTAAACAAAACGGATGAATGAATGAATACAATAGACAACATGGATATACAAAGATGCAGAATAGAAGTGTAATCAGGTATGAGACGTAGAAGATGCGAATCAAAGAACATATCGCATAAAAAATGAATCGGGGTAACATCAACAGTCAACGGGTCATGATCAAGAGAAGGCTTCAGGAGTTGATCGTTGACCCGAAAGGTGGAATTGGAAGATAACGTAGATATGTCAATATTGTCGTTGTTGTGTACCTTTCTGACTAAATACAATCCCATCCACTTACTATGTAATTTCCCCGTAAACAATCTCAGGCGTGCATCAAATAGCCATACTCACTATTTTGGCTCAAGCTGCTTATGGATGATGTGTGAATCATTCCATATCTTCACTATGTCTTTATATTGTAGGCTACTGAAAAGGTTGTATCTCTAAGCTCCTCCAGGGCTACCAACTCTGCTCTCCTCTAATCTCCTACACTCTCGGAATCCAATAATATCTTTGTGACTGCCCATAGTGACTTGTGCTTGATCTCAATAGGTGAGTGGCATGGCTTTCCATAAACGAATCGAAATGGAGATTTACCCAAAGGAATCTTGAAGGATATCCTATAGTCCCACAAGACTGAGTCCAAAAGCTGTGACCAATCCTTTCAGTCTAGGTGGAAAACCTTCTATAATATTGTCTTGATCTCCCAATTTTAATCCTCAGCAAGATCATTCGTAATTGGATGATATTGAGTGGCAACTTTATGGTCTATGTTGTACTCATTAGCAAGGGCCCTTACCTTGTCGTTAATGAAATGAGTATCCCCATTAGAAATCAGAATTCTAGGGACCCTAAACCATGATATGATATTAATCCTTAGAAATATGCAAACAGTCCTCGCATCAATGGCTCGAGCGGGGATGGCCTCAACCCAACGACTCACATAATATACATCCAACAAAATGTACTCAAACCCTTGACTTTTCGGTAATGGGCCCATAAAATCGATGCCCCATGCATCAAAAATCTCACAAAAGTGAATGGGATGCATCGACATCATGTCTCTATGACCACAATTACCCATCCTCTGACAGTCAGTTACCTCTTCACGAATTCATCTGAATTCATGAAGAGTGTTCACCACCAGAGGTCGGATTGGAGAACCTTTTGCGATTCCCTTCTTCGTGAGTGATGTCCTCCTTCCTCAAGCTTGTGGGTGATAGGTCATGATAATGTGATGCTCCTCCTGAGGAATACACCGACACCAGGCGCTATCCACTCCTTCATGGTAAAGGGTGGGATCCTCCCAATGGTACGACTTGGCTTTTGCAAAGAAATTCTCAAGTCGATGTCTGGTCCAACCTTGTGGAACTTACTTGGCAACAAGATAGTTCACAATGTCATCATACCAAGGGAGAGAGGTGATGGCAAGAATCGCCTCATCCGGAAAAGTCTCACTAATAGGTGCGGTTGTCTCTGAATCCTCAAGATGCTCTAATCAGGAGAGGTGGTCCGCCACTACATTCTTGACTCTAGGCTTATCCTTAATCTCAATATCAAACTCCTGGAGTAGAAAGATCCATCTAGTCAATCGTGCCATGACATCCTTTTTAGCCACTATGTACCAGATGGTAGTGTGATCAGTGTATATAGTTACTCTAGATCCAAGAATGTAAGATCTGAACATATCCAAAGCAAAGATTACTGCTAGCATCTCTTTCTCTGTAGTAGTGTAGTTCCATTGGGCAGCATCCAAAGTCCTTCTAGCGTAGTGAATGATAAATGGTAAACCATCCCTCCTCTATCCTAAAACAACCCCTACGACAAAATCTGAGGCCTCTGTCATGATCTCAAATGGGAGAGACCAATCGGGTGGCTGAAGGACAGGAGCCTGGATGACAAGGTTCTTGAGAGTCTCAAATTAAAAAAGACACTTATCATCTACAAGGAACTCAGTGTCTTTTGTGACAAGATCAGTAAGAGGTCGGGCAATATGATTGAAGTCCTAAATGAACCGTTGGTAAAAACCGACATGCCCCAGAAAAGACTGTAACTGCTTCAAATTGGACGGTGAATTGAGCTTCTTGATGATATCCACCTTGGCCATACCAACATCCATGTCCCTGTTATAGATGATGTGACCAAGGACCGTCCCTTGTGTCATCATAAAATGACTCTTCTCCCAAGAAAGAACCATGTTGACCTCAATGCATCGTTGAATCACACGATCTAGGCAAGAAAGACAAGCATCATAGCCATCATTGTAGATCGAAAAATCTTCCATGAAGACTTCTAAATAGTCACCCACTATGTCCGAAAAGATGAAAAGCATGCACCTTTGGAATGTAGTCCAGGTATTACATAGTCCAAAGGAATCTATCTAAAAGCATACATCCCAATCGGATATGTGAATGTCGTCTTGTCCTGGCCTAGAGGCGCAATGGCCATGAGATTATACCCCAAGTACCCATCAAGAAAGTAGTAGTGACTCTTCCTAGATAATCTCTTTATAATCTGATCAATGAATGGTAGAGGCAAGAGATCCTTCATGGTGGCATAATTCAATCATCCGTAGTCTACATAGACCCGCCAAGAAGTTGGTACACGGGTAGCAATCTCCTCTCCATTCTCATTCATAATTGTAGTGATACCTATCTTCTTGGGTACAACATGTAATGGACTGGCCCATTTGGAGTTGGAGACGGGGTAGATAAAATCGACACTCCACCACTTGGATATTTCCTTCAGAACCACCTCTCGAAGATTCATGTTCAGCCTATGCTGAAACTCATGTGATGAGTTGGCCTCATCCTCGAGATAGATGTGGTGGAATCATAGAGCTGGACTTATACCCTGCAGATCTGCTACAGACCAACCAATTGCCTTGTGGTTTCGCTCAAGAACCTCTGTCAAACGAGTTTCTTGGTCATTAGTCAAATCTATTGAGACAATGACTAGAAACATATCTGGCTTTCCTGCAAGGAACCTATACTTCATGCTTTTTGGTAAGGTCTTCAATTCTTGGGATGTGTGAGCTGGTTTGTCTGGCCTTTGAAATATCTACATGAAAGCTACCAAATCTGAATATGAAAACTCTCTCTGTCTCTCTTAACTCGACGATGATCGCCCTACTAGTGTCTCTATCAACTGCAATGGCACTGTCTCCGTCCTGACTGTAAGCTCTGTAGACATCAAACATGGTAGATACTCATTAAAATCTTGCCAGTCAAAATCTGTGTCTGAGTCGGAGGGATCAATATGATAAGAAATATAATCTGCTTCGTCATCCGAATAATCATCACCAACCTTTGTGGTATCAGATGAATCCAAATTTAATCATCTTTACTCTATCATTTTGGCCTAAAAAACCCTAGCAAATGCCTGTAAATAGCATTAAATAGAGCATATTAGCATGCATGCATGTACATGTAATTAGTGTATAAAATACTGCAAATAAAGCCAAAATTATAGAATAAATAAAAGAAAAGAAAAAGAATAAAATATTGTAAATATTTTATGACCCGAAACCCCGAGACCTAGGCATCTTGATGAATAGGTCGACAAGGAATAAAGTAGGGGGAGATAAGGGTCAAATACCTATACCTTTTAATTCACTCTTTAATCATTTTGGGACCTATTTTTGGTTCCACATTTTTTACATCAAACAAAGAAACTTTGTACATGAAAGTTATAGATAATTTATTAAAGAAAAAAACAAAATTGATTTCATTCAAAAATAATGTACATATAAAAAGTTATGGTCTAAATAAAAATCCAGAATCCCAGCTTCCCGGACCCGTATCTCACAAATGAAAACTCCAAATGCAGCAAACTCACCTTTAATTGTATATAGCATAAAATAAGCTATTTAATGGCGGTTGTTCGCATTTGGCGGAGCTACGGTTTGAAAGTTGAGTTTTGGACCCTCAATGTATAATTGTACAGATTAAAATATTCATTTTATTAGTTATTCATTATTTTTGTATTTTTATATTTTTATAATTTTGTAAATATTATTTATAACAATTATATACAATAAAATCAGAAGAAAACCGCAAATAAAACTCAAAATAAAATACATATATATAAAATACACAGGTATTATACCTATCAATATACCTATATAATGTATACTTGTATTTTATTAAATATACAAAACAATTCAAAAAAAACTAAAAATATATTTATGTGTAAAAAAGTATTTTATAATTTTATAAAATAATAAACAAAAATTATAAAATTAAAATACACTGAATAAAAATAAATAATAAAATATACAGGTAAAATACCTATATAGGCTATAAAAAGTTACTTGTAAAAATATACTTCCTAAAAATAATTAAAAATCACTATAAAATACTTTATAAAATTATAAACATTTTTTAATTAATAATCGAAATTTAATTAATTCATTTACTATTTTTAAATTAATTTTCAAATCTTTTTTAGGGCTTCACGTGAACCAACCAGGTGGCAGTCACAATTGACCTCAGTCAACTGTCTGCCCTAGGTCCTTTAGGCTGTCAGAAACCTCATTTTTGCTCCGCCTTTGCGGATTTTTCGAGGTTTTGTCTTTCATCCTTTGAGGTCGATTCCTTCTGCAAATATGTTCCTCGTCCATCCCTCATACTCGCCCAGATGTTTACCTAGGCTGTCGTGCATCGATTCAACCACTACGCCCAAGTCTTCCCCCATGACCGTCAACCCTACTTAAGCGAACTTTGAAGTTCGATTCAAATTAGAACCGCAAATCATCCAGTTCTGACCCCCCTTGGACTCACTCGAGCATCTTGGAGGTGACAGCTCCAAGTCTCCTTCTTCAAGGTGGAGGATCGACACGATCTGGGCGTGTTCCACCCACACCTCCGGTGACCTTCCCGTTGAGGTACATCAACCTCGGGTACCCCCTTGAGGTGTTTATTCACTCTGTCTTTGTTCTCGTTTCATTACTTGTAATCTTAGGGTCATTTAGGTCCCATTTCGCCTCCAATCATCCATCGATTCGCTAAATCGATTCACCTAGGCGGAGCAAGCTCCGACGAGTATCCATCTCACCGTTCACTCCGTTCTTGAGAGCCACTAGAGGTCGAGGTATTTTACCCTCGACCTCCTTAACGTTTTTGGTGCAGGTCATTGCGTTCTGAAGCACCTGGGGTCGATTTTGTCATCGTCGGAGATACCTGGGCCCCTCCTCCTTCGCCGACGTCGCGGAGGAGCCCTGGTGTATCGTGCCGCGTTTTGAGACCCCCGGCGTAGAGAGGACCCTCGCAGCAACCACCTGGGGCCTTTTTGAAGCACGTCGACCGCTGGAAAGAGGTGCCATCATCCGAGGAAGGTTGCCACGGCGGACCTTCTTCCCTGTTCGTCCACCAGCCGCCTCTGCCGTTGGATCATCAAGGAGTCCCAGGCGGAGCAGGAGCCGTCCGATCCGTGCAACCACAATCGTCCATCATCGACCAGATCATCTAATCGCGGCCGTTGGAGCACGAAGCGGCATCGCGCGTTAAGGGCGCGCCACGCGTCAAGTGAAGGGCCCACAGCTGTTCGATTTCGCCCGCCCGCTGACCATCGGATAGCAGCCACGCGTCACCAGCATCCATCCGCCGTCAGATCTCCTTAGCGTGGGAATTTTGCAAGTATACCCCCTGCATTTTTTTGTAATTTTATTTTAGTCCTGAAAATTTCA